>JACDJE010000063.1:2142088-2195297 GCA_016647715.1 Pavo muticus
TATCTTCCATCATTCCATCATAGCTTTTTCCAAAAAGGGAATTTTTGAGATAGAGTTGAGTTTGAAAGGTGTTTTTCTCTTAAATATGAAAAATAGATTTTTGTTTTTGAATCCACACCTAACATACTGAAGGTCTGGATACAGTTTTCTTTTAAGAAGGGGCAAGTTGAGAATTTCTGTGAAATTTCTGTGCTTTCTTTCTGCAAAAGTGTTTTAGTAGAAACTAAAGAATTAAAATTAATAAAGCACTGCCACATGAGTCTGAATGCAACAACTTCAGAAGAAAGCTTTTTCATCTTTTTCCTTTCCTCAGATTCTGTTGTGTATCACAATGTATCTCATTTCAATAGTTGATTTGGGTTAAAATTAATAGCAGATAATAATAATGAAGAAACTATTGTTTTAGAGGTTCCACTACTTATTGTTTGTTTAGTACTTCAATTCCATATCCTTTGCTTAAAGGAACTTCACCACCTTTATTTATCTCCTTGTTTTTACAAAGTCACAGAACAGCTAGGTCCCAGAAATTAAACTTGGCTATAGTAATACAAGCTCATCCATCAAAACAAATTCCTCATTTAAGGTTCTCAATTAAAAGAAGTGAAATCTGTAGACTAAGGGAGGTAGTGAGATCGGCAAGGTTAGATGCAGAATACTAAAATTTTCTGAATTGCAAATATTTCTGGAGTTTGTGTCTTGGTCAGTAAGGGGGAATGTGGGTCAGGTATGACTAAATAAATATTTCAAGGGATATGTTAGGGAGCCTACAAAGCTTGAAGGACAAAAAGTCTTTTCAGTAAAGAAAGATGTCTTAAAACATTTTAAGAATCTATTAAGATGTTATCTCGAAGATTAAAGTGGGAGCTATTAGAAGTTAAACTGCATTTACCTTCCAAACCAAAATAAGTAAATACAGAAGGGCAGCATTTAAAAATCCAGGAGAACAAGGAAAGACTTGTCGCTGCTGTGGAGAAGTCTTGAGCTAGTCCTAATTCTAAATACTAACTGACGTAAGGATTTCTACCTAAGTACAGTTTTGATAGTACAAGTTATTGTTTTTTTCAAAACTTCCTAGTTCAATCTTTTATTGAAGAACTTCTTTATGGGTCAAGGAAGGAAGAAGCAGTTTGATGCTTACTTCTTAATAATCTGATGTCTAGGTTACCAGCTGGTATTGTGGGTAGGCCAGGTCTTCAAATCCCCCTTTTACTGGGTACAAAATAAGTGGTTTTGGAAGTTTTTTTCGGGGGGGGTGAGTGAGTAGGTATTTTTTTTCATCTGAGATCAACAAGCCAGAAGAAGGAATTTAATTTTTCTCTTCCACAGCCTGTATCAGTGCTCAGACAGAAGCATGACTTACATATGCGTCTGGAAATGTAAGCACTGAAGAGCTTCCACTGGGAAAATGACACTATAATGTACCTGAGCTCCATGAAGATTAAAATGATAGTCTTATTCCCCCATGAAACGGGCAAATCATGGAACTCCTTTAGGTGTATTATGTAAAAGGTTGCTTTTATTTCTGTGTCTCAGTTTTGTTTCTGTGCTTAGAGAAATGCAAAAAGCTTACTTATGTTCATTGCGCTGGTGCAGAAGCACTTCTAATTCTAACTGCAAAAATTATGCAAAAAAAGATTTTGAGAGAGGGAACAAAAAAAAAAAAGACTGCATATATTGAAATAGAAATTAGATGTCTGTCTTGCTGTAGAAGGCAGTTTAAAAACAAAATATGCTTCAAGACTGTATAATGAGAAGGAGCAGATTTTGATAGTGGTGAAAGAGTTGTCAATGACAAAGAATGGAAAATAAAGACTGGTTTCAGAAACAGGACTTAAAAGAAGTAGTGAGTGGAAATGAAAATGGATGGCAAGTGTTAGGTGTTCATGTAAACGTTGATGAAATAAATTGTAAACAGTGATTGCCTAGGTGAAGGGTATAAATGAGAGAAATGAAGTTACCAATCAAGAGGAGTTTTGCCAATGCAGCTATGCTGACTAACCCTCAAAATGAAAAGGGTTCAAGGAGGATCCCATTCAACAAATAAATAAAATAGGAACTTCTCAAATTAGCTGAATTATGCCCAGGGGCTCTTTTTTTCTCCCAAATTATATTCTTGCATCTATTAGTTACCAGTATAGAGATGACAAATCAAACAAGCCATCCCTCCCGTAGTTTTAGTGTTCTTAGTGTTTCTTAGTGTTTAGCTGTCAAAAAGTCTGGCCTTTCTAGTACAAAGTCTAATGTTTGCTCAGACTGATACAGATAAGTGAATGGGTGCTTTGCATTTTTGTGGGGTAGAGCAGTGACAAAGGTATGATATACTTAAAATCTCTAAAAACAGCATATATGCTATACTTGTAAAGTGTAGATAGCAGAGATGAAACTTGCACTGGTGAACAACATGGCAGTTTAGGTTTCTTTCTTCCAACAGTTTAAAAAAGAAAAATCACATTATCCTTTTTATTTCATTTTCAAATATAAAAAGTAATGTAGCTTTTCCAATATTTCACTAACAGACAGTTGCTTGTTCAAATATCTTTTTTTTTTTTTTTTTTCCTAATCGGGAAGAGTAAGCAAAGTTCTTTATATATTACAAGGGCTGCTCTGAATGTAATACTTCCTATTTTATTTTGTTGGCCCATAAGGTCAGAGGCGGATGTTGGTGGTGTGGCAACAAGATCTGAGCTTTCCTGCAAGTATACCATTACATGTTGTTGTCATGTGACAGATGGCAGCAGAAGGGCAGTCTGACAAAATGGCGCCTGACATGGAAATGTGTATGAAGCAAAGGGATGTCACTGAACTTCTGCATGTGGAACAAATTGCACCTATTGACATTCACTGATGCTTGCTGAACATTGATGGAGACCAAACAGTGGATGTGAGCACACTGAGGGGTGGGTGGTGTATTTCAGCAGTGGCAACAGTGGATCACTTCCACTGGTGCAGATTTTTAAGTGTGGCATGCAGGCTCTTGTTTGTGGCTGGTGAAAATGCATGGCTAATGTTGGTGTCTTTGCTGAAAAAGAGTGTTGAGTAACTGAGAATTTGCTCTATCAATTGGTGTTATTGCACTCTTTGTGTTTGGTTGTAGTTTCTGTTGAAATAAATAGGAGGCGGTACTTTCAGAGTGGCTGACATAATTTGGGAAAGCCACGTTGTATTGTTCTATCCCTTCAGAAATACTATACCTTCATATACTCGCAAAATGTGTGGGGATAATTTTCTTATGTATGCCTGTAGTCTGTACCAGAAATTAGGAATTTTGTTGCTTTAATTAAGGGCAACTCCCTAAGCAAATTAGAATACTTCTGAATGAGGTCTGTTAAGCCAGTATAATTGCATCAACGGCCCAGGCTATTGCCAGTGTGATTCAGAAATGGCATCTTCTCATATTCTTGTCTGATGTAGATTATTAGAGTGCTGTAAGGCATGCAGGCTGGACTGGTCAGTAAACAACATGGCAATTTTAAAACAGTGGAGGGGGAGGAAGTGCTAAGACCCAAGGAGATATCTTGACAACCTAGTGAGAATAAGGTTTTCAGAGAATATAATAAACACTCCAAAGCCCTGGATCAGTGCAAGTAAAGCAGGTGCTTCTTTTTACTTTATTGGGGGTTTATGTTGCTGTTCATTGATTTAGAATGACTACTTGGGAATTATCTCCCACGTTGCTATTATTATTTATTTATTTTTTTTAACTTCTGCCTTTGTTACAGAATTATTTAGAAATATATGGATCTAGAAAGGAACAGCAGATTAGAGTAATGCAAGTAGTATTTCTGAAGCCAGATTTTAAAAAATGCTGTTTCTGTAACATTTTTGTGTGATGTAAAAGTAATCTTTGTACTGTTTGATGTAGGCAAGTTAAGTGCAGTAGTGCAAAGGCCTGAAGTGATCCATCTGAAAGAAAATTGAACTATTGTGCAAAACAGAAATGAGAGGAATTATTTTATGGTAACATTTACTTTTCAAGGGATAAACATTATTGTTGAGATTAACAGGAATAACAGTATTGTGACAGGTATATGAATAGTTGAATGTGTACTAGAGTTGGCAAAGCTTTTCATGTGCTGTGGTGCTGCTTGATTGCATGGCTCTTCATACATTGCTAAAGCTGATGTTTTCAGAGTTCCATAAATATATATATATATATATATATATTCCCAGCCATGCATAACAAATGAAAAATCTCTAGGACTGTAATCTGATATCTGTTGGCAGATAATTTTCATACAAAACTTTAGAAAAATCTGCTTACTTAAATGGATAAAGAAAAAGAATTAGATATTTGCATTTTGCCACACACTTTTTTTAGTTCTCCGTAGACCTGGTTATTTCCTGCTTCTAACAAAAAAAAAACCAACAAACCAACAACAACAACAACAAAAACCTAAAGTGTTAAAGAAAAAAAAAAAAGTTCTCTGATTATTTTATGTACATTTGAATTTTTTTTTTTTTTCAAAAAGCGGTGAGTTAAACTCTCAGAATAGTATAGATTCTTATAGTGCAAGAGACGGCATCGTCAAGTTCTTGCTTCTGAATAGACCAGCAGGGATCAGCTAAAAATACTTTCAGATTTTATTATTGCAACTAATTATCAGGAAACAAGGAAAGTCAAGAAACTTCACATTAAGAAGTAAGGATTTCTATTGTTTATATTTGGTGAGAATAATTCTTACTAAGAGGGAAAACTTTTTTTTTTTTAATTAATATTTTCTGATATCTGATCCTTCAGGGGGGTTCAAGTAATATTTAAAAAT
This sequence comes from Pavo muticus, assembly GCA_016647715.1. Lineage (NCBI taxonomy): Eukaryota > Metazoa > Chordata > Aves > Galliformes > Phasianidae > Pavo > Pavo muticus. The sequence goes on from JACDJE010000063.1 coordinate 2,146,852, forward strand.
AAAAGTGAATTATCATCAGCTCATTTTTTGCCTTAGGACTTATTAAGACAGTTAGTAATAGCCTGAAATCTTTAAGCCTGAATTATCAGAAAAGCAGGAATGAATAAAAGTAAAAGCTCCATGAATTGTGAACAGTTTAATTGAAAGAGTAAACATGAAACCCTCCAAGATATACTTGCTGCCGTTGATTTGTTAATTTAAGGCTATGCCTGCTTTGTAAGCTCATTTTGATTTTGGCATACAAATACTTAAGCTTTTTATAATTAACGTTAGGATTATGGTGTTAGAGCATAGTGCATCTGTGCCAACTAATTTTTTCTATGGAAAGAAATACTCTAATTCCTATTTATACCGGTCTGAATCTTCATTGTTCTCTTATCTTTTATCCTGGTATCTTTACAAAATACATTAAAAATATGGAGTAGTGAAAGAGAACTATTACTTGGAAGATTTCCTTTTCCCCAAGGAGCTGAGCCATTTGTATGGGAGCAGGGTATTTCATTCCATCATGGCAGATTGGCTGCTCTGGTTCAAGTTCAGGAAGAATGTGAACTATCTTTTTCCCTTCCAGTTAAAAGGGGAATAAAGTGACTACTAAAACTGGTTTCTGTCTTGAGTGGAGTGCTAGAATGTTTTGCTGTCTGAAGACTTTTGGGATTTGGTGTATGACTACTGAAGACTGCTTAATGAAATCTAGATTTTTCTCTAGTAAAGTGTAAATTAAGACAGCATCTGTTTAGACAGCATCTGTTTAGTGGAGCATTTGAGAAATTTAAAGAGAAGAGAAAAGGTAGTTGAACTGTTTAAAACATCATTAGCTATGTAGCAGTCTGCATTTTCTGGCTATATAGAGAGGTAATACATACTACTATACACTTCAGTCAATGCTCTGTTCTCAGCTGGAGAATTGTCAATATATTCTTTCTAGACAAGCATACTCTTGGTGTATTCTTAGCAGGGTGGTGCTATTTGCCTTGTTGTTTACTAAGCTGTGGACATGTGAATGGCTTCATGGTTACATGCATTTCCTACCATGTGTGCTTGGTTTCATTTGAGGTTGTCTTTCTGCTTTCTGTTTGTTTGTGTAGTTAGTGAAATTTATTTTAAAACATTGTTTTTTTCTGTTAAAATTCCAGTGTTTATTGCATCTGTTATGGAAATAATGTTTAAAATTAAAACCACGTGTTCACTGACAAGTAGACCTTTTGTTCAGGTGGACATGCATCCCTTCCTTCGCCAGCCTTGCTAAGCCTGAAGAGTGGTTGAAGGTCTTTTGTTCAGGATTACTGACAGGTGTCAATCCAGGAGGTGAAGGCTCTTCATCATGTGCAGACAGTACTTACTGGTTTGTATCTTGAAGCTAGTTTTGGTAGTTCTCTGCCTATCCAGATGTAAGCAAAGGAAGGAGGCTCTAGTATGTTAGTTGGTTTGCCACTTTCTGTGGAGTGACGTAGACAGAAACTAAGAAAAAGGGGGAAGCTGGTCCTAACCAGCAGGTACCTAAGTCTTACACCTAAGGTGGTGTGCTTGTCTACAGCTTTGCCAGCACTACTGAAAAGGTGTTCATTCCTGTACAGCAGAAAATTAACAGTAGCTAGTTATTTCACTCTGAGATCCTAAGCAAAACAAAGTAGTCAGCATCATTTTAATTACACAAGCATTTGTGAGTGATGACCCAGTTTAACCACTCCTGATGAAACAAAAGCGTGTCTTGTGTGTGTGTGATACTTGTTGTTTATTTACACCAGCTTATACGTCATGTGTAATCATGCGTTTTCATTAGTTTGACCTTCCCTCTACATAAGTGTGGTGATTTTAGATTCTAAAGGAAAGGGCAGGGCAAATACAAACATGGAGAGAGTGCAGATGTTGCCTCTATTCTCAAGTTGTTTTTTGTTGGTTTTTTTTTTTTTTTTTTTGAGTATCTACTTTATTATTTTTAATGTTGTTAAGTGTTTTTCTAATTCCTGCAGCATACCTTTCTAGGAAGAAGCTACGCAGGCTGAACCACTTTATCTCTTTCTTTGACTTTTCTGTTTTTTCCCTGTACTTCCTACTTCCAACCTGAAAATATGGAGTGCGTTTACTGTTGCTCTGAATCTCAAACGATGGTCTCCTTAAAAAAAGATACTGCATATAATTGAATCCAATACATGCTTTACCATTGCATTAGTGAGTTTTTATGGTTTATTGTCAGTTTCAGTAGTATAAATACATATTAGATATGAGAACAAGTTGTCTCTTGTAACAAATCTCTTACAAATCTTTAACGCGAGTCTGAATTTTGATATTTTACGATTAGCTTCCTAGGAATGGACAGTGGCGTGCCAACTTATCCATATTACTTTTTGGGTGTATTCTTACTATTAAAGACATAAATTATACAACTATTTCTTTTTCATAAGGGGAAAAGATAGGTAATAATGTGAATGTAGGTAATAAATAGTACTAACTTAATGACTTGTTAGCAGGTTCGCAGCTGAAATATTAGTTTTTATGTTGCTCTTCTGTGTTCCAGATTGATGTTGAATTAAAACAAATTGTTGCATAGAAGTATACTCTTTTTTCAAAGAAAGTTGTCCCCACGGTTAAGTGCAAAATCTCTTACTGGCATGTGACTTAGCAAACTGTTTCTTTAAAATGCAGATTAGGATTGTGTAATACCAACACTTTCTTATCTTTCACATGCATATAAACTTAAGTATTTTTGACACGGGAAGTTTCTTAGTAATATATTCTGTTAATATTTTGATCTGATTTGGTAAAAACAATGTCACTCGAACATTATTATAATTCAGAAATCCCCAAATTGTGGCTTTCTTTGTTGGTGGAGTGTTTCTATTTTATTTTGGCTCAGAAAGTTCTTTTTTTTTTTTTTTCCTTGAGAAATCTTTTCTATTAGTATTAAAATTTCTAATGGAATCATAAAATAATTCAGATTGCAAAAGACAGTAGGTCATCTAGCTGACCCTTGACGCAGAATCAGCTGTGAGATTAGACAACGCTGCTAAAAGCTTTTTCTGCTAGGGCCATGAAAACCTCCAAGGATGGAGCCTGCGCAGCTTTTCTGGATAACCTGTTACACCACCTTACCGCTGTAATAAAATTCAATAGTGTTGGAACTTTCATTTCGGTTTGTGCCTATTGTTTTCCATTCTGCCACCATATGCCACTCTAAAAAGCTGAACTCCATCTTGATGGGAGGTGCTTTATGTCCTCCCCACACCCTCTCTTCTTCAGCCTGAGCAAGCCTGCTTTCCTCAGCCAGTCCTAAGGGGGCAAGTGCTCCAGGTGAAACCATCTCGGTGGCTTTGTACTGGGCTCATTGCAGTTTATCGATTTCATCCCTCTTTGGGTAGGACAGGCTATCTGGTTGCAATCTCATGAGTGCTCATGAAGTGGGAGTAATCATTTCTCTTAGTCTGCTGGCTGTACTCCACTTAGTACAGCCTGGGATGCTGTTGGCGTCCCCAGGGTCTATTTAGCAGAACTGCTCCCCTGCCAGTAAGTCCCAGGAAGGGGTTGTTCCTTCTCATGTGCTGGACTCTACATTTGTCATGAATATCATAATGTTCTTGTCAGCTCATTCCTCCCTCTTACTTGGGTCCCTTTGAACAGCAGCACTGCCCTTAAGCATCTTGGCTGGTCCCCCCTGCAGTTTGGTGTCATAGGCAAATGAGAGTGCTCTCAGTTGCTTTTCCAGGTCATGGATGTTAAACGGGACAGGTCCCTGAGGTACTAGTATGTATTTTGGAAGTTGCTGCCTTCCCAGCTGAAAGCGGCAAACTGCGTTCATCTTTAACTTGAACATTTTGTGCAGGTCTGTTACGTGCAGTATATTCATCACAAGAAGATGCAAGTTAGTGAGTGCTAGTTCAATGCAAACTGCATCATTACTTATAGCCTCACAGGCTGAGCTCTCCACCTACCTGTTCTTATTGGACTTCTTTATGCTGTTAACGAGAGATGCGAAATGTGCAGTGGTAGACTCATTCTCAGTGAATATGTGCTTTCTAATTTGTCGATTAGAGTAGCAGGTTCAAACAAGCAAAAAAGCTAAAAATGAGCTCAGAGCAAAACTCCTCTATGTAAAAATGTTTTTCAGGATACTGAAGGATTTCTTTGTTCCATATACCTGTTTAAGAAAGCATTGCTTTTTCCATGTGAGGTCAAGACAAGTCTCTGATCGGTATCTGGGAGGAAAGGGGGAATCCATTTTCAAACTTTTTTTTAGAGCTCAATTGTTTTTTTGAGAGAACAATATCTGCAGAGTATCGATCGTCTGTGTCCAGTAGTTAGTCAAAGGCTATCTCCTTTGACTAACCCCTTAGCGTGGTGTCATCCTCCTTCATGTGATAGATTGTTACAATCTCAGCCAGTGTAATTACACACTAGCCAAGTGGGTCATTTATTTCTGTACCTTCACCATTTACCAAAAATCTCCTTTATCTTTGGAAGCCAGCTCTTCCTTTTGCAGTAAAAGCAAAATAACGGCACATAAAACATTAGAGTCTCAAACTAAGGGCTTGAAAAATAACTGTAAGACTAACTTCAAAGAACTGTTTTACCTTTTATGAACACCTAGTGTACTTTTTATCTATTTTTTTTTCTAGTGTCCTAGAGAACAAAACACACAAACCCAATTCACTGTTCTTTATGTGTCTGGTAAACGCTATTTTTTACTGGTGAATGTTTTAGCTTTTTATTTTATCTTTTAACACTAGATGCTTTCACTTGCATGAGTATACCATCTCACCTACCCTCCCCCATGTCAGGTCTTAATTTATGAAGTGCAAAAGCTCCTAGGAGTCCTGCTACTTTTTTGCTGATGACAGTGAGTGAAAGTATTAGAGATGTCTTTTTGAACACATTTAACGTATAAAGAAAGCAAGCACCTGGTTTCAACATGCATGAAATTCTACATTGCAGAAGTGTGTTATTATATTTTTACGTGTCAGGGAGGAGAGAACCTCTGCAACCATTTCCATTGCATTTCTTCAGGACTGTTTTCGAGAGGAAGATCAGCAGGCTAGTACTGTTAGTATTTTTTTCTGTTTGGGAAGGGCCCTTATTCTCGATGACTGTGGAGTAAAAGAACTCTGATCTTGACTACGTTACTTTGTTAAGCTTGTATGAATGATTTCTCCTTTGGGCCTGGCCTTAAAGCTATGTGAAAGTCAAAGGCTAGGCTGAATGCCACATGCATTAATTTTCACTAGCTCTGGATGCATGTTAGCTGAACTCTTCCTATTGTTTTTCTACTTTCCTACGTATTGTAACAAAACCAAAATAATTGTTTGCAAACAGTAAAGGAACGTAGAGACTTATGTTTTCTGTTACATTTTTTCTGGTATAACTTAACACATCTCAACAAATTGGCATCTGAGCTTTATACTCAGGGAAAAAATGTGTAAATTTGAGATTCTTCTATTAATATTAAACTCTCAGGATGTAATGTGATTGGCAATTTTTGGTTTATATTTATTGCTTTTGGTGTCCCTATATATTTTTCAGAACGTGTCAAGGTACTAAATCTTTCCTGTCTGACGTGTAAGCCAGCTTATGTATGTTTATATTTGAACCCTGTGCTGAGACAGCTTTGTGACCTACAACCTCATTCTAATCTCAGATGTCTGACTTGCATCTCAAACTCAAACATATTAGTTGTTTTCTTTGTGGGTTTGTTTTTTTTTTCTGTAAGGATATCTGCAAATAGATTTCAAATACCTGAGCTTATCCTGTAGTTTGGCATCTTCTGTAGTTGGCAGCTTTTTGTCATATGCCTTCTACAGAGCTCCATTCTGGGATTTAGAGAAAAATGCTATATTTTTTAATACAAAATTTTGAGCCGTCTGCAGAAGAAATCAAACGTAGAAGTAAAGATTCCACCTGCTGTTCCCCAAATTAGAATTCAGTAGCAGTAGGCGTGTAAATACGTGCAGACAATTACCATTTTGTTTCAGACTCTTTTTTTCTTCCTGGACTTCCTATCCTTAATCCTTTGTATCCCATTTTGTGCCCCTCAGAAAATTCTGTGTCTGTGTGTAGTGCAGGTTATTTAAGAACCTTCTTGAGAGCAATAACAATAGTAATTTAAAGAGTATGTTGGGAAGGCAGCGTGATGAAAATATGCTAATGATGACAGGTGTGACTGCTTGTTTATTCCGCACCCCTAATGCTTAGTCTGCTTAGCATATAAAGATGGGATGAAATGTTAAAAGGAAAATGGATTGTCATAAAAGAACAAAGAGATGTTGCTAGATTAGTGTTTGTTCTCTTCTGTTCAAAATCTCTCTTTAAAGTTTTTAGCCAAATGTTTATAGGATTATTTTTTTCCTTCCACAAGACTGGTTCCGAAACATTATCGCTTGTAGTATTAAAGCATTTGCTGTTACTGCAAGAGTAAGAGGTGTAGAGCAGAAATGGGAGATGGATAAGGTCCCACTCAACCAAACTCCAAAAGACCGTTATTAATTAATCATATTTAAAGTAATTAGATCTTGTTTTTGAAAAGGTATTAGTTTTATGCTGTTTCTTTTAAGTGGTGGAGAGCGACTGATGCTGAAGAGGGGCTGATAATATTGAGAGATGCTTCCGGTGTTTTTTTTCTAACACAGACTCCAGATACATAAAAAAATCTGAATGGGACATTTGACAGTCTGCATATGATCACAGCTTTCTTGAATTGTTTCTGTCGTCTACTCCACAGTTAGCATGTTTGTTTCCTAGTTAACGCCATCTTCTTTCTCTGCTCTCACTCCATTTCATACTTAATTTCTCTGTCTTTCCTTAAATGCATGTAATATTTACACTTAATGCTTCACTTCTGTCCCAGATGCCAGTTTTCCTAGTTTCTGAATGCAGCTCCCTTATATTTCCCATCACCTTTCCTGGGGGCAGTCTGTATGAGGCTTGGGAACTCGTTTGAATGCTTGAAGAAATCTCATACTTAGGTGTGAGTTACACTGAGGGCGAGCATTACTACACAGAACATACAGCCTTGGCAACATTTCACGGTATGAAATTTGAGGCAATTTAATGGAGGAGCAAGGTGAGACAGTTAAGTGATGTTGAAGATCTCAGTAATCAGTGATCTTATCCTAGAATGGTATTCTGATCACATTTTCTTCAAATGCAGAAGGAAATAGTTAAACTGATACTCATTTAAAATTTAAATTTATAAAGGGCAGTCCATGTTTGGCTCCTGTGGAGAAAATGAAGACATACTTGATTTAAGGAGAAAGGGCTATTTATTACATAATCACAGAATGGTTTGGCTTGGAAGGGACTTTGAAGATCATCCAGTTCCAAATCTACTGCTGTGGACAGAGACACCTTCCTTTCTTTATTTGCCATACTATTTAGTATATTCTGATAACCTTGCAGTGGTAGAACACCGACACCCACTATTTCTTATAGAACTTGCTAATATAGTTTAATGAGTGTTATGAGATGTTTTTGCAATATAAAATCAGCATGTTGCATTTTTAAGTTGAATTTCAAGTTACATTGTGTACAATATTCAGTTATTTATCGTGTCTGTAGTCAGAATACACACTAAGTGTGTGCATTACAGTGCAATAATTAGCATATAATTCTCAACGTTTCAATGAACTTTTGTCATAAAATTTAAGGAGATTTTAATTGCTAGTAATCAGGATTGCATGTTAATAGGCTGTAGATAATTAGGAAACCATTTGCATTTCTCTTCCCACAAATTCTCTTAGTATTTAGATTCTCACTTAATACATAACTTTTTCTCAAGAGGATTGGATAATCCTATTTAGTCACAGTAATAACAGATAGCCATTCTTTTTCTTTAGATTTTCTTTCCATTCTAATGATTTCGAAAGGGTTATAGCTTTTATTAGTCATATTTAAGGATATTGGATGTACAGTATTTTCCCTCTGACTTCTAATAGGATAGAACAAGCTGTCATTCGTCGCAACAGTAGTAACGTTGATGGTAAATTTGCATTCCTCAGTGATAATGGAGATTATTCTATTTGAATTGCTTCAAGTTTTGGGAAACATATTTAGCAAATTGATATGTGCCTGGAAAAACTGTTCCTAATGCTCGTGTGAATATAGCGCTAGAAATCTAAGCTATTCATACAGTTTCTCACATTAGTGATAAACAAAAGAAATACTTGTCTGTCTTCCATGTTTGAAACAGTTTAAATAGCAGAGAGTCTATAATATTGTCACGACTTGATTTATTAAGGTGTTCGGGACCAAGACGTGTTGGAAGAAGTTGTGCATATTCATGAAGCAGAGAGTAAAGATGTAAAATTGAAATAATTTTAAGGCAGCTGTTTGGTGTAAGGCAAATGGATAGAGGTGTAATTGTTTTAACGTTCCTGAAGGAAAAAGTGTAATACACCATTTACACGGTTGGCATTTATAATAGCACCTGAATTGATTAACAGTAGTTGAGGCAGAAGCCACCTCTTGAGGTTTTATGTGACATGTTTAAAGAAACTGTAAAAAATTGAACAATCAGAAAATACAATAAATTATTCATGCTAAAAGTGTTCATTTTGCAGTACTTTGTAGTATATTTGGTGAAGTGGTCATAAAAGATAATTCTAATAAGTAACAGTCACAGAAAAATGTGAGAGGGTGAATTCAGTGATGAAAGTCACTGTGGTAGCTACTATTAAGCATTGTATGTCTGTTTTACTGTGGGCTGGCGAGAAACTCAAGTGAAAATTAGTGAGGTGATTTACTGAGGGGGGAAAGAAAGGGAAGTATTGCAGGAAAAAATACTGCAAATCTGTAATATTATTGGAAGAGAAATGTTCTTTGTGCCCACTGTTAAGAATTTTAAGGCTGAAGTAAACCAGTATGTGATAGCAGTCAGTGTGTTGTGCTGCATCATTGTGTGTATTGCACAAGCCAAGCTGGGAGAAAAGGTAATTGAATGATTACTGAAATATTTGAAATATTAGCATTTGGATTCCATAGAAATTATATTGAATGTCTCTGTTTTATGAATTAATTGCTTGCATATTTCCATTACTTGAAATGATAAAATACAATTTATGAATGGCTGTCATTATGGTGTGTGTGTAGCTGGTATGTGCAGTGACAAAAAGTTTTTAGAATCAAAATGATAAACAAATGGAATCTGATTCCCCTTCCCAAATCTGGTCAGTATTTCTACCTATTCTCTGCCAGATGCAGCTGAAAGTCTGAGCAATGGTTGCTGTAGTCCATGATTAGAATAACTGTAGTTTGAATGTTCCTGTATGTACATGTATCTCATCTTGTCTAATTTGTAAAACCAGACCAAGTGTCTGTCTGGTGAGACTTGTGTAAGCAAATGAAACAGAGAAGTATTTGAAGGAGAAATGTTGAGAATATCTTGTCAGCACTGAATTGACTAAGTTTTCAGATTTTCTTCCATTCCCCATTCCATTCTCTGTCTGTCCATTTAAGTCACTGAAAGTGGTAATTCTTTGTGTTAAACATTTTCAGCGTAGAACTTATTGTGATCTGTTTTGTGCCACGTCTGGTATTTATGAGAAAGCTCTAGGAAACGCATTATTACTTAAAGTCAATATAGTAGCATTGTAAGGTGTTTAGCATACTTTATAGCAAAATTGGAATCCACTTAAATGAATTGCCCTGATATTTTTGGTTGCTTTAAAGCATTTACTATGGCAATAAGGAGTTTCTTCTAAGGGGCAAAGAATCATTTGTTGTTATTACAACTGATAGATGAACTGTGACATGGGTGGATGTAGCAAAGACGTTTCTAAAGATCACAGTTTCACTAAAAAACCAGAACTGTGGAATCAGTGATAGCTTTAAAAAATGTATTTCTTTTTAAGCTGAGCATGCAACTTGCAAATTGAGATGTTACTATATTGGGCTCTTTTCATCACAGTTTTAGAACATTAGTGCATGGCAATTTTAAAACAGTAGTGAATTCAGAATTAAAACAGTAGACTTTAAAATACTTTTGCAGGCTGTCACTCACACGCTGGAAAATGTTTTTGGAAGGCTTCCTCATACTCTTTGAGGTAACTTCCACAGTTTAACATGTTAACAAAGTATTTCTTAGCTTTATTTCCAGTAGGAGGTTTTCTTTTTTATACTCCAATACCGAGAATACAGAAGTAGTCTCAAGGATGTTGTTTTAAAAACATGGAAACATGCTGAGTGAAGCAGCACGTGCTTGAGATGGCTGCACTGTATCAGCTCTGTAAGCGTGTGAGCAGGAGCAGGGTTTTGCTGTCTGATTAAACTGAAGCATAAAGCCATAGCACTTGTTGGTGTTACTGGGAACTTTCAGACTCAACTCTTTGTGCTGGAGTTGTTGCGTCTTTGATTGAGAACTGTTTAATAATGCAGTGCAAATGTGATTTCTTCCCCCCCCCCTTTTTTTTTTTTTATGTTTTAAAAGCATTATTTTTTTTTTTTTCCCGTGTTCAGTTCTTCCTAGTATACAAAAGCCTGAAAATACAACATACATAAAAATGAATTGTTCAATAAACAGTTTTTCTGCTTTCTATATTGGATTTGAGAGGAGTGTATAAAGAGGACTCCAAAGTGAATTAATCAGATTTTTTAAAAAATGTTTTACATTAATGATCAAAAGTTTGTCTTACAGCTGTCATTAATTCAGAATTTTTGTTACAAAAACCTGTTGGTGTTCTTTTGAACCCATTGCAAATTGCCCTGAGCAGCTTATATTTCTGGCAATCCTCAAATATTTCCCCTCCCCAGAAGGCGGTGGTTTTATGTGTTTCTTTCCTTTTTTTTTTTTTTGCTTGTGAAAAGTCTGGTGGAATAGCAGGATTTGCACTTAATTCATCTTCACTAGATATGTGTATTCAATGTACATGTAAGTTGTAGCATGACTACTGAAATATTTTTTCCAAAGTATTAAATAATAGCCTCAAACCTTTTGCCTGCATATAACCTTTTACCTATAGGCCTTTGCCTGTCACAATGTACCTACTAACATGGATGAGACAGTGATTAGAAGAGAGATAATTGAGTCTGTCCAGTCTGCAGTGATTACAGCTGTTGCTGACGTTCTTGTCCTTTGCCCATCATACCATTCCCCCACCAGAGCAGAGGTGGTCTGCTGCATGCTGAGCAGATGTTTCTCCTTTGCATACTTATCTTTTGAGTGCCTTTATATACAAAAATCAGATTGCACTGCTACTGTCACTTTTATCTGATGAGAGGAAATCCCAGACGAATGAAGCTGGTTTTCTTTTCAGGCAGCTAAGCAGCGTTGCTCAGGGGCATGTACTCTTTCCTTGCTTCTGTTGCTGCTCACTGTAAATGTTTTCTTTCTGGCATGTTTCTTCTTTAATCCCTCTTTCCCTCTTTGACCCATATCCTTAATCCCATTGGGTTTCTTTTGAACTTGGTTATTTCTTAGTCTTCTGGTACATCTGTCTGCTGTAACTATGAATCGTTTGCCAACACCACGTTTTCATCATATTCCTCGAATATCTTTTTCCTCCCACAGTTTGTATTATAGCACTTGAAGAGGTACAGGGAAGCTGTCTGGGACTGATCATTCTTCAACTTTCTGACAATGTGTCATTCTTTACTTCTCTTCTTCTTTTTCTTATCTTCTCCTATTTTTAGCGTTTTCTTTCTGTTTTTTATTTGTTAAGCTTTCTGTTGCAATTAGTCATTATTCTCCCAACAAGTGGAAAACTATGATGAGAATATTCGAGGTGGTGTAGGCAATATGATTCTGTATGTTATATTCACAGAATATTCCTTCAAAATGTCTACTTTTGTGTGTCAGAAGTGATTCATGTCTCTATTGCTGTATAGCAGGCAAGATTTCTTCTTTGATTTTCCTGATAAGTTCTTTAAAAAGTAGCAGTTGTTTATCACGTTTTCCAAAATTCTTCTCAGTGAACAGCAGCCATTTCTTCTTTCTGGTAGCTTCTCTTTTCACTGGAATAATAGGTAATGTACATGTATAATTGGAGGAAAATATGCAAGTATGATTTCCTAAGATGACACAATCTTTATAGTTTTGCTCACTGATGTTTTTTTCAGCTGAGTTTTCAAGCTAAATATTTTCAAAGCCAATTCTAAACGCAGTGCTCTGGTCCATAGAGATTATCCCATTTGAAGAACTGTTATTTCATTATTGAAAGCAGGCTTGTGGCTATGAACTGTAACTGAATTTTTTTACTCCGGATGTTTTCTGGAAGGTAGGGTAGGTAGAGATAACATGGAAGAATCAAACTTGATGTCTGAAGTCATGTTTTTTTGTCGTGGTTACACAACAGCTCAGCAAGTACAGCATCAGGAGGAAGTGATGGCCAGTGGTCTCTCATCACCAGCTGGTTGGGGCTTGCTGTGTTTCTGTATTTCAGGGAGGTGTGCATTTATTTGGATTAAAAACCAGATTAGCCATAATCTGTTCATTCTCAGTTCTACTACTAATTCATGTTTGAATGGTGGCGCAGTTAGATATTTTAATCTGCTTCATTTGATTGCTTGTGTCATGCCTTTCTGTTTGGGAACCTTTTATTTTATTCATCCCTCATTCCTGAAATAAAATATCTACTTCTAGTAATAGTCCTCAAGCTGTTGAAAGATTTTTCAATTCATGGATATAGTACAAATGAATTGCAGATATGTATTTGTATTAATAAGGTAAATTACTGCTGAGGACCATAAACATGCAAACACTTTGTTAATATCACATTCTGAGGTTTGTAGGCCCTTCTGCTGTTCCATTGGTGGGTAAAGCTTTTGCACGGTTATATGTGCCTATACGTCTTATCCTCCTTAGCAAATGTAAACTGCTCTGTTGCCACAGAAATTAATTTCCAATTCCTGGTAGTATTTTGGATAGTTAACTTACTGAAGAAAGTTCATAGAGCCTGATTAGTGCCCTCCTTATTATTTGTATATATGATGAGGTTTAATACTTCTCCACTCTCATTTCTGTATTCCTAGTACTGCTTCTTATATATTTAAATATTTTTGAATTCTCATTCCTCAATACATTTCTATCTCTTAACATGTTAAACTTAAAACAAAAATAACTCTGTAGATTTATTTCTTAAAAAATTCCATCACAAAATATTTGTTCCAGGGTGACTGATTTTCCACTCTATAAAAAGAAGTAGAAAACAATTTTATTTCTAGGCATCCAGAGAGTCAGTCTTCACTGGTTAAATTAATTATATTTTGCTTTTTTTATTCTTCATTTCTTATATAGCTCATCTTGCTTGAAGTATACTGAATTTTTAACTGGTGAACAGCAATAGGAAGCCTTTAATGTTACAATGTAGATGCCAAAAGTAAAAAGTGGTCAGAAATTGAGGTTTGCAATAATAGTTTGCAAAAAAAAAAAACCCATGGAACCTAAACCATGAAGCATCATGGTTTTTAGGTGGCCTTTGTGTAACTTTCTTTAGTTTTTTGTTTATTCATGTGACATGAAAAGATAAGGCAGCATACTTTAGCAATCTTCTATCATGTAGACAGGATTGTGTCATGTTATTTTTGTGACTAAATTTGTCAACAAACATTGTGGAAGTAAAAACTGTTCTCATTACTGAAAGGTATGGTGTTACTTGAGGTATTCTTTTGAAAATCTGAGACTTAGTATTTTGTAAGATCAACAATGTTAGATGATTTGGGATAGTAATCCGAAAAGAACAGTATGCATTACTTACGTTCAAGTGTTGTAAATAGTGACAGTGTCAAGAAGGATTTCTTTAAATGAATGAAGTTTATACAGGACATGCCATCTATAGTATAACTGAATAACCATTGATTCTAACCTTTATTCATGAAAGACGGTAATCTCAAGCTAATGCCGCACTTAACTCTGTACTTTCAAAATGATTTGCCTGATCTGATAAATTATGCAGTCTTTTATTTTGACCTTGTAACCCTGTAGAGTTTACTCAAACTGACTCTATAGTATTTGCCACATTAGCAGTATAATGGCTGTAACCAGTTCTTGTACTACAATTTATTCTGCAGCAAAAGGTAAACACTGAGCCACGAAAATTTATTGATTCAATTACATGATATACACATAGTGCCATTTGAAAAGTGTTTTAGGGATTAAATCATTACATATCTTCTGTTTGCTCAAAAATCTGGAATACGTAAACAAGGAAGCAAGGAAGTATTGAGAAATATAAACTTCTATTTTTACTGTATGGCAGAATGTGCTGTTAGACATCAATCTAGAAGTTGTTTAGGTCAAAGAACAAGCCAGACATTGAACTCTCATGCCTGTATCCCTGCCTAAGGTAACTTTTGCCCTCAGTTAATCCTGCAAGCATGTTATAATTTACCTTAACTGTGTAAATTATTTCTGCATTCAGATTGTGCCTAGGAGTCCAGGCTTCCCAGTTTCTCTATTTGAACAAAATTGATGACAGTACGAGTTCTTTTCGTTACAGCAGAAGGGGCAAGGCTAACAAAAAAAAAAAAAAAAACGAAAGAAAAAAAAGAAGTAACAAAGTGTGGATTCAAGGATATTGTCATTACATTACATCATTAATTTGTTTCAGCTAACTATGCTTTTAAATCTAACATAACGTGTTTTTATCTTGAATTGGAATATCTGATGCCTTTATCAGCTCAAACTGAAGAGCAGGGTTGTTTTTATACAATCTAAAGACGAAATACAAAACCAGTTGTGTTTAATTTTCTCTCTTATTGTAGTGACTTAGTGTTTACACACAAGGCAAATTCTGCATAATCTCTTCTAAGTAAATTACACAATGGCATAATATTACAAAATAATATTAAATATAATGAAGCATTCAATCTATTAGAGCATGATCAGAAATATGTTTTTAAGGATTTAGGGTGCTAGAGTATAGAGTAGAGCATAGTTCTGAAATAAAACTGTTTTTCTTATTTTTCCTACTTTCGTCTTTTGCATTCCTTTTTCTCTTCTCTTCTCTTCTCTTCTCTTCTCTTCTCTTCTCTTCTCTTCTCTTCTCTTCTCTTCTCTTCTCTTCTCTTCTCTTCTCTTCTCTTCTCTTCTCTTCTCTTCTCTTCTCTTCTCTTCTCTTCTCTTCTCTTCTCTTCTCTTCTCTTCTCTTCTCTTCTTTCTCTTCTCTTTTCTCATTTCTCTTCTTTCCTTCTCCTTCTCCTTTTCTTTCTTGAGGTGCCTGTGTTTATGAAATGATTAATTTCTCCTTCTTTGAGGCGATATTTGCATTTACTGTAGCTAATGCAAACAGGATAGGTGCTGGGTGTTGCGATATCCAATTTATATCTGTGCTTCATACTGACATGATTTTGGAGATACGCTTAGTCTCCTGTTTGGAACGCGGTTGGGAGAAGGATAAAAAACTCCTGAAAAGATTGTTTTCTTTGCAACAGTTAAATATATTTACAGTACATGTGCAGTGCTGACTATTTGATCTGTAACTTATCACTGCTGATTAGCTTAGGTCTTGCACTGAAGACAGTTTCCTGTTTTATATTTAAAAAATTTCTTCCCCTGGGTTTGTCACTGGGGCATTGTTGGTCTGGGTAAATGATGTTGCCATGAATTCAAAGGCAGCTCTGGTAGTCGGCTGAAATTGCCTTATGGGGAAGCGTGATAACCTGAGCGCTTAGAACACTAATATTTCAGGGTTAATTAGGAAACTGGAGAGGGGAAAATGAGTGGTATGTAGAGCTCCTGGTGTTTGCTTAGCATATACATTGGTTTCGAATGACTCAGTAGCAGGCAAATAGGAAACTAGTCAGTGACAGCCTGAATTACTGTATTTCTGTGGTACGCTTTTTCTACTACTGAAGAGTTTTAGATTTTAAGAGAGGGGTGGAATGAAATGGCAAGAAAAGTGGAAAACACATTCACCTGTTGGTGGGAAGGGATTTGAAGATGTCCAGAAGGGCTCGTGACCAGTAGAATGGGGGATGTGAAATGGGGGTAGAAAGTGCAGAGGCCTCTGGAAAGGGAGAGCCCGGTGATGAGAGCAATGGCTTTAGAGAAGGGTGAAGTGAAGGGTACTTTTATCACGTTAAGTACTTAAAGACCTGCCCTTGAGGGAAGTGGAGAAAGGAAAATTATCTCCGTTTAGGGTTATAATGCTATATAATATGATATAATGCTATCTTAAAAACACTGAATAAAATTATTCTAGTCATTTCTATGTAGTCTAGATTGCCCATGATTTCCCAAATGATAGCTTGTTTCTATTATTTTCCACTTTTTACACTGTCAGAGCATATGTTACACATTCCACCATATTTTGGCCTTGTATGTATTATAAAGGAGTTCTTTGTCAGAGGATTTCATGATCTTGTTTTCAGGAGACCATTGTTGCATTTAGTGCAAAGAGCAACAACCAATAAGCAACTATACAAATGTTCTTGGCGGTTGGATTGCTGTCAATAGTTGAGCTTCTCCTTGCTGTGTTAAAATTGTCTTCGGATTTTAAAGTAACTTTCATTTTGCTTCTAACTGTGAAATAGATCCAAGTACAATAATGAACACAAAAGCCCGTGAGCTTTTCTGTAGTGCTTGTGTTACAGTATCTGACTTTGCAAATCTTCAGAGCACCTTTTTACAGTTATGTGCAGTTATTTCTAAATTACAGATGGCAGCACAGGAGAGATTAAGAAGTGGTCTCTGCCAGATTTTCAAAGCAGCTGGCCTTTAAGTACTTTTCAAGGAGTAAAGCAGCTATTGACATTAAATGCTCTGCATTTTCAGCAGTCCCTCAGTTTAGAGTCCAATGTTTCTTACTTGGTCCTGAGAAGATGAGAAATTATGGTATCAGTGATGAATGATATGTGAGAAGCTTAGTTCAAATGAGATGCCCAGTATCATTAGGTTCTATGATATGTTGCTCTTCTCTGAAGACTTAGAAGTGTCCTTTTCCATCCTTCTTCTTCCTTGTGTGCCTTCAGATATATGTCAGCAGTAACAAGGGATTGCCCACCCAGGTAGCAAGGAGAATTATCTATGGTAGTGAAAGACTGTGGAGATTTAAGGACAAGGGTTACTAGCATATTTATACGGAGAAGTGAATCATAGGATCATAGAACACTAAGGTTGGAAAGGACCTACAGGATCATCCAATCCAACCGTCCGCCTATCACCAATACTTCTTACTAAATCGTGTCCCTCAGCACAGAATCTAAACGTTCCTTGAACGCCTCCAGGCTCGCTGACTGCACCACCTTCCTGAGCAGCCCATTCCAGTGCCTGACCAGTCTTTCAGGAAAGTAGTATTTCCTAATGTTCAGCCTGAATCTCCCTTGGCACAACTTGAGGCAGTACCACTGAGTACCACAGTATGAAGTACCACGGTATACTGGTACTACAGTGTGAAGTAAGTTAGAGATGTAACGAAATCCACACCTTACTTGTGGATCATCACTAACAGAAATTGTGATGTGCAGTAGAGCAGCGGAAGCCAGTGAACCTCTCTATTGGAAAAATATGGAATTAGATGGCAGAAATTGTAAACAGAATTTTGAAGTCAGTATTGAGAATGAAGAACTGTTAAGATGTTTAACATGGTTGTGTAGATGTGATGCAAAAATAGTAGTCAATGTAACTTGGTGTTTTGGAGTAGGCATTTCTTTGATGACTGCGTGATATTAAAATATATACTGTATACATCATATAAATTATTATATATTTGTGTTAGTATATTTATTTAGCTGTTTTGATGTAGGTCCTTATATACTTAAGAGCTGTGTAAGTCTCTAAATTTAAAACACATTACATACTCGTTCTTCATTGGTGCAAAAAAGAGAAGTCTGGAACACTGCTGTCTGAGCACAGCTTGGTTGGCTGGATCTTTCATAGAGTTTGTCATTAATTCCATATGTGTATCTACTGTCTAGCCTTCACGGTGAATGGTACCTTTTTATCTTTGGGAAATCTTTAAGCAATTTAACTTTACTCAGCTTATTGTTCAGTAATAAGGAAATAACATAAGGAAGGTGATTTTAAATACTGTTTTACATAAAAAATTGAGCGACTTATTCAGACACTGTGTGAATATAGCTCTATGTTACTATTAATTTAACATTGTTACCCTTGATTGACAAATTATTATCAGTGTGGCTTAGTCTTGAGATCAAGGAAGAGAATACTAGTTTTCTTATAAAGAAAAAGCAAGGAGATAAACATATTTTTGTTACTTCTAGTGTGTCCACATACACATAAGTAACAGGTTAAGGGGGAGGAGTGGTCAAAAATATCACAAGTACTTTATATCATTTTCTTGCAACCTTAGCACTTCACCATGAACATTATAAATGATTCTCCTTTAGGTACTGACTTGCTTTAGAATGATGTATGAAATAATATGTGTTTTGCATGTCCTGTTTGTAATGAAAAAGGTCATATAGTATCATTTACATAATCTCTAGCCAGAAATGAACTCCACCAATATCTTCTGTATAACATATACATTATCTGAGGTTTAAAACTCTCATTATTCATGAAAGTTAATTTTACAGTGGGTGTCAATGATCTATCTTATGGCTGCTTTTTTTGATCATTCTATAAAATAATATGGAGCAAAGCCTGCTCAAATAGCAGGAAAACCAGTAAAGAGTGATGCATTTGCTTGACTCTGTGTATACCCGATTGGATCTTGATTGATGGCTATCATTTGTCTTTGTCAAAAAAGGAGAAAAATTCAGACGTTGAAATAAGAGTGCTATCAAACTTTCTACAATGGCAGAAAGATTCTATTAATGTAGCCTGGGAGTATTAACTGTCTCTGCTAGAAAATGATAAAGAATGTTAATTTTTTTTCTTGAGCATGTTTTAGTGTAAACTGCATTATTTTGTCTATGCGCAAAGACTAAGAGGGTATGCTGCAGATTTATGGCACAATGGGTTTGGAAGAAAAAGGAGTAAATTACAAAAAGATAGAAAAGAGAGAAAAAAAGCCACATACAAGAGCTTAATCCTTCTGATTATGATTTCTCAACAAAACAATAAAAGTTTAAGTAGCACAGTGTCGTAAAATCCTTAATGCCGCATTCCAGTTGATATTGAAGCTTTGAAGACTAACTTCAAAGGAGGTTGAACAAGAGCAAAAAATAGATAAAAAATAAACAAAAAAAAAATGACAAGCTTGGTTTTAGAAGTCCTTTTGTATGTCAGGTCTAGGAATATTGACCCTTTATGTGAATGGGCTTTAAGGCAACTTCTTCATTAATGATACTTAGAAACACAAAGCATATGCTGGTGGGTAATATTGCATTTATGGCAAAAATGTTATTTCACTGTATGATACTGCTAGAAATACAAAAATATTTTTACTTTTTACTTTTTAAATGAAGGAATATCATTCCGTATATACAAAAAAAAAAAAAACAAAAACAAAAACAAAAAAAAAACCAACCCAAAAACAACCAAAAAACCCAACACATGATGGATTTATCATGCCATTTGTACCTGTGGGTTTTATTATGCATCTCTTACGATCTCTGGTTCTAAATAACAACATCAAAGTTTGATTACTGGAATAGTATTATTGAAATTATGAACGCAGCAAATTGTTTCCATAGTACTCACTCTACATTAGTAAGGCCATCATTTTTTGTTTCTAAGCTTTTAAAGAATAAGGAAAGTGTATTTTCCAACTTTGGTGTTTATTACTCCTTGATGCATCCTTATACATAGGTCATTCAGAAAGTAATGCCTCCTACTTATTTTTATGGAAACTACAATAGATATAAAGAGCACAATAACACTGTTTTGTAGAACAAATTTTTAGCTACAAAACACTCTTTTTCAACATAGTCACTACCATTAGCATTTTCGCTATTGATGAACAAGAGCCTGCATGCTGTGCTCGTAAAAATCTGCACCAGCAGAGGTGACCCACTGTCACCACCCACTGCCTCACTGTGCTCACATCCACTTTTTTGTCTCCATAAGTACTCAGCAAGCATCAGTGAATGTCAGTGGGTGCCATTTTTTTCTGCGTGGAGGAATTCAGTGACACGTATTTGCTAGCAGAATAAAGAAGGCATTACTTTCAGAGCAAACCTTATTTATAAGTATTTGAGAGATTTTCATTTAAGAAACAGCTGAAAGAGAGGCTCTATGAAAACTGGGAACCAGGAGGTTTTTTGTTTGTTTGTTTTATAGTAATGTGCTTTATGGCCCTCATTGTCATTTTAAAGCATTTGGCAATTTCTGTGTTCTTGAGCATGTTTTCCAGCTTTGCCTTACTTCATTATGTGCCGGAGCATGTTGGCAAGCTCATGATTAAAACATGAAAAGGCACAGTGTTACCTGTTGTCACCTAAAGAATCTTAACATCATTAAAATGTTGACAGTTTTGGATGGATTCATTTGATAACTTTCATGATGCTGTTGCTACTCCTGCTGAGGATGCTAAGATGTGATTCTAGATTGGAGAGGTATTTATTCTTCTCAGTTTTATGGGGGAAATGATAAGGTGTTGTTATGAAAAATGACTTGCAGGATTGAAATCTTTGCTGTTTTATTGAGCAACTGCAAGATTACTTCATGATAGAGAAGTTTTGGAAGTGGTACCAGTATGTATTAGATATATGCTCTGCTTCATATCCCCTCTTCTGAAAAACACTGAATGAGCACCAGACTGATAATGTAGGACAGTATTAAGATTGAGGTCCTGTTTTTAGGTAGCAATAGAGTGAAGATCACCTTTAATGTCCTAATAAGCCCTACTACTTGTGTGTACCATGGTGCAGTCCTTAATTAGATGAAGAAATATTCTCTCTCATGCTCTTTCCTCTGCCTCGCCCCATCTCTGTATCTCCACTTCATGCTGTTGTCTGCCTGCAGTTTCTGTCACCATTTATGCTACGTCAGATTTCCCATTTGCCTTCCCCAAGTTTTTGTCCTAGGCAGACCTGGTTTTATGCCATCTCC
Organism: Pavo muticus; assembly: GCA_016647715.1. Lineage (NCBI taxonomy): Eukaryota > Metazoa > Chordata > Aves > Galliformes > Phasianidae > Pavo > Pavo muticus. The sequence goes on from JACDJE010000063.1 coordinate 2,167,727, forward strand.
TTTCTACTCTACCTTTTCTTCTACTGATTCCCAACTGTGTTCTCTTTTCTCTTCTTGATCACTAGCAGATCATGGCAGCGTAATCCCGCCCTGTGGCTTCTCAACTCTCAAGTTTTTATCTTCAGTGACTTCTACATCTAGATGTTTTCTTTGTTGCCTCAAGAACAAAGGCACTTTGTCTGTTCTTTATTTGGATGAAATAATTTCTTCCTTTGTGCTGCTTATGTTGCAGTGAATGTAGAGAGCACTGTATAAAGGCAAATGAAATGTATTTGTCCCAGTGCATCTCAGTCTGTCTGGAGCAGTCTCTTCAGAGAAAGCTTAGACTGTTTTTTTTTAAAGATGACATTCTGAAATTTTGCTTATTTGATCTATGGAAATATGTGTATTTTTCATGGATGTGAGCTAAGACTGTTCTCTGTGAGTTTGGTGCACACACAGTCACAGTCTTGGCCTGTGATACGGGGCTATCTGAAAAGGGTCATGGAAAGAATGGGCAGCATCTTCAAAGGCGTTTTGCTATTAGCAGGCATCTACTGGTTGTATGCAAACTGTGATGGCAAATGTGGCCATCACCATGGCTTCATTTGGCAGCTTTGTGCAGAAATGATACAATAAATACTTTAAGCACTAGCTTCCATGTAGAAAAATTAAAATTCTCATAACATAGCTAATTTTGAGTTACAAAATTTTATTCCAAGCACTTAAAATTTAATAAAGTAAAACCTTAAAACTTTGGGCAATCAAAATTACCTCCAAACTTACCTCTTATCAAGCACTCAAAAGCCATTCAGTCTGTGTCACAGAATAAATTCAGCAAAAAAACCTGTTGTGTTTGTTAATGTGTTAAGTTCTTAACCCCAAATTCCATGGTGTGTTGTAATCTCCCTGATAATTGTCAGGCTGCCTCTGTTCTTTCTGGCCCCTTCCCTCACTGGATTTTTTTTTTGGGGGGGGGGAGGGAATACCATCTTGCAGCGATTAGTATCAAAGATTGGTTACTTCTATCATATAGTTTGGTAAGTAATCCTTAGCTATTGCTGTGATTTGCTGCTTTCCCCTATCGCTTCACACATGTATTTCATTTCCAAAGTTTAGCAAAGTTATTCCCTATAAAGAGGGTGAAAGTCCAGATGAAAGCCATCCCTCTTGTGAAAGCCATATTCTCTATCCCTCTTAGTGACTGGTACAACAAAGTAAATGTTAATGGTGCGTGATACTGAAAATGAATCCTGGTGACCTTGAGAAGCTGTAGCAAAAGATCAGATTTTGAGTCCTTTTGCCATTGTTTTCTTTAATGTATTTTTAATTTTTAGTTGAAAAATGTTGTGCTAGTAGCTGTGTGTACGTTCAATATTTGAAACAATCTAAACTAAAACTCATAAATTGCTTTAAAAAAGCAAACTGATTTGTTCATAATTTTTTATTTTATTTTTCCTTTTCCCCTTCAGGGGAAACAAACAAATTCTGTGGTAAAGATAACTCTTTACCACTCTGTGAACAAGGTTTCGTGGAAAAGTTGTATTATATTACTGTATCAAAACGTTTGAGCTCTTTAACTTTTCTTCTTAAGCTACTGAAATGAGAAATTAGCTTAGTTTAACATGATACATGATTATTTCTGAAGCTGAATAATGGAGAAAGATGTGGCTTTACAGATAATTATACATATAGTTTATGCATGTGGGAAGAAGATCCTGTTCAAGGAAGAAAAAATGCATTGTGATGCAGTATGCCTAAATTATGCTTCTAAATATATGGATGATAATTTACCGCAATATGATTTTAAATAAAAATAATATTCTCTGGAGAATTTACCTAAATCAAGAACTAACAACTCTAAAAAAAAAAAAAAGATAATAATAATAATAATACGGAGAATTGTATGGCACTGAAGAGTTCTGCTCTCATGTTTACATCCTGGATTTTTGCAATTTACTGTTTTGTTAGGGGTTTCTTTAATACCTAAAGGATTGCTCTCTTCAGTTTTTTTGCATAAATGCTAACAATATCACATACTGTACAGGTACTTCATTTATGAAGTGGAATTATGTAGTCTAGAAACTAAGGTTTCCTCAGGCCACTTAGAACTCTTTACTTTGAAGCCTAAATGACATTATTATAAAAGAAATAAGCACAGTCCCAGTGTGCTGTTTTTCACTTTAGTAATTCTTCCACATATCTGTACTCCGACCCTGAGGGTTGAGGCCGCTCTTACTTGCATTTGTTCGAAGTCTGCTTCTCTGTTCTGGGTGAGTACTTCGAGGAGAGGCACATTAGAAGGAAGAAGAGAGTGGTAGTAGACAAGCCATGTAAGGCTCAGTAACTTCCCTGATCTGGAAACAGCTGGGAACTGGCAGAGTATTAAGGGAGAAGTCATAGATGGTCAGCTTATTCTTACTCTTACTTAAGCTACCACTGACATTTTTGATGCAGAATTTGAGGCTAGCCTTTTGGTGAGAAAAGATGCAGCCATTTTGGGGCTTTTGTCCAACAGGTGCCATCACGTCCTTGCTTTGGGGGGGAGGGACAGGCAGCCTCAGACTGTTTGGAGTGCTGCTGCAGTGATGCGGTTGGATGCACTCCAGTGTGTTACCCCACATTGCTTCATTCTCCCCTTCGTTAGGGAAATGCCTCAGTCATTTTAAGGGGCTGTGGGACAGGGATCGTTTGCTGCATGGGGCTTTTGTTTCCAGTTGTGAATGACAGCTGTCTACATCCATGTTCTCCATGATGAGGTGCCGTGTTGAGAAGAACCACTTCATGTTTTTCTTTGGTTTTTTTTTTGTACATTTGACTGTAACCCTGATTGCTCAGAAGGCTGGTAAGTTTGTCTTAAAAGCAAATAAAAGAATAGCTGGCTGGAGAGAGAAAAGTTGGAAACCTTGTCAGGAGAGGTAATAGCATCACTGAAGAAAAAATTGCATTGTCTTTTAGCATGTATCCCAATGGATGCTGACAAAGGGGCGGGGGCTAGCGTGCTTAAAGTTCACTGAAATTAAGTAGGAAACATTTCCTGTTTTGTTGCATCTGAGCTCTAACAACCTTTGTTACCAATTCTGTTCCTGAATGATAGGTTAAAATGCTAACGCTGTTAGTTTTGAGTGTAAAGTAAGCATATGTGCTTTTTTGCAAGTAACCCTTTAGCAACACTCCTAACATTACTAAGGATGGCTTCTGCACTTGCCTTTCATTAATATAGCTATGGGATAACTGTGATTTTCAGAAGGAGCTGGTTACTGGCTTCAGAGCCTTTCTGACCCTTGGCCATCGGTAGGTCATGGCTGTCTTCAGCAGCGTGGGAGATTAAAGCTGCAGATATTTAGGCAGGGTCAAATTAGAACTCAGAGATCACAAATGAAGTAGTACTTTATTATCTAAATGCTGGATGACAGCTGAGCAGAAAGACTGGCTACAGAGTGCCTTTCTACCTCTTGACATTCACCCCAGATACACGCTTACGTGTTTCCAAACCGAAGTTCGCTCATCAGCTCTCAATCTTGTGAACACTTGTCTCACCTGACTGGACTGCCATCCCCTAACACTGCTTCTCCACTCTCAATGGTAGAGCATAGGTGCAGTTTCTTGCCTAGTACTCACGGGCGCTGTGCCTGTAGAGGCTGCTGCCTGGCAAGGGGCTGCTCCTGGGCAGCATCTTCCCTTGCTGGTGGTGTGAGGGAGAAGCTTAGAGCTTGTCTCCTTGTCATGCATGCTAACTGCCAACCTTTCACTTTATTAACCATGTACAATGTAACAACACTCTAAAAGAAGATAAGGTGTGTTTTCAAGTTACTCTTTCCTTCATTTAAACCTTGGCTAAATACTGTGTGCTCTGTGTGGCCTGAAAAATAATAATTTGGTGGTGTGTTTTTATTTTCAGACACCTTTTACAAGCCTTTCAAAGGAGAAACATATTTAATAAGTTAAACATTTGTAAGGGTTTTTGGTCCTGCTGTTGCTTCCTGACCATGCTATGGTATTATGCTAACAGTTAGGAGTCTTGCACGGTGTGCTCCTAGTGGTCTTGCTGGCTTGTACTTATTGTTTCCTGTCTCTCAGAGCGATACAATGTTTGCAGTTACTTGAGATCTTTCTTACATATGTTCCTGCAATCATCACCCGATGAAGTCATTTCCCAGATTCTTGCCTGCCTCGGGTTTTTAAATGCTGAATTAAAGCTTTGACAGATGTGTTAGCCTTAAAATCATGCTGGAATGCTGGTGCTTTTTGTTGTTGTTGTTTTTATTTGTTTGCTTTTGAAATTACACAAGCTTTGATTTTAATTATATCATTCCTATACAGAGAGTGGAAGAAATGCATGGAAGTTTTGAAGTTGGATGGTCTGTGAGATTTTAGTCCTAACCTGCAATCTAAACTGATAACACTTTTTCTAAGATGTTGTTTTAGCAGTTGTTAAACATGCAGCGGACTTCAGAGTTACCTGTTGCCCATAGTATACTTCAAAGCAGAGTGGCAAGTGTGTTCAGATTAATTTGTGATTAAGCAAGAGCTTAAAGGAGGAATTTCCTATCTCCCAAGATGCACTCAAATTCTGTCCATGAAATAAGTAAAGTATATATATCTTGTCATTTAAAGACTCCAGAGACAACTTTCTTTTCTTTCTAATTTCAGGTTAAAAAGAACCAACAAAATAAATGCCATCTGTAAGCAGGCCAAAGTTGCTTTATCTCTCATAATTTGGAGAGTATCGTTCCAATCACAGGGACCGATATGTTGCTCTTTCCTGAATGGAAAATGTTTTGGCAGGCTGATTTGAAGAAAAGTGATCTTTAACAGAACTCGCATAGGTTCATTCTGGACCTGAATGCTACAGATGTTGTACCTAAGTCACTTGCCATCTTTTCTATTCCACTCTTTCGTGTATGTTGAATTGCAGAATTAATTTAGTTACTATATATTAATTTCAACTTACTTTGGAAAAAAAACATAGCAAATTTTTGGGAAGGATAATAGGATTAATTTAGACTTTTCTGGCAGAGGACCCTTAAAAATAATAATAATTTGAACTTGTGTTACAAGAGCATACAGCAGAAAAGTAATTGCTGAATTGGAGGGGTGCACTGTTACATTTTTACAGAAGCAAGAGAAGTATCCAGCTGTTAAGAAAGCCATAAAAGAAAAGGATGTAGGTTAGCCACAGCTCTTAAAAGTGCAGATATGTGGGAATGTGATTTCATCCTGTTTCTTCTAGAAGTAATGGCAGCGTAGCTGGAAAGTTTGGGGCCAGTTTACGCTAAGATTTTTAGGAAATGCTTTACTCTAATTCACGTGCTTAATACTTTTGGGTTCAGAACAATTTACAAATGAATTGTTTTGGTGAAAAGCTGATCTGTGCATACAGACATGGACAAGGGTTGTCATCTGAAATTACAAGCTACTGGAAAGAATTAATCTGAGTTATAATATTTTAGTGTACGTTACAGAATCATCATACGTTCTGTGGGGAATTATTTGTGTGTGAAGATATAGATCCTTTCCGTCTGTGTGCTTGTGGTAAAAGCATCAGAGCCGGTAGAAATGGTGAATGAAGTGGATAAATATTTATCTGGCTGCATTACCATATATAAATATATCATCCAACCCTTATCGTTATGCTCTGTTGTTCATTTTTTTGTAAGGATGAGATGCTAGTTATTACAGACTAAATTTCTGCATTATCAGAAAAGCATCAAAAAATAAAAGCAATACAATTAAGTGTGCCATCTTTTGGAACATATAATAGTTATTTGTAATACGAATAGCGGTTTGTGGGATCTGTATGAACTTGAGTTATTTTGAAAAACAAACTAAAACTTGCTGACTATGATCAGGTGTAGGATGTGAGAGATCTGGAAAGACCTTTGAGCAGCTGAGTAAAAGCATTTGTTTGCAAATTTGTGATGTGTTCTTTCTTCCATGCCTGAATCATGTTTGAACTAACCTTGCCCAAAGCCAACAGGAAGGTTTGATGTTAACTTAGTACTTACAGAGAAATAGAGTAGTTTTCAGTTAATTTGTAATTAATCTTGATAGAAGTACCAGCAGAATTGAACAGCGTTGCAAGATGACTGTCTTTAAAAGTATAGCTTTATTTTAGTGATCAAAATAAGATCATCATAAGATAAGATAGTGGTCGCAGCGCACATGATTGGTGCTGTATCATGTATTTAAGTGGGCCCTCTTTGAAGTATCAGTGTGCACAGGAATGCCAGAACTTCAAAGAATGTTGCCTCCAAAACAGCTGCAGCTGTGAGAAGCCACCAAGGGGTTAATAAAGATCAAAGAAGAGCATACATAAACTCATACATAAACAGAACTGTTTTTAAACTGGAAGTTAAAAACAACATCACCTAGAGCAGCGACACCTTAAAGGTGGGCTTGTCTTTACCTTGACATGGTGCTTTATAATCTGTAAAGGACTGAAATATTTATTGTCAATATTTCTTTCTAGTTTGCTTTTAAAATGAGAGGTTCAAAGCTTGTCAGTGCAGAAGAAAGCCTCTGTGATATCTGAAATTGGCATTGTTCTTCTTTTGTTTTGCATACACTGGTTAGAGGGGAGTGGATTTGGGGTATAATTCAAAAGAGAGAAGTAGGGAGGCCTGGGCGGGGCGTTGTGACTGCATTGTCTAATAGATGGCTCAGACAGAGATAATATCATGACTATTTACCGTATTAAAGCCCACAAACAGCATTTATACCAATTTTTAAAATGCGAATCTCGAAATTACAGGTCTGTGCAGTTTGTACTGTTTTGATTATATGCGGAAATAACACAAAACATCTAGTAAGGCATGCTTCCCTTGCTGACATCTCCATTTTTTTTTCTTTACAGTGGAAGCACGTAGGGTTTAAACTGTACCAAGGTCTCTTACAACTGTACAGAGGTCTCCAGAGTAACAGTTCTGTGCTCATTCCATGCAAACGTTGTGCCTGAAGTTCACACCCTGCTTTGCACATCTATTTCTTCTGAACGATGTGCAAAAGAATGGCACTACTTCCTCTCCTGAAAGCACTGGGAAAAAAAACCACACCTTTTGGTAATGCTGAAATACAGATGAAGGCAAGAGATCTTTTGGAAAATCTTTCTTAGACGAATCAAATGTTGTCTTGGAGAAGAGTTAGGAGAAGCAAGTAGACTATGCTAATCTAATAGATTGCATTAATATTATGCATAATCCATATTATATCAGAGAAGTTTTACTGACTGATCTTGGCCTTTTGTTATGACCAGTTGCTGTCACTACAGCAGTGACTGTGGTAGGGATTAAGAGCCTGCCATATACATGATGTCTTTTGCTTAAGGGATCCGATTACTTCCATTTGTGGAAATCTTTCTTCTGAAACTACTGAGTATGAATGTCTGTGTAGGAGAAAAATGGAGACACCGTGAGAAGGCACGGACTCTGCTGTGTTGCATATAGGATGTCTTAATATTAAATACATTCTCAATCATAGAATCTCCTGAGTCGGAAGGGACCCGCAAGTCATCCTCTCCTTCATTTTTCCTTCCCCTCACCTGCGCCTTTCTTTGCCTCATTTTTAGTTATGTAATTGCTGGCTAAGCTGCAATGTAAACAGACTACAAATTGTAAAACAGAATGAAAACGTTCGAACTTAATAATCATAGATTGTTACTGTGACCGAGTTTATGGCAGAGCCCCACCAGTGTTTGTGTGAATGTGATCTTTCACTGGTTTTGCCATTGAAGAAAATATAGGTAATGTAGGTAGTATTTCCAAGGATCTCAAGGCATTTGCCAGGAGTTAATTAATCTTTAATATTCTGAAGTGGATACATTATCAGCAAAGTGCTATGGAATACACACAGTAAGATAGAGTATAGCTGACTAAATAATATTTTAGTGGCAACTGACTTAATACTAACCAAACCTTCTCCTGTGTGCTTTGCTAATGCAGGCAATGCTGTGAATCAGTACCTGATTTACTGTAAAGCAGTCTTTTTCCTACTGCATCGGTTAAGTTTTATTCTCTGGTTAGGTTTACTGGGTGGCAACAAAGACACCGGTTTGTGGGATTTCTGGGTGAGATGCTGAATTTGATGCTGTTGCTGAGAACTTCCTTGTCAAGCTGCGTCTTTAGGGCCATGCTTTACTAGTGTGAACCTCAGCGTTCTGTTTTCTGAAATGTTAGACATTTTTGATCACATTAAGAACTGTTAATAGTGTTTGTGCACAAAAAATTCTTCAGAATCATACTTAGACACGCATCTAAGTTTATTAATGTACTGTAGTGTAACTTTTTTTTAAATCATGATTTGTGAAAGCTTATTAAGAGAGCAGTGAAGGGTTTCAGAAAATGTTTTACTTGATTTCTGAGATTACATTTTATTAAGTCAGTTGGAAAAAGATATGTCGTGTTGTATTTTGAAGGGCAAAATACAAGAGATTTGAGTTTAATGTTCTAGACGTGCAGCTGCATGAAATGTAGTGGATTTCTGTATGCAAGATAAAGCAGGTACATCAATGCAAGTACGTTGCATTTGATGCCTTACGGTCTGCTAGCGGTATTCTTTCAAGATTTCTGCAGTTCTTTCTGGAACTTCATCACTTTTATCTTTACATTGACAGTTGAATGTGAATACCTATTGCTTTTTTTGGGAAGAAAAAATTTACTTATCTAGCACCAAATGTCTGGCTTGAGTTCACAAAGTGTTTCACATGAAAGATAAAGCTACCTAGATATAGAGTAAGAAATGTTACTGACCAGAGTTAAAATAACCCAGCATTTTTTTTTTTCTTAAAAAATGGGGCATTCGTATTTCCTATGCCTACTTAATTTAGAAGTAGCACCTGATATTGTGCATGAGCTATTTGATGAGCCATGGCGACCAAAGATTTGAATCACTTAAAACCAGAAGCTTTGGCAGGCATGTGGTTAGAAATAGAGGAAATTTCAGAATGTTTTTTCTCCCAATTTCTTTCCAAATCTGTAATGTTGCCTCTGATGGATAAGCAGTGTTGCCACTCTGTGTTTGGTTGTCTATGAAACTAATTTAGCTCAGATCTCTGTGTTACCCCTGTGAAATTGGCACTGCTGACTGATTGCCCTGTGCTGGCCTTAGTGGAGCACCAAAGGATTGATTGGGTTTGCAGATTGACTTACCTGCCTGACTCTACAGTTAGAATTCCAACAAAAAGTCTCTCATATGGAAATTATCTCGGTGTCTTCATGCAGATTTAGGACATCTGAATGGGGTGCTACGCTTGCTGCATGATTACCATCTGTGTTCTCATTCTGTGGCCTGGTAACAGCCTTGGCTTCTGAGTGCATTCATGAAATAATTTCTAGCAGTACAAAATTCACACTGGCTAATGTTTTATAGCTGCACTTAATGGAAATAATTGCCATGGACCAGAGCAAGAACTATTTCTCTTTAAAACTTTAGTTTTAATCTCTTCCTCTGCAGGTGTTTTCTGTGAAGTTGTGCCGCTTTCACCTTTCTCTCCTTTTCTTTGTTTCTCTTTCTTGTGCTAATATGAAGATCTGCTCGGATGCTTCTTTGGTGTGCTAAAATCCATTCTTGATTAGCTCTTGGCCCAAACACAGCCCCAAGACCTCTCAAACTGTTGCTTCTGTAGGTTTACTGTTTCCATACTTCTCCCCACCTTGCAGAATACTTCTTGTATCCGCACTGGTATACTGACTGATTCTTTTCTGTGGACGTAACGATAACGGAATATCTTGAAATATACAATGCATAAAACATTACAAGAAGTAATTCTTCAGCAATTGCGTGATTCTCTCATTGCTCTGTGCTTGTACTGCTTAGATTCAATTTAAGTCTCCTTTAGGATATGAGGACCTCAAGGTTATTCTCAAGCCTAAAATAAATTTCTTGTAATACCATAATAAAGCTAGCAGGCCAGTTGGTATGCTTTGTTTCCAATTGGGTTAATCTTTGAAAATGGTAAAGAAAATAGGTTTCCTGATCTTGTCGTTCTTGGAATTAAGATATGTTGGCATGTAAACTTTTTCCCTTTGACGACAGTGAAGCATCCTTTTCCTTTACATTATATGCTCAAAATCCTGTTATAAAGGTTATATTGACCACTGTGTATTTAATCTGATCTGTACAATTTTAACTATCTTCTTAGCTAAATGGGAGTTGAGAAGAAAGTTTTATCTCAAATCTGAGAACACAGCTGGCAATTTGGAGAGCTATTTGAGAAGAAAGCAATGTAATGGTATTTCTATTCGAATAAGACATTTAATATAAAAGTATTTGTTCAATATTGTTACTAAGGAGCCACCAATTACTGTGTATCATGTTAGTGAGGCCCCTGACAAATCCATGCAAATCATACGATTTATAATTCATAAATCCCCAGTCCCCTGAGGAACGTTGCTCTTGCACTTACACTAATTGAGTACTTATGTTCATTGATCCAGTCCATATAGCACCTTTAGTCCATATGGCAGCCTTTACTGCAGGGCCAGAAGCTTCTGTTGTTAAAACAAACAACCAAAAAAAGAACCCTTAGTTAACAGCACTAGACTGTTCTCAAAATCCCGTTACTTGGCGCTTTGCTTCATTATGCTTCTGCCTTTCAGCTAGCAAACTGTGGCCAATACAGAACGGTATTTACATCTGTCTCCCCCTGACTGTAGAGGTGTAAAGAGGGCATGCTACAGCATTCTTGTTTGGGGGTGGGGCTGGAGCAGTCTATTGGTAGTACCTGTGAGTGAGTTGTTCTGGTTTACTGGCTTACATTGATACTAATGCACATTTGTCCCAGTAGCTGCTCTTAGATGTGGCTCATTTTTAAGAATTAGACAATAGGTGTTTACTTTTGGCTGTACAGTTTTTCTTTTTGGGTATTTGTCTATGTGAAAAGAGAACATTTTTTCTCCTCATCACACAGTAGTTGCCAATAGTTATAAATACCCAAATATGCAGTTGAATAGTTGGTATGTTGTTAACTGTGAATAGTCGCTGAACTGGTGAAAAGCAAGGAATCCTACATAAATTTCATATGGTGAATGGAAAGTAAAGGTATGGGACTAAAGATATATTATGTTTCAGGATAATATTTCCATCATAGTTTCCTATTTTTCTAATAATTTTAACATAGTATTGTAATATAGTATAATTTAAATTATTATCCGGAAGAATGACAGCACTTAATTCTATCAAAACTGTAGAAAGATAGATGAATGACAAATTAATAATTTACCATCTTTGCATAATACTGTGGCACAGAATACCAGAAGGATTGATGGCAGAAGAGGTTAACAAATTTTAGCAGCTTCCATTAGCTTTTCATTGTCATATGTTTGTGGTGCTGACTGAAATAAGCTTTGTAGGAGATCTCAGTCTAGGGAACTAATTACTTGTGCCGATTGCCATACTGATGAATAGACCCTCATTGTATCATTCCCCTGAAGACGAGGAGCAGTCTGTGATTCACGACTGCATCCTGGCTGATATTTGATAATAATTTTAACAGATAAATGTAGGTAGGCAGAATGATGAAGTGCCTATCCATGCTCTCTGACTATCAAAGGCATGCACATAGCCAGCTGCGTTCTGCCTTTTTTTTGTAATCGCTGAAGGAGAATTTTAAGTTATTAATCGAGCTTTGAATCTTCCTGTGTTTTATGCTGCTTTGTTTGGTTAATTATTCCAAAACCACTAGATTTTATAATCAAAGCAGTCAAATTGTAGCATGATTGTAACATGCAAAGTGCAAATATAAGATGTTGAGATATTTGTTGCAAATACTTCAGCATTTTTCTGAAATTAGGAAATCAGGATGATGAAGAATAGCGCTACCTTTTCCTTAATGTTAGGAAAAGGCACAAATTTAACAAAGCTAGATGCAGGGATAGACTTTTTTTTTTTAACAGGATTATTTTGTCAGCTTTTTAATATCTATGAATTGTGTTAAGAAGGAGGGCTGTGCAAATGGCTGTGGCTTTTGTTACTATGTGTGCTTGAAACCTGGGTGTACGTTAAATATAACCAATTTCTTCCTTTAGATCTTGAAACTAAGAATATAGATATCGGGTGTTTTTAACATTGGGATCTGTAAATTAGTTATGGCTATTCATTTGTCAGTGTTGACAGCTATACTTTCTATTAGCTCCTGGACCAGGGATGGAATATATGTACATTGCCAGTTAATGTTTTAGTACTAGTTACGTTAACAAACAAAGCCAGTATTTTATAACTTGAGCATACAGGTTTTCAGGCTATAAACCTATCATGCCTATTCGGTGTGTCAGGCGTTTTTTGTTTGTTTATTTTGCTATTCCTGAAATCATGGGGTTTTTTTGGTATGTTTTCTAGGCTAAAATATCGTTTTATAGTGGCGTTCTGTCATGATCATCTAATGAGATAGTAACTGGCACTTATATATGACCATATTAAAAAGATCTACATATATTTGGAGCGTACAATGGAAAATAATGAATTTGATATAACCTTTTCTAGATGTAATTTTTTAAAGGTATGCCTTCAATATAGCAATTATTACACATCATAGCATGTAGTTTTTAATTAAATGTAAAAACACAACTACATAAAGCAGAAATCCAATCTGATTTGCTTGGAAATAGATTGCTATTTCACTCTTCTGGAATGGTTTATTTAAAAACAGTAAATGGAAAAGAAATGCATTTTCTTGTGTTGTTCTAAGCCTCAGGGGCTAAATGTAATGAATATTTTAAGAGATTATTTTAATTAAATTCCTGCACATCTAAACAGAGTAATATTTTATTATCACATACATAACCATGTAACTGAGGTATTCATTAAAGTTAACACTTTCTGGACCAAGAATTCATGGTATGATTTACTGACCTTGTGCAAAAAGGCACAAATTAGGAAGAAAAATGAAGGGGGACAGACTTTGATTAATATAGGTAATGCTATACCATATTTATAATAGCCTTTTCCCTATTCTGGTTTATAAATGCAGTCACTGAGAAAGGTGCCCTGCTGAGGCTGAAATGAGGCTGAAATCGGAGCACATGCCACTAGAGTGTGGGGAAACTGATCACACTGTCAGCAATTCATTTCAAAATGATGTATTTAGTGCTCATTTCACCTTCCAAGAAAAAAGGGAAAGGAGTTCCTTAGACTGGAAGGTGATATTGTTATTTTCAAGGACATACCTAAGTAAAAGATTGCAGAAAGGGGGGAGGTTAAAAAAGAAGAAGAAAAAAAAAGGCAGCGCAAACAAGGAGAGCTTTATGCAGAAATTCAGTGCTACCATGCTGTTTGATAATTGCTAACATATGTGGCTCCTCTGTTTCATTGTAGTCGTCCTCGTGAGTTCTGGCGCCTTGACTACTGGGAAGATGACTTGCGGCGCCGGCGACGATTTGTGCATAACCCCCTCGGATCGACACATCCTGAAGCGACACTGAAAGCAGCTGGAGAACATGGTCAGTGTAAAAACTGCTTCTCGCCAATAGCAGCAGGTTACAATACCTGGAGGGAAGGTTAGATCTTCCTTCCTAAGAAGGTGCTATAAAATTGTCCCAAATGCCAAAAGGTTTGTCACTGCACTTTGGACGTGCTCCGTACACAGATGAACTGACCATTGCTTACTATAAGCGATGCTGGTATTTGTTAAGCACCCTCCTTACATCTTAGCTGAGAGATGGCTTGTGATGCTTTGTTTACAGTGATTACAAATACAGTTCTTACTGAGTACAACAGAAGGGTATGTTATTTTGCCATTAGTCCTTGGACACACGTTCTTGTGGTAGATTACTTGTTTATGACTTAATAGCTTCAAAAGACAATAGTCAGAGATTCACAGCAGTTATTTCAGTTTGCCTTAGCATGTATCTGCCTATCCTTACAGATAGATGAAAACAAAAATAACGCTTCTAGAGCTAAACTTTATTCGGACCTTGTGTGTGTTTAAGTCCTCAAGGATTTCTATAAGAATTTCATATGGAAGAAATAGTAACAAATGCCAGAACATAAAGTATTGTTCAAGCAGTAAATGGTACTGATGACACCTACCTGGTGATTTTCAAAACAGATCACATTTTTAACAGGTTTTTTTTCCTCATTTTACTATTGGGGATCACTCAGCTACACGCTGCTATCTGATTCTATAGGAATGCATTTACAAAATGAATGCAACACTCACTTTTGGAACTCTTAACAAACCAAAAGATAAGAATCCAAAGCTAGTGAACTTTGAGTTTTAGTCTAGAATGTTTGTCTTTGTGATCTAATGAAGAAAAATATTTATTATATTTAAAAATAATTTGATTACAATTAGAACAGTACCCTTCCCCTTGAATACACATCACTAATTAGAATCATTTAAATGTAGATATTATTTTTCTTTTTTAGTCTGTGAATTACAGCATGTATATACATACACACACACATTGTATGTGGAGACATTCACTTCATGCTAATTTAAAATTATTAAGACTGTTGTATGGGCATAGAAGAACATTGCTGTCATAAAGTTAGTTTCTATCAGGCATCTTAACCTCTTGCACTCAGCCTTAAAGAGCCATTTCTGGAAGAAAATGTCTACAATATGTCAGCTGATACAATGCCAAATGTGACATCAGTCCTTTAAAATAAATGACCATACAGAGAATAGTCAATAAAGTGATCTAAAAGCAATGTTCATAGAGACCTACATCATCCTCTATAGAAAGAGGAACAAGATGTAGAATTAATTAACCCACTTTTTGCTTTGGGGCTTGTTGTTGTTAATACTGTTTGTTGTTTCTATGCCATGGACTTTAATGACACAAGATTTCTTTCTGTTTAATGCCACTGGATAAAGAACTGCCCTCTTTAAAAATTGCGTAGTTTAGATTAAATTGGTCTCGACACAGTTTGAAGTATTCTCCACGTGTTCCTGTTTAATATTGATATTGTTCAACAAAACATTAAAAAATAACTCTTATTTTTACTGCAAAATATTTACAGCTCCTACCTGTATTTGTGTAACTTATTTTTTCATAGGAATGAAACATAAGTGCACACTAATAGAATTATTCATCTTTCACAGTGACGTGATATTTTCATTAATCCATGCCATTGTTTCAAGGGCTATCGCTCATACTTGGTTTGTAATTGACAGGAGTACAATTTTTGTCAATACAAAATAAAGCTGAAAAGAGTAGCCCTATCTGATAAAGCGTGGCTGATAGCTAACCATGGTAATTGAAACAGAGCTAGTTTTTTTTTTTGTCATTCCTTCTGTTCAGCATTTGACATCCATTACAGTGTTCAGTTATATTTAATTTCTTGATGTTATTTTATACTGAATTTAATTGCATAATACCCTGGTTGTCTGTTGTCATCCTGTTTATTTATATATCAAGTGAATTTTCTAGTTTACCTTATTATGTGATTTCTGAAGGTACAGCTAATGACTGTCTGCCTGAGTGTAGATAGGTATGCAGTGCTTCTGTTCTCGGACTCTCCACTGGCAAGGTGTAAGATGACCAAAGTACAAACTGAAGTTCAACTAGAAGCTACATATAATGTATACAAATACAAAAGTGGTTTTGCTGTTGTTGGTGGTGTGTGTGTGTGTCAAAGTATGCAAATGTCGTAAGGGTCAGCCTAAATAATCTTTTGATCTATTTGTTTCTGAAATGTGTTTATAGTTGTTTGGTATTAGCCAATTTCTGGTCAGAAAATAGCATTGTTTTCAGATTTTCATAACCGGATTTTCAGGCCCTGGTTCCAGGATGTGAATATCCTTAGAATTTGCAGTAGGCTTTTCCTTGATGTTTTGTGATTACTTATCAATAATTTATCATTAATTATTCTTTTTCAATTAATTTTATGTGTCTCTGAAGAAAAAGCATTTTAAAATGATGAATCAAAGGTTCCCTAAGCTTCCCTTTAAGCTTTTCTAAAAAGAAAATAGAACAAAACTAAAACCTGAAATTGGACATACGGGATCTTGCCGAAAGGGAAAATAATGCATAAATAATGGAAAAGTGCTATTGCATGCTTTGTAGCATGGATTTTAGTACACTGGTAAGTACACATTAGCAACTGCTGAGTGTCTTGCAAATCAAGTCAGATGTATTCCCTGTCCCAGAGAGCTCACAGTCATGCAAAGATAACAATTTGCAACTGTGAAAAAGCTTCAGAAACAATCAGAAGCCTAGATATTGTTCGGTAAAACCTACAGAGAACAACAACAATCAGCTCTGTTGCAGCCTCGTTGTGCGTCGTAGTAGCAAGAACCAATCTTTTCCAGGGATTGATTTGATTTGAAGGAGAGCCTCTGGTGCAGAGGTGGCAGAATAAATACCTGAAGACTGATGTTCTCTGTTCAGACAATCAATACCAGCCCCATGACTATACTTCTGGCTACCTTCTAGTTAAAAACAAATTTTTTAATTCTGACAATTTAATTGCCATTCCCAAGTTCACATTAACTTGCCTGAGGGAGGAAAAGGCTTTAGGTAATTTTTCAAAGGAAAAAAAAATCTTTCCAAAATGGGTATTTATAAAAGTCAGTCTAGCAGCATACCTGGGGGTGGCAGAAAGAGGAGGTGAGGATGGTTTGGGATGGAAAGAGTTAACTCTTCTCTGTTTCTTCTTTCCACTTACTGTTCAGAAACAAAACCAAAATATTTATAAATTGTATAGGTGTGAAAGTCAGAATTCTATTCCTGGAAGGTAACATCATGCACAAATGAGTAATTGAAGCCTCTCCTAGCTGGAGCCTGATCCCCCCAGTACATGATTTTGCAGGATAATCTTTATCTGCTTGAAAATGCAGTATCTGGCTTGCTAACAGGTGATTTTGTCTCTTTATTTTAATTCATATTTCTTAAGAACTGGGTGGGGCTGGGGTGGGCTGGAGAGCAGTCGTGTTGCAGCTGGAGCCGCCCTCAGAGCATTGTGACTGAAAGTGTGGAGAACTGATTGTGTACAGTATTGAACTTGACTGGTCAGTTGTCTTTGCCTTAGCTCAAGAGATGAAAAAGAAGTCTGAAAAATATTATAACAATCTGATGGGAAAGTACTTGCTTTTCTTAATGTTGTCTTAAAAAAATAAGGATAAATAACTTAGGGGAGCTTCTAGGAGGCCTTTTTTTTCTGATAAAACAAAGCGAGAGGAATTTTTTTTGATGCATCTTTTCCTGTAATTGCTTTTCCTGATATATTGTATAAAAATACAAACTGTAGTAGTAAATTATCTTCTGTAGGTGCTTCCTGATACTTCATTTTTTTTTAAAATCTTTTAAAAATTGTATTTCTTCTTTAAGTTGTAGACAGATAATTCAGAATAACCTGCCCTTCTGTGAATGTTGGGAGCTGAATGATTATTTTTACACCCAAGTGTTCCAGAGATGGAACTGGAACAAATCAAGTTCTACACGGATATATTTGCAAAAAGCTGCTTGAGTGCGGGCCTTCCCAGTCTGTTTGGGAAAGACTGTGTGGAAGTGCAGTAGTGAAACGTACCAAAGGAATGACTGTGCCAGGTAAATATGCTGCCAGTGGGTTGTCACCTCCTGCGCACAACATAGGCTGTATGTTTTGGTCTTGATCTTGAAAAAGTGCAAGTGAATGAGTGGAGGTCTGGAGGGATGGAGCCACGAGGTGCAGTGATGCCAAGAAAGGGCAGGTCTGGCAGAAAGCAGCCTGCCCTAGCAGATGGCTGAGCAGGGTTTGGGACCTAGTCCGTGACATCACCCCTGCACGTGTGTGGGAAACGAATGTGTTGCGTGATAACTAAACACGCCGCATGGTGGCATGCATCTCTAGTTGGTAAATACAGAAAGAACTGGACTGTGGCCTACAGAAGTGCATTCATCTGCAAAGTGTAGGTGAATCAGTGTGGATTGTATTCCATTTCTGCACAGGTTCTCGTGTGCCGCTGTGCCTGGGGGCTGTAGGCGCAGTGCTTTGTTCATCCTGGTGCAGAACAAGTAGACGTGGGCTCAGTGTGCTGCCTGGCAGCAGTCAGCGCGTGCAGTGTGCAGCCCTGTGCCACACCGCCATGTGCTTGCACGTGTACACAGTCCTGCATGCTGGTGTGCAGGTCAGGAAGTATGGGTAGCTAGCTGTGCAAAGAGATGACAGAAGGAAAACAGTTGACAAAAATGGAATAAAAGAACCTCCGTCTAAAATCTCTTCTTGAAAAAGGCAGCTCTGCAACATGTGTGTGTTTGAATCGCTGTAAGATAGTTTGGGAAAGAAATATCTTGGTGAGGGAAGGTGAGGGAGGAGGTTTGTATTTGTGTTGCTTGATCCTCTTTGGTTGGAAGTTGCCATACTGATTTTACTTTTTCTTAATGGTAGGACAACAGGACGTGTCACAAGTTGCGCTGAATTTAGAGATATTAACCTTAGATTTTGGCTTGCAGTCTTAAGTGAGAATAGGTAGAAGGCAAGTTCGAAATAGCATCTTATAGTGAAGGAGGCAAAATGCAAATGGGGGTCTGAAACAGCACGTGTCCTTTGTCAGCATTAAAAAGAAAAAGAAAAAAAAAAAAAGCTGATTCTCCTCTATTTTATCCATGGAATGGTTTTGTTCTGTTTTACTGTTTTGATCTTCAGCAGAAAGCTGCTGGGCCGCGGAGTGCCAGTGCATGTGGTGTGTGTTAGTTCTCTGTCGGTAATTTTACTGCTGCTAACTTCAAATCCTCCAGGGGGAGTTAATTACAGGAAAACCCTTCTAACCATCAGCTGCATATTTCCATGACAAGAAGGGTTTCAGCTCACACTGAACAATTCCAGAATCGGAGTTATCATTATTTACATGGGTATGCTGTAGAAGAAAGTAAAACTTGGGTTTGCACGATGCTGTTAAGGCTTTCTGATAATTTACTTTTTACTTATTGCTTACATACAAGTGGCAGTGATGGCTTGGGGAGAAATTGTCCTACAGAAATGGAAGCCTGTTCTGTATGGCAAGATGAACCTTTTTGTTTCTCTCTCTCTCTCTCTTTTTTTTTTTTTTTTTTTTTTTTTTTGGTTATGTCCACAGCAAGCACAGGGCATTTGTTGGGATATTTTAGTTTTTTTAATATATTTTTATTTTGTTATTTTTCACTTAATTGCAAAGTCTATTACTGGCAATTTATGTGCATATATGTAGTTAATTTAAACTGCGTAACTCGCCACTGGGGACTTGCCTCCTGCTGGAAGTGTTTGCACGGTAACATTTTGGTTTCAAACGAGCAGCACAACTCCCATCCTGCGTGGCAGCACTCCGAGGCAGCAGTGAGCAATGTGTTGCAGCGAGTTGCTCATGGTGCAGGGTTTTCAAAGGCGCAGTGCCACGGGCATTCTCAATATATTTAAGAAATAGCGTGCTCATTTTTAACTGCGGGGGGAAAGGGGAGGGAGAAAAAGTGTTGGTGTGTTTTTTGGTTTTTTTTTTTTGTTTTTTTCCTTAACCACAGTAAGTGCTAGCTCCTGTGTAGTGAGCTCTCGTCTCCGTATTTGTTTTGGGTTTTTTTTGTTTGTTTGTTTGTTTTGTTTTTGTTTTGCTGCTGCTCTGAGCTCGTAAGCTAAGCAAATCCTCCGCAGGGCCCTCGCGGCGGAGGTGGTGCCGCTCCCGGCGCGCCGCTGTGGCTCTGCGGGGCTCCGGCTCCGCCCGAAGCGCGCGGCGGCGGCACGAGCTGCCCGCTCCCGCCTGCCTCGCGGCGCCGCCGGCACGCGCAGGTTCCCGCCGGCGGTCCCCGCACCTCCTGAGGGCAGGTGCACGCGGCCGTCCTCCTCGCCCTCCCGCCGGCGAAGCGAGGGGAGCCGTCCCACCGCCCCGCCCGGTGCCCTCGCGCGGCGTGCGGGGAAGCGGCGCCGCTCGCCGCCGCTGCCGCCGAGACGGAGCGGGGCTCGGAGCCTGGCCGGGAGTCGGCGGTGGGCGTGCGAACGGGAGCCGCGGGGAAGAGCCGCTTGTTGACTCCCCTGCGCTGTCGTCAACGCTTGCGGCGCAGTTAGAAGCTGAGGAGAGCTGCGGGTAATTTTGAGCAGGCTTAATAGGATTAAAACTAGTTGTGTCCTAACATTAGGGGATTAAGGCAGCTACTTCCCATAGGTTGTCCCAAACTGTGTTTTCTTTTATGAACTTTCATTTTTGTACAAAAAACCACAACGCTATACTGCTTTGTCTCTGAGACCTGACTGAGCGCTGTGCCTTTCTCATTGCAGCTCCCGATGAAGATATACTTGTTAAGGGAAAGCAGTCTATCAAGAGTCAAGCCTTAGGAAATCAGAACTCAGAAAGTGAGATTCTCTTAGAAGGCGACGACGACATCACGTCATTCATTGAGGAAAGAGAAGTGGAGAACCTAACGGGTAACTGCAGCTATCTGATTTCTCCTCAGTCTCCTTACTGTCTAAGTTCTCATCTCACCAGCTCTGCAGCTAATAATACTTTGCGATGCACACCCATACGTTGTTCCTGCCCATAACTGAATCGTTAACATCATTTTTCTGTACACATCTGATGCTGGGGATTTACTTGAGGAGAGCTGTGCATTTTCTTTCTCGGCTTTTTATTACCTTCTGCCTTCCAGAGCAGATGCCTGTGTTCTAGGCAACCTTCTTTAGAAAAAGCTGCTGTACTCAGCCAAGAGCTTCCTTTATTTTTGACCATGTTATACTCCTCAAAACATAAGGCCCTGTGGGCAATTAGGCAAGTTTGTAATGAAAGGCTTTGGAGAGTTTCCATTTTTTTTTCCCCCTCAGTTGATAAAATTTCACATATGAATTATTCACTTGCATTTGAAGGATCTACATTCACTGGATTTAACTCCTTTAAGCCCCTGGTCATCCCCCCTAGTTCGAGTCCCTTCTCCACCATACCCATATTTGACTTCACTTTTCCTGGAAGAAGAATTAAAACAGTACTTCAGTTCCTTGAACTTGATGAATTTGACCAAGTTTCGTGCAGGCTTTGCTGGTGTTGCAATCCAAGTGGAATGAGTCCATTCTGTACAGTTCAGAATGTAAATAGTAACTTCCTAGGTTTGGGTACTGGGGGTAACAGAGTGTCTTCGTTGTTATTTGAGGGCCATGGGATTACTCAACAATACAAATTTCTCTGTGTTCTGCTTTCTCAACTGGTATCCCTCATTTTCTTTAGAGAAAAATGACGTTTCTTGGATAATTCTGGTTTCCTGAGAACCTGATACGATGAGCCTACATTATGATAATTTAATGAAATTTAGTGGAAGTGATTATTTATTATCAGTTTGCTCATCCCTTGTCTGAACTGCTTTCCGCTCTTTTTAATTTTTAAAAACAGATTTAAAAATACAGCATAATAATAATAATAACAAAAACGACTTGGGTAGGAAGTGTGAAGTAAAAGAAAGAAGCAGGAGAATAATAGCCTTTAATGCATGTGAATCTCTTTTTCCTTCCTTTCTACCATGAGCTTTCTTCTCATCAGCTTTCTCTGTTTCCTTCTCTTTTATTATATATTCATTGCTTCTAGTAATACATTCATACAGTAATAGAGGTGAAAGGGGAGTTTAATTATATAATCTTGACAATGGCAATAGGATTAAGAAGTAATCCTCACTAATAAAGTGGTGTGGGTTAGAAATGAAGTGGAAATTGTCAGGGGTCTTCTACAGGACCTGGACTGCCCCAGCTTCTGCAGCTGTCTGCTTGCCCTGTAATTGAATGTCTGAGAGTGATTGAAAAAATGTTATTTCTCCTCTGGATTACATGCTAATGTACAGAGGGCAAAGGGAGACAGCAAAAGAACACATAGCTGCTTATTTCATCCATTTGTGGGGGTGAGCTTTGGGAAATCATGGCAGTTCTGCAGCTATCTCACGCCCATCTGCAAACACAATGTATTTGTACATTGGGAATAGAGGGCAAAGCTGCTCTGATCTCAGCAGAGCATCTCTTCTTTTGTCCTAGTGGCACACATTGAGATTGATGCGAGATTAAGGACCGTCACCCTCCTAACAATTGATGGAAATGACAATTCATCTGAATTTTTTGTCAGTTATTCTCACATTGATTACCTGAACGTGTGTACCTCATTTTTAGATGCTTTATTAAAACAAAATCATCCGTGTCACTTTCATATCTTCAGCTGTTTTATAAAAGCCAGATAATACTGCAACCGAGAAACTTCATTTCCGTACCTCATAATCAGCCGAATGACAAACCTAACCTGTTTTCTTTCTGTGCGTGTTAGTTTATATAATAGATCCCATACTGCCAGATCTGTGCCGAACCTATTGTTTTCAGTGGTCGTCTGATTTGTCCCTGTGATAAGCCCCGTGGAGATGCGATTATTCCAATAAAAATTCATTCAGTTGGAAACCAGCCCTCCAGCTGTTTACTCCCATAGTCCCCGAGCTACACTAACACTGTATGGAATCCTTGAAAAATATTTAATGTGAAATCAAAAGTATCTTTAAAACATCTTACTGGAGGCTCCGTAAGGCTGTGTAACTTTGACGATAGATTTCTGTCATCCATGAGGGAACACTTCACAGTCAGACAACTTTGAGCCTTGACTGCTTTCTTCATCTTTGTAGAAAGCTATTGAAACTCTCCAGTACCTACAGAACGCATCTGACAGTAAGATTTCAAGTGTTGGTGTGTGCACTCCCTATATTGCATAGAACAGAAGGAATGCAACCGCTGAAGTTTCTCGAAAAGGAAATGTGAGCGAAAACCGTATCTTGCCATGCTAAAGCCGGCTCTGGCATCTATAATATATGCATCAGTTTGCAATTGTAGCGGCTTCAACTTTGCGCAGAACAGAGAAACTGTAAATCTATTACATATGTTCTCTTCTGGGATAAAAAGATTCTTGGTTTTTAAGGAAGGGCTAAGATCTTTGTTGTATTTATTTTCATATTCTGGGTTTGAAACGCGAGTGATTGTGACGATGGTTGGTGTTTGTACTCTTTGGCAGGTCCAGTTGCCCTGAGCGCGCCAGCTCAGCTGGTGGCACCCTCGGTGGTGGTGAAAGGCACTCTGTCCATCACTCTTTCCGAGCTCTACTTCGAGGTGGATGAAGAAGATCCCAGTTTTAAGAAAATCGACCCGAAGGTAAGAGATCGTTGACCCTGAGCTCTGAGAGATGATGACAAATTACCCGAGCCCTTTAATTCTTCATCCTACTCCCTTTACCTCTGTTGGCCTTCAGTGCTGCTGCTTTAGGAAGTTTGCGACTGACCGTATATACCTTAGCAAACTTCTCTTGAGCGACACCTCCTCTCCTCTCTGTTCTCCCCCTCCCACAATTCGACCCTACTTGAATGTTAATTAGCTTGCTGCGAATAAAGCTCCAGGGAGGCGTCTGAAATAAAGACATCTTGAATCGCAGGCCTGTGCGAACGCAGGAAAGTCCAGCCAGCCCGTTAGCCCAAACGCTTTGTTTTACTTTCCTCTTTTCACATAACGCCAGCACAACGTCGTGCTTAGCCTCCTGTGCTCTGAAGTTTTCAGTGCTTCGGCATCGTATTATTATATAACAGATTTTACAGGGCCTGTTACCATTTATGGTGCCTAAGCAGAAAACTTAATGGCCCTCTTAAAAATACGTTCTCAAACTGACTTGTTAATTTTCACAAACTTTACTTGCTCTGAGCTACTCGATGGCCGGAGTTTGTTTAAAATGAGAAACCTTTCTGTACAGTTCCAATTTTGGGGGCAGTATATTCTGACATCAGCTTAATAAGGTTGTACCTGAATGTTTTACACAGCGTCGCAGCAGCATTTGAAAAGCATGACATGTTACTAGCAAATATTCTCGTGTCCACGTTAAGCACATTGATGGCTGCTGGCCTTTAAAATATCTGCTTATTATTAAACGTGGTGGTAATTTCTTGGTGAAGGGAAAAAAGTCACCGGAAGACATAGTGGGCTTGTGCTGATCTGTCGGCAGTGCCCTGTGTGTTAAGCACCGCTTTGGGTCTTAGTTCCTGTGGAGTAAATGGCTCTCGTCTGTATTAAATACGGTCTGAAAGCTGGCATCACTGAATGCTATCAAGGAAAGAATTTATTCTGTAAAGAACACTCTCCAGCCCTCCTAGCTAATCGCTCATAGAAAACTGTAGCTCAAAAGTGATTTTATGTTGTACCATAAATGGAATTTTTTTTCTGGTCCTGAAACATTTTGGAAATTATTTTAAGTGTGAAATAGCTCTTAAAATTTGGATGTGCTTCCTCTTTCCGTAGTACTTTTTAAAATACACAGCGGTAGGAAACGGCTAAATATAAAATGTGAGGACAAGTTGTTGTGGTTGATCCTCCCATCTTCAGTGTTCTGCCGTGCGTTGTACCGCATCAAAAAAACCTCACGGCTCTGCGGCACTCTGCGCTTGTGCTTTCCGCGCAGGACGTTTAAGCACAGATAAGAACTCTCACAGGTTTTTGTGACCTGGTTTGTGGGGACGCGGCCACGTTCGGCTGGCTTTGTTTTCTCCCGTTTTCTAATCGTTGGGAGTGGCTGTTTCCCTGCCCGCGGGCAGAGCTCTCCTTTGGTTTGACTGTCTTTAATTCTGCATCTGAGACATTTTCTTTAGCTTCTTAGAAAAGGAGTCGGTTATGTGAAGCATGGGCTATACGTCTCTTACATTCTATTTGTGATTCTACTTTCACTGGAAGGCTTTAAAAACAGATATCTTAATATCTCTTTTTGGGAGGGGAGGGCTAAAACTAAACAGTGTGAATTTTGGTTTAAAATAGCGATGAGCTCCCGATGCAGCTCGCTTTTAAGCATTAACACCTCCCTGCCCCACCCTCCGCTTGGATCGCAGTGCCTGGAACTGCTCCGGAGTACGCCCCTAAAACTCAAAACCCTTAAGCAGAGTAGCTCAGAAGGCGCCCTTAATTAACGAGGCTTCGTCCGCTTGCTAAATTTAAGTTACTCGTCTGTTTGTCCGAAGTACCGAGAAGAGAACAGTGTGACAAGGTGCCGAACGAGCGCCGCGCTGGCGATGCTACGAGTGCCGATCAGATCAGGGCTGGCGCTCGGCACTGTTTTCCCACGGAAACGGCCGCTCCGCCAGGTGAGCCGGGGGGCGGCGGGGCTGCACCGCGTCCCTCCCGGCCCCGCCGCGCTGCCCGCGCCTCTCGCTTCGTTTTCGCGACCCGAATGGGAACGGCTGTTTCTTTCCGGGTCCGACCGCAAAGAAACGGAGGCGGCGTTTCGGAGCGAGAAGTCGCCTTTCGCCTCCCCTCCGAGGGACGCCGAAACTTGAGCGAAATGCTGCGAACCGGCTCGGAAGCCTGTCGGAGTGGGGGGGGGAGCAGAGCAGCTAACGACGGCGCCATTAACGCTGAGAAACGCTGCAGACGTTTCCAAGGCGGGGAAGTTAAGCTGCGGGTGGAGGGCGCGGCGCTGAGAGTCCCGGGAGCCCCCGGCCCGGAGCCTTGCCCCGACCGGGCAGTCCGCGGGGAGACCCACAGCCTTCGTGCCGCTGCCGCCGAGCGAGCGGGGCGGTGACGCGCCGGCACTATTCGGGGTGGCTCCGTACTTCGCGTCCGAGTCCAACGGGACGGCGCGTTCGCACGGGGAATTTGTAACGCAAAGTACAAGCGCTCGAGTCTTAGTTAAAAAAAAGAAAAGAAAAAAAGAAAAGGAAAAAAAAAAAAGGAAGAAGAATAAAAGAAGCTGGAAGCGAAAACGAGCGCGCCCGATGCAAGGCGAAACGCCGCGGGCTGCCTGCGTGGAGCGGGGCGATGCTCCGCGTGGGTCACGGAGGAGAGGGGAAAGAGACAGAAGTGTTACGCGGTACAGCGGTGCTCGCAAGCAGAGCAAACGGTTTTCTCAGCGCCCCGTTTTAATGGGAAACCGAGGGACGGCGCCGAGCGGAGGGCTCGCGTTCAGCCTGCGGGGACGTCCCGCCGTACCGCCGTCCCGCTTCGGGTTTTGGTTTTTAAGTGTCGCTTCTGCGGTTCGGAAGGGCCCTACCGGCCCGAACTTAAGAACCATGCACGAAAAGTAAAGTTAAAGTGATATTTTTATTACTATTTGCAACAAGTCAGTGGTGGGGCACATCATCTGACCTCGGCGCCGAAACACATTTAACATCGGTAAAACTTTTTTTTTTTAAGGGCAATTTGTACATATAGTTAAATAATTTTTCACTTGGTGACAACATTCAGGCAGACGAGAGAGAGAGAGAGTAAGAAAAGGACTATACAGGGATTGGAAAAATGTACCTTTGGGCTTTCGTTTGGCCGTGGCAAAAGTCCGAGCGCTTCCCTTTGCGGAGGAGGAGAGGCGCGGGGGCGCCGTCCCCGCGGGCGGCGCCGATCCGTAGCAGTCTGCGGCCGCCGCGGTACCGGGGGGCGAGCGGCGTGCGCCCGGGCGCCGGTCCTATAGTTTGTCGAGGCTTTTGGGATTGGTGAGGATCTCCCGGGCCAGCCTCCAGGTCTGTTTGGCGGCGCTCTCCAGGGCCGAGTGGGGCTTGCCCTGAAAGAGGTCGAGGTTGGGCAGGAAGTAGTGCGGGCAGCGGCGGCACTGCAGGCAGGAGATGAGCTGCAGCAGGATGCCGTTGAGGCGGTCGCCCAGGCACGCCTCGTCCCAGTCGGTCTCCCGCGGGTGCTTCTCGCACTCGTACAGCAGCAGCGTCTTCATGTGGTAGTTGTTGAGCGGCTGCCCGGGCAGCTCCAGGTGCCGGTCCCGCAGCGTCTTAAGCACCGAGAGGCACTTGTTGCGGCAGCCGCCCATCAGCAGACGGTTCTCGGCCTCGCCGAACTGCAGCACCCAGGCGTCGCTCTCGGCCGAGCTCTGTTTGCCCGTCAGCGAGTAGCACTCCTTGGAGAGCAGGTTGAAGCCCTCCGCCTTCACCTCGGCCACGCGGTTGGGGCCGGGCCAGGGGATGTGCGGCATGGGCCACTGCGCCGCGCTGCGCGGCCAGATGCCCGTGCACTTGAAGGCTGGCGTGATCTGCACCACGTAGCGCTCGCGGATGCGCAGCTTCACCTCGCTCGTGTCCGCGATCATCTTCACCACGTCGCGGTAGCTGCACTTGTCCACGGCCTGGGCCACCAGCGTCTGGAAGCGGGAGCGGATCTTGCGCGCCGACAGGTAGCCCGAGGCCGTGATGAACTCCACCCAGAGCGACATGCTGCGCTTGCGGCCGTCGCTCAGCTTGAGCACGGCGCAGCCCGGCAGGGAGCCGTCGTCCACGAAGTTGAAGACGCCCATCTGGTTGAGGTAGAGCACCACCTCGAATTCGGTGGGCGAGATCACCTCCAGCCCCTCGTAGCGGGCGTCGATCTCGCTCAGCGAGCTGATGAAGCGCGGCTCC
Organism: Pavo muticus; assembly: GCA_016647715.1. Taxonomy (NCBI): domain Eukaryota; kingdom Metazoa; phylum Chordata; class Aves; order Galliformes; family Phasianidae; genus Pavo; species Pavo muticus. The sequence goes on from JACDJE010000063.1 coordinate 2,194,957, forward strand.
TGCACCTCCACCTCCTTCAGCACGTCCGACACCACCTTGCACACCTCGCGGATGGTCTTGGCGATGGCCGCCTTGCGCGCCTGGCAGCGCTCCGTGTAGTACTTGTTGAGCTGGTACACCAGCTTGGCCTGGGCGGCGATCATGTTGGGGCACAGGTCCGGGCTGTACACCGGGCTCTCGCAGTACGTTGAGGGATCCAATGCTTTAGCGGGGGCTGCAGCTTGGCGGAGGGCAGCGGCCGGCTCGGGCACCCCCGCCCCCGCCGGGCGGACGGCGGCAGCGCGGGGCGGAGGACGAGGAGGAGGAGGCGGCGGCACGAAGCGGCGCGGCCCGGCGCTGTC
>JACDJE010000063.1:2195880-2215880 GCA_016647715.1 Pavo muticus
TTTTTATTCTAAAAGGTGTGTTTTGAAGTTTCTATCACGTGGTACCGATACAGCGTTTAATTTTAAAGTCAATTCGAAGTTTAATCAAAATTGCGAGGCTGTTAAAAGGTTTGTGCCCAGTTTGCCCTTTTTCTCTCTCCTCTCCCCTGAGCAGAGAGGGAAAGGCAAATGCAGGAACAGGTGCTCCCAAAAGGGGTAATAAGTGTTTTTATGAATAGCACATGAAATATGGATGTGTACCGGCAGCTGGCGACCTCGCTCGCGGCTCGGGAGCGTCCCGCAGGCCGGGGGCGCGGTGTGCGCCGGGTGCCGGAGCTCCGGCGGTGTGCGAGGGGTGGGGGGGGACCGCGGCGCTGTAAATCTCCCGGCGCTGATGTTGTGCTGTAGCGAGGAAAGTGGGAGCGTCCCTGGGGCGGGGTGGCGCGCCTCGGGCACGTTAACGGAGATAAATCCGCGCCGTAAAGTTGTGCTCATCCTCCTGAGGTGGAGGATTGAGTTATTCGAAAAGGAAACTGTATTTTATGCAAGTTTGTGTTAATGGGAGCGCTGAATGGTTTAGATGTATAACCGCGACATACGCGGCAGTGTAGAAACGCAGCGAGCGGGTGTTCGTGGAACGCCGGAGCAAACCGAACTCTTTTCCCCACAGATTCCCGATGTGGGGAGAGGTGACGGCCTCCCGCTCCGCACCGCCGCTCCCCGGGCTGTGTGTCCCCCCTGCGGCGGGCCCGGCGGATCCCCGGCACGCCGATAGCCGGGAGCGGGGGCCGCGGCCGTTCCCACGCCGTGCGCTCCGTGCGGGGTCTCGGCTCGCCCTGCGCTCGGGCTCCGCGTCCGGTTCTTTTTTGCCTTTCGTTGCGGCTGGCTGATTTTACTAAATAAAATATCGCCGTCTGTTTGCCGCGTGCGTTTAAATTAGAAACATGCCTTATGCCGGCCGTACAGCCGCACGCTGGATGAAGTAAGTATTGGACGTGCCCGGTGCCGGTGCTGCTCGGGGAGCTGTCCCCGACGGGCCTCCCGCTTCGGGCTTTGCGCCACGGCGCTGCGGCTGGGACACCGCGGCTCGGCGGGGCCGGCAGGTGCCCGCCGGGAGGGAGACGGGCCGGGGACGGCTCCGGGCAGAACAGCCTCAAGGAGCGGGGAGAAGGGCCGTGGTACCGCCATCCCGGGCGGGCGTGAGGAGCGGCGGACCTGGCGGAGCGCCGGGTCGGGCGGGGGGACGCGGGTGCCTATTTTCAGGGCAAAAATAGAGCGGAGGCGGTCGCCCTCCCTCCCCCCTGCTAAGGTGACGATGGTAAAGCGTTACCAGCGCTCAGATTTAAAACAATTCATTACCAATTTTCTCGTCTGAGGTTGAAGCGCTAGTAAATAATAAATCAGCTAAACAAAAGCCGACTTTAATTTATTGCCCCGGCGCTAATTAGAAACATCATTTGAGCAATAAACTTAAACACTTCCAGCAAATAACGCACGTGAAGCCCTTCTTTAGGCGATTGCGGCCGCGCCGCATTAAGAGCGGCTTCGGCTGTGGCGGAATTTGCTCTCGCCGGGATGAATAATTGAAAGGAACGGTATCGGAGGAGCTGCAGTCGAACAGCCCCTCTCCCCATTGCCTTTATGGATGCTGGCGCGGAAGTCCGTCAGCGCTCCTCGACGGTGCACCGTACGGAGCGGCAGCCCCTCCGGCGGCGGGGGACACCGTGCTCCGTTGGGCTGAAGGAGCGTTGAGAGGGACTCTCGGGGCTAAAAGGCACTTGAAGCCTTCAGAGCGATTGATCCGCATTCTCCCGTTATAATCCGTCTCATCATACTTGAGTTAATGAGGCAGGGGCGGAGGTGATCTGATGGTCCTTGACAAATTCATTAGGGAGGCTGCGGGACGTTTTATTTGACTGTTAAACATCGTGTTTGTTTGGTTTAGGCAGCGCCAACGTCGGCACGCCGCTGCCTGCAGCAATAGCGTTTTGTTAGCGAGGGCTGCTGGAAACGGAGCTGCGAGGGACTCGTGCGGGGGGAGCGCGCTGCCTCTCGGCGCCTCCTCCGCTGCGGGCCCGCACGTGGCAGCGCTCCTGCGGGCAAACGGGGCGGCAGAGTGGCAGCCAACGGCGGCTAGGAAATGTGCGAGCACCTTTTTGATTTTATTCTCTTTCAATTCGAGAGGGAATGCCGTGCATTTTATTAAGCCTTAAAAAAAGAAAAAAAAAAGGCAAACCAACAAAACGAGAAGAAAACTGGAAAACAAATCGGAGTTTCAGCAGGAGGCACGCGCGTTTTTTGTTGTGTTACGCTGTGGCGTGCTTGCTTTTGCTTGGCTAGCCAGCTGATCGGCAGCGCGCTTTACGTATTTCAGACCATTTTTATTCTAAAAGGTGTGTTTTGAAGTTTCTATCACGTGGTACCGATACAGCGTTTAATTTTAAAGTCAATTCGAAGTTTAATCAAAATTGCGAGGCTGTTAAAAGGTTTGTGCCCAGTTTGCCCTTTTTCTCTCTCCTCTCCCCTGAGCAGAGAGGGAAAGGCAAATGCAGGAACAGGTGCTCCCAAAAGGGGTAATAAGTGTTTTTATGAATAGCACATGAAATATGGATGTGTACCCATCCGTTTTGTTCGTGGCAGCTTTGTAGACGAGACCCAGCCAGTGCTCCATGATTTTCCAGTAGCAGCTTTCCTTTCTGTCCTTTCTGCTAAGGGATGCAGGTTTGTGGTAAAAGATGATAATTAATCTGCTTGTGGATCCTAACACTGTGATATTTTTTTTTCCTGGGGATCAGTCTTCAAACATTCTCAGCTTTAAGCGCTTTGTAGAACTCTGCTTCCATTTATAGAAGAACAGTATGGGAAAAGAGCTAGTGCCCTTTGCCTGTCATTTTCATACATTCCTGCACTGCTGATGGAGCTTGAACTGCTGCAGGGAATGTGTGGATTTGAGAAGAAATGATTCAGTAATGCATGTTGTGTTTCTCTGCAGCAAAACCAGGTTAATGGTTACAGTAAAGGCTGCCGTGGGTTTGACGGTTAAAATTCTGTTTATGTTCAGTAGTGTGCAGTATGTAGCTTTTTGTTTTTAAAGGCATGGCTCGGCTTTGCTGCCTGCTGATCTCTCCTAAGAAGTGTGTTTATGAAGTTAGCTGATTGATAGCGCGCATTGAGGGAGAGGAGATGTTTTCCATTCGGCAGATGTCAGTAATGCGTCTCATCAGCAGAGCGTTGTATGAATCCTGTACTTCTTTTTAATGTGAAGATTGGAGGGTGTGATAATTAAATAGTATATATGTGTTTATAAGTCTCCCTTTGCTTTCTTTCTGGAGTGGGAAAGGCTCCAACTACTCCTCTAAGGAGCTCAATTTGCCTTTCCTTAAAATGTGGATGTGTTCATCTTCTGGTGTTTAACCGTGATCCATATGAAGGCTTTCTCTGTCGCTTTGAATCTTGAATTGAAGGTAGCTTCTCTTTTCTCTCGAAGAATAGCTGTGACTTTTAGCTGTAAGATTCTTTTGGCTACTAAACACTGTTTTCTAAGTTTGCCCTCAGTAAGTTGACAATCAGAGAAAATCAAACAAGTGCACCAGAAAAGGACATTTATAAGGCTTTCATAGCATTTTCTTCTTTAAAAACTTCTTGGGGCCTTTTGTTTTGTTTCTTTTGTTTGGGTGTGCTTGCAAACTACTGGTACGTGCTTTTTTATCCAGCAGAATTAACCTAATTCAGTGTGTTGACTGGTCTTTATTTACAATAATTGATAAGTTATGTTAACGATGTCCATTTTAAAAAGTATGAGAGCGTGTAACATCCTGGGATTTTGCCAGCTTGATCCTCGGCTGGATGCAGTAAGACTCATTTGCTTGAGAAGGATATTTACGAGTTCATCTAGGCTTCTCTAATCAAATTCTTAAATTGAAAGTCAAAAATTTCAGTTTCGAGCTCCAGAAGTGGAAGCTTCTCATTTACACACTTACACTTTCAGAAGTACTTCCCCAAGGAGCAATGTAAAATACTCCTCACCAGCCACGCTACAGGTAACAACCCTTTAGCGAGCGCCCGTGAGTGCAGTTCATAAAGGGAAAGGGGGCTGTGGGAGGAGGGTCAGAGGGGGCTCAATCTTCTCAGTAGCACTGCTGACCAGCGTGCTATATATCAAGTCACTCTTTTTTGTTTCTGCTTCTCCCCTCTCCCAGTATTTAAAGATGATTTTGGTTTTGGTGGAAGATGGCTATGGTAGAAAAGGCATGCAAGTTTTACTTAAATGTAACTTATTTATTCATTTTTTATGTTTCCTGTTTGAACAGTCTTATAATTGTTGCCTTATTCAAATATTTTTCAGTTTAAATGCAGAATTAGAGCTGTCTATATTTCTGCTTGTTGTACTTCATGATATTAAACTTTTATCCTTTTGAAGTACTGCGCTGGCATAAAAGTAGCCTACTACTAGTTACATAATCATTGCAGGGAGTTTGTTGCTACTTCTAATGAGAGAATCAAGTCTTAGCTATTCCTATTTTATATCTTGCCGTGCATATTTTATTTCAAAATGACTTCTCCATGATAATATGCTGCTCTCTTTTTAGTTTTCTTATTACCTGTATGCAAAATAATCCTACATACTGTCTCCTGTAGCTGGGAAGGGGAAACTGCGTCGGTTCAAGTAATGTATAGAAGCCATCTGCATAGTTTAATTGAAATAATATTTGGTGTTCTAAGGGATGGAAATTGTTCCTTTTCCTTAACCATCTGAAATAAAACTGGGATGTAAAACAGCTGTCTTGGCCTATGGAAATCAAGGTTCTGCCAGTCTGTTTCTTTTCTTCATTTTCTCCTTCTATCTTCCTTTATTATCTTTGGATCCCAAGGAGTCTTTCTTATTTTCTAACTGGTTTTGTCTGCAACAAGGGGCTGGGTTGCTGGGTTTAAATAGACTTTGGATAGAGTGAAAAATCTTTGATCTATGTCTATGACTGCTTCCAAATGATTTGCTTGCTGGGACTGGACACTGTCCATGCCCTTTCACTTCACTATCAGATAGGCACACAAAAAGGACTTGACATGCTACCAGATGCATAGTTAATCATTGCATTAGGTCTGTAAAGGGGTCCATCCAGACTCAATTAGGTCTACCATTTTTAACTAGCGTTTGCTCTGTAGTTTGTTTGAAATGCAATATTAATTCTAACTGCTGTTCTGTTTATTTAACAGTGTTTCCGTAGACTTCTACACTAATATTTTCAAGCGGTTTTCGCTGCATTTTTTCTGCTTTGCATTTATTTTGAACAACTGAGTGTTAAGACACAACTAATATTTTTGCAGTAAAATATATTATCTGACGCTTTCATGAAAAAAAATGTCTGTGTAATTCAGCTCTTTTCCTTTCTCAGTACTGATTCTTAAATGCGCCGTTGAAATAAGGTAAATACAGCGACTGACATGTATTGAAAATGTGTTTAGAAAAATAGCTTCCAAGAGTATTTCAAGATTTGCAACTGAGTGTTAAGATCTGAAACCCATACAGAAGCAGTACGGTTCCTATCATTTTTTTATGCAAGAGCTCATTTTTATATCTGGCTCTGCATGCTTTTCTGTGAGAAGGACATTAAGGATGCAGGAGTTAGGAAGGTTCAACTGCAGGGTAAAAAGCATCAGGTAAATCACTGCTCCAAATCTTGCTTGTGTATTTACATTAAAAGGTACTGCGTGTGCTGAAGGAAGAGCACTTAAAATTCCTAGAGTTCACGGAGTTTCAAAAAACTTGTGGTTGAGCTACCTTGTACTGTCACAGTATGAAGAAGCCGGTATTCAAATAGGATAAATAGTTCTGATCACACGTGCTGTCTGTATTTCCCTGGAATGCTTACATTGAGGATGGTAAGCTAACAGAAGGAGGGGCTCAGAAAGGGGTGAAGCCATCACTGCTTAAAAATTAATGTTACTTCTAAAAGAAAGGAGCACTAATGAGAGTATTTTAAAGTATTTTCGTTTGTTTTTAATAAAGTTTTTAATTTGTTTTGGGGGAAAGGAGGAGCAAGGCATCCTGATCTGTGTGTAGTTACTAAAGCTATTGTATTCCACTTCAGGAAATAGTTCAGCTTTCATTTTAAATCTGAGATTTCATGCTTTAGTTCTTTGCTTCATGGTTGTCAGCATTCTTTAAGGAGGGAGAATACATTAAAATGTAACATTTATCATTCAGCTGTGGCCACAGTGATATTCTGACATTGCTAACGGCCTTCCAAGATCCAGGATGTGTGAGTGAATACTGCTCAGAAGTGCCAGTAAGGGCTGTCCAGGGATTTTTAGAGTCTCTGTACTTACCTGCTGCTCTGAAAGACAGGTGTGCACGTGTGCACGTGTGTCCTGCATTTATGGTTGGTATTCATGCATGTAAATACACAACAGAGAAGAAGGACGTGAGTCCTTACAAGGCATGAGCAGGTAACTTTCTCTCACCCACCGTCTACCTCGGAAGCCCCTTCTAAGTGGCACTTGAGTGCCAGCACATCTACAGGGGCAACTGCGTTTGTGTCTGGTGTGGGTTGCCAGAGTGCGAACTTGAAAGAAAGTAGGACTGAGATGCAGGGTCATTTGCGAATTTATGTTTTATCTCCCTTCGCTTGAAAATTTATGAGGAGAGTGACTTCGGGTGCTGGCGCTGTGTGTTCCAGGGCTTGCCCCCACTGATAACACCCTTGTTGGCGTGAAAGTGCAATGCAAATTATGACAGTTACAACCTTCTGTTTTGTTTAACCTGTCAGTGGATTTCCTGGCTCAGCGCTGAGGGCAATGGTGTGTTCAGCTAGTTCCATATTCACCTAAACTTAAAAGGTCAGGTTTCTACAGGCAAGCCTAGTCAAAGCCTAATTGATGAGGAGGGCAGGGGACAGAATTTACTGTTCTGTTGGCTAGTTTCATATCGTTAGGTTGTCCTGAAAGCATCAGGCAGTCACAGCCCCTTTCATGTAAGTGCTGACCCTAGACAGGAGCTGACAATCAAAGGAGGCAGCCACAGGAACCGGTGCAAGTAGGCTATTGATTTTTCAGTTAGGTCTAAGTAGTTTGTAGTATGGGTAATGGGTGACAGAGGCAGGTATGTCATTATCAATGAGCTCCAGAACAGTAGCGACAGCCCGTGCTCATATTTCCTTCAGCACTGACAGTATGCATCCAGCGGTGGTCGATAAATCGCCCAACCTTTTCCTGACAAGTGAATTGGAGGTGGAGGGGGGAGTCAAAGAGCTAAACTTCTGTACTTGAACTTGATGGGGGTGCGGAGGGAGGAGGCCACCGCCCGCATCTGTGTGAGGGGCCAAGAGGGCGCAGGAGCAAGGCCCCAGCAGAGGCCTGGCCGGCCGCCTTGCCTCCACGCTTCCCAGAGAGTGAAAGTTTTTCTTGAGATCAAGTGGAATAGCTCAGAACGCTGGCTTTCTGCATCAGGGGTCTGCTTCAGTAGTTAATTTAGGTTTCCATGGCAGGGCTTTGTTTTTACTTTAGCATTGCTCTGCATTTAATCAAGGTTATAGTGCCGCGGCAGTGCAACAATCGCTGTCTGCCATTCCAAATCCGCTTTTAATTCCTAGTTTCCTCTTCTTAAATTTCATATGCGGAGACTATTTAAAGATACTGAAGCTTTCTTATAAATCCAAAGTGCTGTCAGTACCGTTTTACGTTCCGACTACTGACGCTGTTTTCAGTCAGTAGTGGGGTATTAATACCGTAGGAAGCTGAAAAAAGTTTTTATTACTTGGACCTTAATAGTGGTGGTTTCTGAATTTAATAGAGCTAGATCCAAATTTTAGGTTTACACTTAATTAAATTCCGAAAGATACTGAGAGAGCTTAAAAATGGTAAGAAGTTGCTTTGTTTGTTTCTTTGCTTTGTTTTGGTTTTAAATATACCTGTACGGAAACCCAGTTAAATGAATTCAGGTATCTTAATCTGAATCTCCTGAAGTTTTCTAGTGTTACTTTACTCGAGGGATGTAAGTTATCTGCATTTTTTCATAAGTCGGAATTCAGTCAGATTTTATGCTGTGCACAGATGTTAACAAAATAGCATATGCTTATAATTAAAAAAAATCTTTAGACAAATTGAAATAAAGCAGAAGAGTAAATGTTTTGAAAAACTTCCTTAAAATAACTCATTGCTATGGTATCTTGTTTAACAATGTTTGTAATGTTACACAGAGCAGGAATCTGAGACTGTGTATATTGAATAGCTGCAAAGCATGCCTGAAACTTTTTAGCCGCCTGCAGCAGCTAAAGCCATTTTCTTTGTAGCTGCCTTTTGACTGCGAGAGCAGTGTTGACACAGACCCAAGAAGTGAGGCTGAAATTTATCAGAGGATTATGAAATCCTTTAATAAATATTTGTATAAGCTAAAAACCTGAGTACCTGTATATTCGAAGCAGTTACAAAAGCAATTAGTTAGAAAAATCTGTTTAGATCTTGTAACGTTGCCTATTGAACAAAGCTTCAGAAGATGGGCTGGCTAACTGTCTTCCAGATGAAAAATTTTTCAATTATTTGGACAGAAGGTGTTCCAAGAGATTTGAAGCCTTAGGTATTCAATGGGAGTTTTCCCTCTGTCAGCAGCCGCAGTGTCTCTCAGGGCTGTTCTTTATGTTAAACTAGGCAAGAGTACGGCTGAGCGGCTGGAATCTTGTCTTCCCTTATAAGCAGTTACAGTATCTTTGACTGCATTTTCAGTGTTGCTGGCATGTTGTGTTACTGCAGAAATGTAAAAAGGAGCTGCAGAAAGCCAACAAATTAAATTTTCATGAAAGAAAACCCTAATCAGCAATGACAGTGTAAGAGAAAGATGATTGCCACTTGGTCATTGTGGAGAGGCACTTAGGCTTGGTGTCAGTGCTTCTGTTAATGATGACTAATGTATTTCTCGGAGAAAACGCGTGCTCAAACATACTGCTACAGTCCAGAGAAAGAACTGAGAGATAGGCACTATTAAGGTAAAAGGTTGTGAATCCTAAAACAAAAGCATCAGCTGGAAAGGCTGCAGTGTTTCTGCAATGCCAGAAAGCAGAGCTGTAAAGCTGTTCTTGTTCCACTCTTTAAGCAAAAGTATTCTATATATGCATATACACACGTGTATGATATATATACACACAAATCTATTATGTGCTACCTAATGCTGCTTTAATTAAAAAAAAGAAGAAAAGGCATAGCTGACACCAGCATGTAAGCATGCTAGTCAGGAGTCACGTTTTATTCCTCTTCCGTTAGCGAAGCTTGCTTTTGTTAAAGAACAAAACCCGCTGCAGTATTTTTTTCGTAAGCACAGTGCTGTGTTCTGAATAAACCTTTCATAGCCAAATGCAAAATGACTCGAAAGACCTTTTCAAATCTTGAAGCTTTGGCTGTTAGGTATATTGGCAAAAAAGAGGTGGCATGTGTCATTTCTTCAGCTTTTCCCAAAGTGAGACCTTTCAGAAGGGCATTTGCAATGCTTGTCATATTTTTTCATATACATCTTATTGGCCTGACAAGTTTAGAGGACCATGAGAAAACAGATGTCATTGCATTCAGACAACACTAATTACTCTGGGATTTTTGCAGCCTCAGTGCCTACATGTAACTGTCGATTATGACTGTTTATGTGGCCTATCATGGGTACACGCTGCAAACTCAGATAGTGCCACCAGGCTTTGTGTTCCCTGTTATCGCACAATAAGATATAAAAATCACCAACAAGCACCACAGCAAGAAAATGCTGCTTTTGTACATTTAAAATTCAGTTTGTTAAGAGCTGCGTTTATAGCTGTTATTAGATCGTGTCAGTTTCTAAACTAGGTCACGGTTCACATTGGAAACCAGCAGTCTTCTCTTCTAAACTGTTGTGTTGGTATCTTCTTTGTTAAATTTTCCTTGCAACTGTCATTTCAGAATCTATTCTTCCTGTGCAGCAATAACAGCTGCATGATTTTTAACACAAAGTTCAAGCGGTGGTCACATCGTGGCCTGACTTCCTACATTATTTTGAATTTTGGTACGCGTTTCATAAGCAGCGCGGCCAACGTTAATCACAGATTAGAAAATAAAAGCTCCAATAATGTAACTTCACTTGCTGATGAAGCAGAAATGGAAGCAGCTTTATCAAAGATGTATGATGAGATAAAACTGCAGTCTCTGCTGTACAGTTATAGTAATTATGACTAATGAACCGTCCAGTCTGGATGAAATGGCATGCCCACAGGGACTGTGTCCAATCAGTTGTGACTTATGCAAGCTGAACAAAACATTGATGGTGTTCCAGATTCAATATTGTAACAGGAAGTGTGCTCTTTGTTTGCAATGTCAGATTTGTCAAGTTATTTTCAGGCAATTTAGGCATAAACAGTGTTAGTAAATAAAGTCTCAAGAATTGGAGTTTGTCGAGGTTTTAAATAGGCTTGCAGAACTGCAGTTTTCCATGATCAAATATACTGGAATTAAACAAAAAAACCCAACAAAATACATCAGTGGCACATTCCTGATGCAAAATACTTTCAAGTTGGTCTGATCCTCTTGTTAATCTTTTAGAAGATGCTATTTTTTAATATGCTGAATGTAATGAAAGCAAAAGATTCACAAACTTGTGAATGTAATCTATTTAGGCATACTGGAGTAATTTTTTAAGAAATTTGTTTGAGACCTGATACTACTACTATTATTTTCCTTTTGAAGCACTCTGTACTTTGAAACAGTGTGTAATTTATAAGTAAAGGAAAACAGATACTTCACAGTGTTGGTATCTGAAGGACGATTTCTTACTGTGAGAAGGTTGATGCATACAGCCAATACGAAATGAAGGGTCAGTACGTTTTGACGATCTATAGGCCAGCAGCACGGTAATAATTGTAGAACAGCTTCTTTTTTTAAAGACAATGTGTGTAGTTGCAAAAAAGAAAAAAAAAAAGACAAATCTGCAAGTTAGATGTAGTTTATAGTGGGACTTCTGAAGTTAATTACAAGACAGCAAGATGGCACAAAAATACTTTTTTATACATAAATTGGCGATAGGTTGTTAAGACTTGATCTGGAAGCAGTTGTCTGTCAGCCTGTTTACTTATGTGCAGCTGTTTGAGAGATTTGGCAGTAAGATGATGAACTCATTACAGGCATTAGTGATATGTTATGATCAATTCAGCATTTTGCTTGAGCCCCTCAAGAAGTTGACAAAGAAAAATTAGTTCTAAAGCGAGAAGTGGTGTTTAACTGCAAATAAATTGCAAGAAAAGTATGAAAAAAAACACCTTAAAGCATTTTTAGAACAAAGTTTAAGCAACATGTGACAAAAATCATTTTAGACTGATGTACTGTTTAAAAATAGTGTGTGTGTATGTTAGGAAGATACAAGTTGTATTAATTCTTAAGAGTCCAAATGAAATGAGTACACGGCTATCAAAGAACCTGGCAATTAAAGCCTGGCCTGCCTGAAATCTGAGGCTGTTATTGGTCTTTTGTATTGCCCAAAAGAAAGGTGAATAGAGATTTGACATGCCTATAATTTTCCTGAAACATTTTTTTTTTAAATTAGTACATCCCCCTGACTCTACTGCATTGAAACTCCAAAGCTGACATTTTATTCACCGTGTTTAAGTTTTTCTTTTCCTGAAATGAAGGATATCACAAGTGTATGATCTCTAGTGTTTGTCATCTTGCACCCTGAGCAAACTTCAGAGTGCCCTTAGATACAAATTCAAGTAGATTTTAAGAAAAGAAATTCTGCTAATCCAGAGCCTTCAGTCATTTGATTAAATCAGCTAACAAGTCTATCTGAGAAAAAGAAATGACTAGAAATATGAGTTAGCATACTGTTTCATACAATCATAGAATCATAGAATGGCCTGGGTTGAAAAGGACCACAATGATCATCTAGTTTCAACCCCCCTGCTATGTGCAGGGTCGCCAACCACCAGACCAGGCTGCCCAGAGCCACATCCAGCCTGGCCTTGAATGCCTCCAGGGATGGGGCATCCACAGCCTCCTTGGGCAACCTGTTCCAGTGCGTCACCACCCTCTGTGTGAAAAACTTCCTCCTACTATCTAACCTAAACCTCCCCTGTCTCAGTTTAAAACCATTCCCCCTTGTCCTATCACTATCCACCCTCGTAAACATCCGTTCCCCTTCCTGTTTATATGCTCCCTTCAAGTACTGGAAGGCCACAGTGAGGTCTCCCCGGAGCCTTCTCTTCTCCAAGATAAACAATCCCAGTTCCCTCAACCTTTCCTTGTAGAAGAGGTGCTCCAGCCCTCTGATCATCTTAGTGGCCCTCCTCTGGACCCGCTCCAAGAGCTCCACATCCTTTATTATTATTGTTTCAATTATTTCTGCTATGTAGGTGTCCAGAGGTACTGCAAGGGACCTTGTAAAAATCAGAATCCTTTTCTGTTCTCTCTTATAAATAATGTAATAAAGCATTTTGCATTTAATATGGCAAATGAAAAAATACCGTACACAATTGAGAATATAATGTTAGGATAAAGAATGTTGGTTAGTAAACTCGGCTGAAAAGTTACCACATTTTGGCTATGTTAAATAATAAGATCTTTTGGAGACTGTGGCATTGCTAAGTACAAGTCTCTTCCTCAAGTTCATAACAGGATCAATAGGAATGCAGTATATTACATACATTAACTGACTTTACTGCATGGAAGGTAGCATTACTGTCACTTTTATTTAATGATTACATCAGGATTGCGCCAACTAAGTCAGGAATTAATTTGCTAGATGCCATGCAATTATATAAAACTTATTTTCTTTCTTCAAAAGAGTTATTATTTAAAAGTAATGGGTGTAAGTAAATAAATACAGTATGTGGTGTGCATAAGAATTTTGGAAAGAAGTATTCATCTGTATTAAGATAGAACATTAACATTTAGGTTGTGTTTTTTTAGGAGGCCTCAGAATATAGAATATCATTTGAAGTCATTGCTGACGTTCTACAAATTCATGCCAACATTGAACAGCTTTTTGCTTTGTTGAGACATCCATTGTTTTCACTTTGTTACTCTCTACAAATCTGAAAACATCATTGGTGTTCAACAAGCTGTGTTTGTTAGTAAAACATGACGTGGGGTTGTAAATACTCACAATGTATATATGTTGTATAAATTAAAACTGAGGAACATTGGATCTCAAGGATTTAATTTTGTCTTCATGTTGCAGTGTGTACTAAGATACCTTGTACATTCTTAGTTGTATTTGGTGGCTTTCTCTTTATGCAAGAATGGCTTAATCTACTTTTATTCCTGTGAACAGCTTTCCAAGTCTTTGGAAAGATAACACTTTCATAGGGAGAGTGAATTGTCTTTAATATGTGATACTGGGGAATTGTTGCATTCTGTGTCATCTGCATCACAGGACAGCAACATTCAAAGATTGTTTTATTGAGGATTGATTCTCATACATAAATTCAGCATCCTCTAGATTGCTTCTGTCTTGAAACTTCTTGTCTAGCTATGGTGTCTTCCTACCTACCACACATTATGTTGACAGCATGCGCTAGAATTTTAGGATTCATTACAAACTTTATTACTGTATTGGGCTGTATCAATTTTACATGTTTTCTACACCTCAGTTGCCCACTGAAATATGTTTTCTGCTGCTTATCTTTTGCTGATCAATTCATGCAATGACTTGCTCTCTGAGAAAAAGAGGTTTTCATGGAAACTACTTGGGAAGATACTTTTCCTAACCAGTTTCTGTTTGCCATTAGCATAAGAATTTTTTCGCTGACCCGAGTATTGCTTCCTCCTGAGTAGTCTTCCTGCCATTTCTTTTTCTCATTTGAATTAAATAGAGGTAAACGATGAATGATCTACCTAGTAGCCCCCCTTCTCACAGCTGTTACGTACCAAGTGGGATGGAAACCTTCAACTTCCTCCTACTGTGCTAGGACTGGTTTCTGCTGTCCCATATTGAAATGTGAACCTGAAATGTGATTTCTCTGAGCTGCTGGGAATGTTCTCTGCCTCGGTGTCTTAGTGGATAAAAAATGTATATCAACTTTTGACTAAGCTACCTTTTGATTAATGATTTCAGATGTGTAAATGTGGTGATCTCTGCATGCCAGGGATTCTAGAATTATAACTTTTGCTGATTTTCCCATTATTTTCTTGTTAGAGCATGCAAGGTGACTGGTGCTTATGGATGTAGGAATAAATCGATCTTCTTTGGGGGAACAAGTTGAAGTAGAAAATTACTCTTGCTTAGCATTCAGTGCAAGAGAGCACAGCTTTTTCTGGCTTGTAATGACTGTTCCAAAACAAAGTTGGTCAGAACAGCATGTGCTAACTTACTTTATCCATCTCAAATATATTCATGATTAGCCTTATGCTTGAGGCATGTAGGAAGAGCTGGTAAAATTGTGATTGTGTTGGCTTTCTCTAAGATTTTTCCTGTATCAGGGTATTTTCACTTGTCCACTTCAGGAAAACTTGTCCCATTTGCAGAGCTCTGGCAGTGCAGATTAAAGTTTTGCCTCCCATCCTCTTGGTCTGGTTTTTAATCTCACCTGATTCAAATCCACAGTAACTCATTTCACTGATTTATACTAAATTGTTGAAAGAAATACAGCAGAATCAGGAGAAAAGCATTTTCTTACTATGTATGATAATTTTTGAGATTTTTTTCAGCTGTCTCTGGAATAAGGTAAAAAGTCAAAACTTCAAAAAAAGAAGTATATAAACTAATAGTATTAAAATCAAACTGAGTCAGTTTAAGTATTTTGTTTTATTTTGATATTTGGCTTAAAGTCGCCTAACACTTTCCGGGTGTATGGCAGTGACAGTAGTGATAATTAATGTAACCTCCAAAATTAAACTAAACAGTCAGAAGCAAAAATCCTTTTCCTTTTCCTTTTCCTTTTCTTTTTTCTTTTTTTTTTCTTTTTTTCGTTCTCTTTCTTCTTCCCTTCCCCCTCCCCTTTCCCTTTTCCGCTTCGCTCCCGCTCCCTTTTCCCTATTCCTTCCCTTCCCTTTCCTTTTTTCCCAAATTCCTTGTTTTGTTTGTCATTGTAAAAAATTCGTTCTTCTTAAAAACTAATTTGAAACCCATTCTCCATGTAGTATTGTTTGACTGATCAAAAATTAACATTTTTCACAAACAATTTTGACTTGAATTGACATAAAGCAATTTCATTGATGTGAAATTTCAACACTGAATTGATAGGTATATATAGAAATGATAGTTCAGAAATTCTCGACTACCTCTGGACTTAAGTACTTGTATATTTTGGCATAGGTATTTGTTTTCCAGGGGAATCTACCAAGATATTTGCGGATAAAATTCTGTTGCTTCTTAGAGTCTGGATTATAGGTGTTTTTATTGCTCTGCTTCGTACCTCTCTTGCACTGTTTTTAGGTATTATATTTTACCTTTAATGTTCTTATTTCTCTTTGATGTGGGACAAATGTTAAGATCCTGCGCTCTCTTGTTGCTTGTAGGTAAGTGCTGTTTTGCTTTTTTTGCCACTCTGAACTGAACTAGTAAATATCACTCCCTCCGCGTAACGTTAATCTGCCAGAAGTTTGTTCTGTACTGGAGAAAATAAATAATTAGATACAGGTAAGAGATGAATGATGTGTTGGTGTAAATATTCTGTAGATTAAAAAATGCTGTGTGGCTACTCTCGGTCTCTTTTGAGGTAGTCATGAAAACTTAAATAGTGTGCCTCATATATTTAAGGCCAGCGCGCCTATATGATTTTATTAATGCGCTATAAATCTTATATTCACGAGCGGTGTTTACTACTGTGCAGTATATATAAAAGAAAATTTATGCCTCACTACAGAAAGAAGGTAGCCTAGTGAAAAAATGCAAGGGTGGATCTGAAACATTTATCCAAATCTGACAAGTATTTGTGAATAATTTATTCTTGTACATTTCTACAGAGAGTAAATGATATGTATTCAAGCCTCGATTTTAATAAAAGCCTTTCAATATTTGTTCATGCATACACAGGTAAAATAAGGATGTCTTTTGTCACTGTCTGTCTACAAGAACCTTATGTTTGTTCTAATGTAGCATATTCTGGATCGTGGGATGAGATTTAATCCTGTTTTAAAGTGAATCATTCTTCATTCAGAGTTGTACCTGAAAGGCCTTGCTGGCCACTTTTCTGTATAAATAGTAATTTTCTCAGTAAGGCACATCTTGTCAGTCTTTGACCGTGTGCATCTTTCGGTGTGTATCCCTTTTCTTCTGGACCCAGCAGTATTCCTTAAGCAAAATGGATGGGTTGTTACACCAACTCAGAGTGTAAATTAGGATAAGTCACAGAAGCTCAAGACAGCTCACTTCCTACTTACAAGACTGGTTTGATCTTCTTTTGGTAAATTATTTGTGTCTTCCTCTTTACAGCACTTAGGAAATCTCTCTCTATGGTCCCTAGGGGATGGCAGAAAGTTACTGTAGTGAAACTGCCTGCTTAGGAGTTACTTGCTTTACGCTGTTGAAAGGGCAGTGGTTATTTCACCAAGGAAACATTTTTTATTTGTATGGGAGCATTGTAGATTGCACAGAAAAATACAGTTAATGTACCATGCATAACCTTCTATGGCCCTTAAACTTGCACTTTCACCTTGCAGTGGTTAAAATATTAGGCAGCAATACAGAACAGGTATTCTGGGTGCCTTAAGATGTGTTAAAAGTTTTGTTACTCTCTTTGTACTTTTATAGTCTTTATAATTAACTATCAAGTTCTAATGCCATTTAAAAAGAAAGTGTACATACTTCATTTTGCAATTTTCAGTTCCATATGTAGAAACAACGACACATACAAACATTGTACATTCTGAGATACTTCTCACTGGACTTAGCAGTGTAGATATGTAATTACATAGATAGCTCCTTAATATTCAGTGTTAGTGATTCCATCTTTAATTATTATTGTGAATGTTTCGATAACCTAATAGCCTCAGTAACAGGAGATCTTCCTTCCTTCAGCCTTCAGAAACTATATAAAGGAAAAACATGTCTTTTGCCACGTCCTGTCAGTAAGGAAAGTTGCTGTAAGTAGTGGGAGAGAAATAAATGGGACATTATACAATCTTGATCATTTAGAATTCCTGTTTTGTTTTCTGTTACAATCGTGTGGGGAGTAGACAGTAAAATTCAGCTCATAACTACATACTGCCTTGCCTAACCTGCGATAACCTGCAGTACCTGATCTGAGTCACTCAAAAATGGGGTGGGAGACCCCTAACAAATAGTTATTTTTCATCTGGCTTAGCTGCCTGAGAATAGTATTTTGTACATGGTCACCTGGGGTTTGTGCGAGTGCAAGATGTTTTTGGTATAGTGTATGTTTGACCAGGGATTGTGGATTTATGTTGGCTTAAGTAGCTCTGAGAATGATGCTCACGGTCTGCTTTTTACAAAGGGTAATCTTTTGCATACTCTCTGTACTGTAAGGAAAAGGACAGGTTTTTCACCCTGAGAGATATCTTTTCCCCCCCCAGGCATTATGTATACAAAGGGGTTTGAATATCAAAAATGTGGTTTTTTTTCTTGGTTTGTATTACAAATAATGGTGAGGACTTTTCATGTTTGCATATACTCTCCACTGTTTTGTTACACGCTTGCTAGCCCTTCTGAGTATCCCTAGTTATTAGAAGGTTCTCCTTCTTTTAACCCCTTTGACACAAGCTTTCAATCCCTGCCGCTTTTTGGACACATGTTCTGTCACCCTTTGGATGCTCTGGAGAACATGGAGGAGAACTGAGGCATGCACTAATGTGCCCTAGTACCCTTGTTTACAGATTTATTATGCTCCTGGGAGAGCAATGTCTGCTATTATCTTGAAATCATCTTTAACTCTATGCCAGCTAGGATGGAATAGAAATAGAAAGAATACAATAGAAACAAAAACATTTCTTCACAACATTCAAAATAGAAAATACACTTATATATTTATATAAAACGTAGAGGAGAAGAAAAAAATGGATGTGCTTGCACAAAAATTAAAACTGGGAAGTTCTCTTTTATGGTGAGAAAGTCTCTTGATTGACTGCAAGTCTGAGACATAGAGTATTTAAAATTGGGGAATTGTTACTAGATATACCTCTGTCAGAAAATCAGCTACAGCAAGTCAGCTGGATCCATAGAAATAGACCTTTCAGATTGAAGAAATGCCTTCCAGTGACCTGGAGTAACCAGGAGGAATCTGTGGCATGCATTGAATTGATGGGAAGCACATTTGGACCCCGAGGATTCTTGGATAAGTTTTGTAGCTAGATTCAGTGGGCACCAGAGTGAATTCTTTCAAGCTGGACTGCTCGTGTAGTGTGCGCACAGATACAATAGATGATTGAGTTAGTATTTTCTGTAAACATCTGTGATTTGAAAATGTGACTAAAGATGTTGTGTCCTATTCTGCAGGTCTTTGGTGTGAAGCCTGATGAGTAAATATGATATGCAGTCCACTTGTATGAGTTGCAGAAGCAAAATAATTCACTGTCACAGACCAGAGAGCATGGTGCAGCTGTGCTGTACCTATTCAACTCATGGGCTCCATTTAGTTTTATAAAGCAGTGGCTTTACATGAAGGAGTCCTGAGTATTTTCTGAGATCATCCTCATTATCTTCGTTTGCAGTTCATAAAGCATGGACTACAGGGCAAAAAAGAGGTTAAATGTCCATTTGCATTGTGGCTCTGCTGCCCGCTACTTTGAGGTCATTTAAAATAAGCATTCATTATTGTCACTCAAGAGTCAGCGCCTGTATTTTGCCTCTTCTAAGTTTCCTGTAAAAGCAGCTGGGGAGCTGACATTATTTTTGGGAATAAATTCTTAGCTGTTAATCTTTTTGGTAGTTGCTTCTATCAGGAAGCAAGGAAAAATTCTACAGGAATTAAGATGTACCTTTCCTGTATCCTGTACAACTGTAGGAGGTAAAGAAGTCTTGCTGTCCAATCCCCTGTCCAGAAATAGTCTCTTTAGCCATCTGTCTCTTCTACTTCTAGGTGTGCTCCATTACCAACCAGTGAACTAGACTAACGTTCTTCCAGTTCTGAGTACAGACACAGTTGAGTGGCACGAGTTGCTCACTTTCTAATGATGTTTGATTGCACAGTAAACTTCTAGTTGCATGCACTTTGTGTCTCTTTTTGTCTCAAGAGGGGTAAAAGTGTCTTTAGATATCAAATGTGCTTGGAAATGAGAACTAAGTTGGTAGAAGCTTCAGTGTGTACAAGCAGGGGCTGAATTAAGCATAATGTGTATTTTTATAACTTAAGGTATGTTCCACTGTTGTACTACAGACTGTGCATCCGTTTAACTATAGGAGAGTGAAAAGAGATTTGCTAGAGAGAAGGTACTAGATAAAGGAACAGTATTATGTGCTCTTCTAGTTTCTCTCAAGTCAATTTTTATTTATTCTGTGCTTTCTGTTTTGATAGACTAGTTATATCTCGAGGCAGAGTCCATTTATTTAGAAAGTTACCTGTTTAAGGAAATAATTCATTATGTGTCGTGGAGCTGATGAGTTCAGTAGAGCCACCTTTTAATCCTCGATTCCCTGTGGATTTTCTTTCACAATACCTTTCTCCTTTAAGTCCCTAAAACTACAGTCCTTTTGAGTGAATAGGGGCTATTTTATACACCACCCTGCTTCCAATCCAATTAAAGGCTCAATAATAGACGGATTAGGGAAAGTTTACTTCTTAGCAGAAGTGAAGCTTTGGAAAAATAGTGCGTTGATAGCAAGAGGGAATGTGAAGGAAAGCGGAGAAAATTAAGGAGATAATGGTCAGTAATCTTAACTTGTCTGATGTTTGCGCTGTTCACAATATAGTGGACTCTCAAAATACATAGAACAATGATTCGGATTCTTTAACCATTTTGTTGCTGGAGTTTGCCTGTCTCTTCAATTTTCTTCACTCTTGCTTTTGTTATCTGCATCTTGCACAAATGCCACATAATCCTTTACTTTAAGTCCTCAGAGTAGGAGACTTCTGTAGTGTTTTCTTTGGGGGAGAGTTGAGGAGAAATGTAAGAAAGAAGCAAGTTGT
>JACDJE010000063.1:2218380-2465517 GCA_016647715.1 Pavo muticus
AGTTGGACTGTTAATTGTATATAAAGCTGCAGCCTTTACAGATCTTTCACTGAGAGTCCTTAATTGGGAAAAGGAGTAAATCCAGAGTCACTATGTCAGTGTAAGTTTTTGTATTTTTCGAGATGTAGTGACACAGATTATCCACAGCCAACAGTTCTAAAGGCAGTGGTACGTTTACATGTTTTAAGTGTTAAAGGGGTAAGTAGGAGTTCCTAGCAATTAGAATACAGATTTTATTTATTTTCGATGTGGCTATCTGTTCTCTCAGTTCTGTCAAAGAGTAGGAGATACAGAGTACCCTGTATTCAGTGTCAGTTTCCCAATCTCTCTCTCTCTCTCTTTTTTTTTTTCCTCTGGTTTATGTTTTATACTCAGTTTGCCCCTATTCTCAGCCGCAATGCTGGGATTACTGTAAACTTTTATTTTTGCAATTAACCGTGGTCTTATGATGAAAACACAGCTCCTCTCTACGTACGTTACTAGAGAAGTTTCTTACTTTGATAGATATAAACATTTTCTTTAGAAAAGAGACAATGCAGAGGCACTCGCATTTGCTGTTCATTTGCTGTTTTCCAACAGCGCATAGCTATGTTAGAGTACAAAATTAGTAACATAGAATCAATCTAATTTTGAGTATTTTTTATATCCAAGTGGCATACAACCTTTATATTTGGACATTTGGAGGAAATTTCTATGAAGCTATATTTCGGCAGGACTAGCTGAGCTGTTGCTTTCATGACGTGTACCTATAGCTAGCAGTTAGAAGCCATGCTGGAAAACACTTGCATGGTTGAAATGGCAAGATATTTTCAGAGGCACGAAAGTACTTTAATGTAAGTTGGACCTAGCACAGAAAGAATCACTGGATATGGTGCAGGGCTGCTTAGCCTTTCTCCACTCCCCTTCCATGCCATCAGAGTCACCCAATGAGTCTAATTAGGGAACTGATTTGAAATGTATATATACTGCATTGATAAATATTGTGGAAGCTAAAAATAACTGATAAGTTCAACTCTTTCTAACTTAGACCATGACATGTTATCATGAATGCTGAGCTTTGGAGATAAAGTTTCTGGTAATAAAATAGCATGAGGATATGCAAGCTGGTATGGTCAAATGCCACATTTTACTGTGATTTCAGTGTAATACTTATGGGTGTTTGTTTTTTCGTATTGTTTGTTTTAGGAATGCTTAAAATTACTTATTCCTGTTTGACATCCCTCTGTGCATGTTGGAGGCAGTATCATTTACAGTGACTCTGGATTGCTTTTCAGAAATCCTGCCTCTGAGTTCCAGTTCTCAAACACAGATCTCAAAGTCAACAGCATCACAGAGCCTTCTACAAAGAGTGCAGCTTCATTGATTTCTAAAGTTGTGTGTCATAATGTAAAATTCAGTTATCTCTTCTAATTTTGCTCAAGAAGCTTGAAGCTGCTCCATCCCATGTTTGTGGGAAAAAGTTGTGGCTTTTACCAATTTCTTTCTTTCTTTATAGTGCTCACAGGATAGCAATGAGATATTACAGGTATGACACTTTCCCCTGGAGCAAGGGAAGTCATTAGTCTGTAAAACACTAAATCGTTGCCAGCTAATGAACTCATCCAAAAATTTATTTTTGTAAACTTCTGTGGGTTTGTATGATCTGTATGGCTGTAGATACACCAGTGCTATTTATAGACTTTTAAATTAAAGATACAACATGTAAGAAACACATTTTCTGATGTGCCTTTGTTTCTCTTACATTTAAACAACCCTGTGCAGAGGTACCTTTCCTTCCCTGCAGAAAGGTTTCTGGCTCAGATAACAGTTGGGAAGTAAGAGCAACATCTTTTTTTTTTAATTGACAGGTTCCCATTTTTAATTATTTTCAACATCTAATTCAAGCCTGCTGGGTTCTCCTTGGTCCTGAATTTTGAACCTCTGGATAACTTGTTAGTATTGCTAGAAAATTCTTACAGAAGCCCTATGTAAAGGATTTTGATAAAGGAGTTATGACAGTAGTCAGCTTCATTTATTGTATTTGTTTTTGCATCTGATCATTATGGAGTTGGGAAATCAGAATATGACTATTGCTGTTCATCTAAAAACTAGAGATGGGTATTCCTTGTTGCATCTTAAAGAGATTCTAGTGTTAATTTCCTGAACTGTTTGCAAAGCTGGAGAATGCTTTGGTTGGTTTATTTTATATTTGTTGCCAAATGGCATGTTCATGAAATGCAGAAACATACAAGATAATGTCTCTGGAAATTCTCTTGGCATACTCAGATTAAATTACTTTAAACAACTCTTATTGTATTCTAAAAGAACTGAGTAATTGTTAAACTGAATTCCAACAGTATGCACAGGTTTGCTGGAAAGAAGGGTAGATAAAGCATATGTTTACATGACTGACACAATCAAAGGCTTCCCTACACAGTTTTGCAAATGGTGATTATAATTTCATGTTAATAAGATGCAGGAAAATGTGCTGAAGGAATAGTGCTTTGCTGCTTTTGTCACAGTTTCGTCAAACTGATTTTGTCAGCACTGGAGCATAACCCTTGCCACATCAGTTTGAGTGCTCATTAGGCAGCCGATTTGTCTGAATCCTCATTAAATTGATTAACTCATTTACTTATGGATGATGACATGTTATGTGGTACAGGAATGGTGGTTAGAGACAAGAATCAAGTCTCACATTGACTTGCTTAGTATTCTGTTCTTCATTTATTTCTGCAATAAATTGCTGTGCTCAAGTGCTATAGCATCAGTGATTTACTTTTTGCAGAAGTGTGGCATCAGCTGAAAGGTTCAGCGTACATTGTGTGAACTTGTACCTATTGGTAAACGACTGACAGCAATTTAGAAGCTTAGGTTTATAGCTTGCTCTAATTCCTTGTTAATTCACTTGAGTAATAGATTTTCTCATAAAGAACCTAAAAGGTGTTCTTAAACATCTATTTTAATGTAAATTAAATAACGAAGGGAAGCAAGTAGAAAACTTCTACAGCTGTATGTTCAGAAGAGAGAGATGTTGGTGGTATGGCAGTAGAGGTTGAACCTTCCCAACAAAATTCTATTAAATTTTGTTGCCATGTGACAGATGGCAGCAGAGGGGCAGTCTGACAAAATGGCGTCTGACATGGGCATGCGTATGAAGCAGTAATGTGTCACTGAATTCCTCTATGCTGAAAGAATTGCCTCCATTGATATTCATTGCTTGCTGAGTGTTGACGGAGACCAAACAGTGGATGTGAGCATGGTAAAGTGGTGGATAGTGCGTTTCAGCGATGGCGAGAGAGACAGTGGGTCACCTCTGTTGGTGCAGATTTTCATGAGTGTGGTATTCAGGTTCATCGCTGATGAAAATGCGTAGCTAATGGTGGTGTCTGTGTTGAAAAGTAGTGCTCTGTAGCTGAGAATTTGCTCTATCAAATAGTGTTATTCTTTTTGTATCTGTTGTCATTTCCGTAGAAATAAATAGGAGGCATTACTTCTTGAGTGACCTAGATAGTATGAAGATGTCCATTGCTTTGAAGAAGCAGAGTTCTTTGTATGTTACCAGGGTCTAATATAAGCCTTCGTCATAGACTGGAACAGCACTGGACAGCTGTAGTTTGCAAACACAGATTGACCTCTCTAAATGTAGAACTGGAAGCAAGAGGCAGTTAAATATTGTCTGAAGTACAAGAAAACAAGAAACAAGACATTTTCAAAGCTAAAAGAAGACATTCTTAACATGAAACCAGCAGTTAAATGGACCTTCGGAGCTTTTAGAGGTATCCTATTCAGGAATGATGATTTCCAGACAAGATACAGTGCAGAACTTCAGGTACCACTGAGAGTTTGGTGTAGCAGTGGAAAGAGGCTTTCATGGGCGGAGAAACTTTTCATGCACAGAGAACTGGAAAAAAGGTACACCTTTGGGAAATGTAAAAGTATTATGTCTTTTTATAAGTTCTACCTAGAGAAGTGTGTACATGCTTTTCTTTAATGTATGTAAACATATATGCATGTGTTGTAATCCTTACTTTTGTTTTTGCAAGTTTTTATAGCAGTAAAAAATGACTGTCTCCCTAATTCTGTCTTCTTTGAATATAGGTAGGATTTAAGTGTTAAGCGTCTTAGAAGGTTAACACTAAGTTTCTGTAGAATACAGAGATGGATAATGTGTGGGAAAATACTTTTTACTGTAATAGTCCCGTAGTACTTTTGGTTGTATTTGTTATACTGAGACAGAGTTTTATTGAGGATCTAGTAAAATTAGTCTTGTTTCCTTGAAATAATGACCAAAGTGTGAGTGAAATTTTTTCTAGGGAGATACAAAAAGAGAGGACATCTTGCTCCCCTTCTGTAAAAGAGGTTACTGTCACTGAATTAAATTGGACTAGAATTTCACCCACATTTTCATTTATTTTTATAAGGAAGAACTCAGATTTTCTTCTTTAGTAGATTTTTGATTTTTTTTTTTTTTTTTTTTGGTGAATTGTCATTTATTTTACTTTGCTAAGATACGTTCGTGTTTGGAAAGACGAGCAGAATTCACAAGAACAATTTCTGGGACCCAATTTGAATTGCTGTTTCTGTAGAATCATTTTAGGATCATAGAAATTTTGCAGAATTGCATGTAAGTCATGGTTAATATTCAAACAGGAAATTGGTGATCAGAGTTGAATTACAGTGCTCTAAATTTTTCTACATCCACCTATTTCCCCCCGTCGCTTGCTCTGACAGTAATAGACCGCTTCTCTAATGGGGCTTGCATTTGAAGATAAGCCTACATGTAAACAAATTAACTTTTCTTAAATGGAGAGCCATTTCATTTGCAATAATGTACCAATTCATAAACTCTCACAGGCATATTTTTTAAAAAAAGAAAGATAAATGACCCATTGTATAACACTTACTATTAGACAGACTAGATGTCCCTGTGTTCTGAGAGATAAGACTCTTGTATTATTACACCCTAATAAAATGAGTTAATGTTTTAGTATCAGAGATAAAAGGACAGTTGGATATATTTAATAACCAAACTGAGAAACACTTAATTTTAGTTGTCTGTAGCAATATAACACAAATTCCCCTGTAAAACAAATTGCACTTTTGGAATATACTTTAATGTGCATTCGACAAAGGAGAAAATGAGGTGATTGAAGTTCAATTTGTAGCATGTTATTAACCATTTCCGCTTGACTAGATGAGTAAAAGGATAATGGATGAGGGTTTTATTATTGCCTTTCTGCTAAAATGAAGTGGTGTAAAAGATAAGGTGATGAGATTAATGAACATAAGGAAAAGGCGTAATCAATCAAACTCCAACAGGGAGATGAGATGACAGTACTTAAGATTTGTAAGGATACATATTTTAAAAAGTGGATTTTATCAACACCGGCATTTTGTTTAGGTGGAACGCTATGAAGCAGATACCTGCCGATTTTAGTTATTTTTGTACCTTCCTTATGCTGCTGCATATTTGAAACTTCAGCAAATGATGTAACAGATGAAAGTTGAGATGTCTATTTTTTATTTAAAACCCATGTTTTTAAAAACTGCAGTTATTAAATGAAGACAAACAAATGCAACTTTTTTTCTTTTCAAGCAAGAACCATGTTTTATTTATCAGTTCTTCACTGGTGGAACACTCTTAGATGCATTTGGATGAGTCACTTCTGTTCCTTGTTTTACCATTTCACGTTTTGTGACCTCTTCTTTTGAGAAGGTAGTTTTCATGTAGTCTTGAAAAAGTAAGGCGCCTTCCTTTTCCTGCAAGAATCAGCCATCAAAATCCGTAAGATTACAGCTCTCAGATTCTTGAATAGAAAACAGTATCTTACGAAGACTAATCTGCAGAAGTTTCTGGATAGAAACACATTCCTAGTTGTAGGGTGACACTTTTTATGTTTCAGATCTCAAATGCAGTACTTCTTGCCTTTGATACATATCTTAAAATGACTAACTTACTTGCATATCTCTATATATATATCGCGAACAAGTTATGGAAATAAGAGTCCTCATATTAGCAAATGATTTGTTACAGGTATTTTTAAAAGTCACTTACGCTAGGATCCTAAATTGTTTAAATTATTTGCAAGTACTCCAGCTGTATTTAGTCATGGAGTGACTTCAGTAACCTAAAGATGGGTCTTCTGTGTTAAACTACACTTTTTTTTACAAAAGAACACTGAGCCGCAAACTAAATCACGTAAGAACTGAGCATGCCTTTGCAATATCATTTTTTTTTCTCATGCCTTCAATTTCCCACTTTTCAAAAGAAATGTATACCTCTTTCAAGATGTGGAGCTGACTGGGAATGGAGCTGCTATCCAGTTTTTTTTGTTGTTTTGTTTTTTGTTTTGTTTTGTTTTGTTTTGTTTTGTTTTTTTTTTTCCCCCCACTTAATGGTTTAAGTAGGGCTTCCTTCAGATACATTTAATTTGCTTAATGAGTTGCCTTAAGTTACTTTTGAAAATGAAATACGCATGGACAGGCTAAATTATTGTATTTTCTCAAGGAACTGTTAGTTCTTGGCAGCGCTTTGCACAGGATGGATAGGTTATTGCTGTGAGGTTAAGTCTGTCTGAAAAGCCTTTTACAATGCTTTCTTCCCTTTGGACTTCAGAATTTATGAAACAGACTGTTAGATATTGGCTAGAACTCAGTGCTTTGTAAATACTCCCACATTAGTTCTGACTTGTTCTGCCTTTTAGGAAAACTTCCAGTTGTGCAAAACAGTACTGTGGATTTGTAAGATAAACGTGTAACACAGCCCAGATCACGGTTCTTCACGAGAGCTGATATTTTCTCATAGACTTACAGGTCCCTCTTCTCCTCTCATCTGCACAATTTTTTGATAGGCCATTTTTTATTGGACCCTCAGGAGCAGCAAGTTTTAGATTTAATACCCTGGAGGGAATGGCAAAGCAAATCATGTTGTTGGATCAATTGTTCAACTATCCCCAGACTGCTGTGTGTGTACGTTGCATTTGTATCGCATTTCCCAGCCTTTCTTATCAATCATTTGGACTAGATATGCAGTTTAATTTTTTATTGTATTTTAAAAGTGAAATTAGGGTTATATTCTTGTTTTGTTACTCCAGAATCCTAGATGTGGTCACAGATCTCATATTAGGTATGTCCGTGGCTTAATTAACCTTGGAAGAAGGCCTGTACTTATAAGAATGCCTTATAGCATTTAGAATTTAAACTATTTTGTTACCTATGAAAACATTAATCAGCAGTTACTTTATAGAACCTCCTATTCACATTGCTCTTTGTTCTTTGCGAACGTGGTTCATTTTAATTGGTCAGATTACTTACGTGGGTGATCTTTTGAGATCCTCTCTTGTAGTCATAGGCCATAGCAAAACTTTTTTCACTGGCTGATGATACCTTTTACTTGAGGAATTACTCTACTTTTACAGGAAAGTGAGATAAATGTAGGAATACAGATACTGAATATGAGGCATGCTTATGTAGGCCTTGACTAAAAAAAGTGCGTGGGGGGCATGTCCTCTGATAACTAAGAGTGATTTCCATACCTTGTTGTCATATCTGTATTCTTATTTGGTATACAGAAAAGAAACTAGCAGGGAGGGAAGCCGTCCTTGAGCAGCGGAGGGTTTATAAGCAGCACTATCTTCTGTCCCAACTTCTCAGAGCAGGAGGAAGAATTTCTCTAGCATTAAATACTATACAGTTCTGGGATGTGGGGCAGCTACCAGACATCCCAAGCAAGGCAAATGTATGTAATTACACAGCAGCCCCTGCAGCTGCTCCAGTATACTCAGAGGGGATTTGGTTCCTGCAGCAGTCTAGAGATTGTGCAGCACAAAGGTGGCATTAAGCCATTTTTACATTCCCATCCCTTTGCAAGCTGCACCTTCTGTGCCATATCTCTCATAAAACATAGCACAGAATCTCTTAATGTAAACTGCTGGATTGGCAGCTCTGGAGTCTGACTTTTCTCTTTGCCTTCAAGAGGCACATCTGTTCTTTTACGAATGGGCTTGGTTCCCATTAATGACCTGATCAGATGCAGTCTTTTATGATGACTGGTACTCTAGCTTCCTGCCAGATGTGTGGGGGTAGTTTTTTGTTTGTTTTTTTTGTTTTGTTCTGATGAAGGGATATGAGGAGTAGTTTACAGGACATCAATAAAAAATCCTTCTTTTTGACAATGAAACTTAATTTTTTTTCATTGTCCATTTGTTGTTTTCTCCCACCTTCCTTCTCCAAGATCATATCAAAATCGTAGGCGCTGGACAACTGCCAGTATTGCAGGTGCTTTAGTTTCCTCCTTTTTTGTTAGTAGCTGCTGTTCTGCTTGCACATGTTATGACTTGATAGGTCTTTGCAGGGTACATATAGGAGCAGCCCATGGGAAAAGTTATATCCTGAAGGTGGTTAAATAGGCAGGTGCAAGGCACTGCAGTGGGAGATCTAACATGACTATTCTGATTTGCTGTTCAAAACAGGAATTTGAAGAGACAATTAAAACAAACATGAAGCTCATTTTTCTAAAGAAACTTCAGTGGCTAAAATGCAATTAAGAGCAAAGACAGCAGAACCAAGTGAGCTTCTACATTGTTTTCTGCGATCTGCTTTTGAGAAGCATGCTCCTGTATATTACCTTTCACCATATCTAGTTGTACTGCTATGGATATGAACTGCTGTGAGTCATTAGTCTGGCAATTGTCCTAGTTTTCAGACTCTGTACTCCTTAGAGATCAACCAATATAGACGGATAAAGATTATCTACAAGGTTTTTCTGCAGTAGGAATTTTATAAAAGGTGAGAGACTAATTGTAACTTCTAACTTGAAAACAAAACAAAAAAACCTCACAAACAAACAAAAAATCTCTACATGTTAATACCATTTGTTATAAAAAGAAATATGTTTGATTCCTTTTCTGACTTCCTCTACTTTTAAACAAGAGAGAGCTTTTAGGGCTTTTCTTGAAATCCCTCAAATACTTTTAAAAGGCTTTTTACTGCAGTAATGTTACAACAGCGTGTGATTGGAGCCACTAAGTAGAAGCAAAATGAGCATAGCACAGCAGTGCAATCTGTTCAAAATTCAAAAGGGACAAAGTCTTCTGCTGAGTGCTGTAATTTTACTTGTTACAACTTTGTCAAATATCAGAGAGAAGATACTTCTGATATGCAAGCAAAAAATAGTTATTTTCAGAAATACAAAAAGAAGAACCTGTCTAAAAACACTCCAGCGTGAAGCTGTAGTTGAGAATAAGAAGACAGTAATTTCCACAAAATCAGTTTTGATCATCTGAAAAACAGATTGACTGAAGCCTCAAAGTTATCTCAGTGTGAGTGATTAATCATTGATGATGAGGCCTCATCCTTACAACTTGCTTTCTGTAATTTTAATTCGTTTGTCTTATGCAAGAAACAAAAATAATTGATACCTTTTGCTGTGTAAAATCTTTCCAGAAAAAAAAAAAAACACCAAAAACACAACAATGAGATCCTTCAAAAGTGTCCTATGCTGGAGAATTAAGATACAGAATTACTGAAAATAGTCCTTGATGGTATTCTTCCAGAGAATTTTAATAACTGAGGGTAGCGGAAATGCTAAGTCAAGGCCTGAAGCAGTGATTGTGCACCTGATGGGAGGGCAGGGCCAACCCATGGGAGCTCATGTGCATGCAATGTACCAGAGTGAGCAGAAGGGGTGTAACCAGGATCCACCCCTTCCCAGACCTCATTTAAGGGTTGTCAGTAGAGGTGAGGATATCTTTTGCTGGAGATATCTGTATCCCTGAGGCCTGTTAGGGTAGGCAGCTCTTTTCCTTCATTTCTGCATAAGTGGCTGCTGCATTTGGGTTCATTCTCATCTGCTATAGCGAAAGACTTTGTCACCCCACTGTTATTACAGTACTTTCTATCTCATTATAGCATTACACTAAGTAATTTCAGAGAGACACACCTGGGTGAGTGTCTTCCTCATAAACTGTGATCTAAAGACTCATCTGTTCTCTTATTTCCATTATGAAGTCTTTTGTATGATTGGATTTGGGTGTCTTTGCAAAATTTGGATCGTGGTCAGACTACCTCAGAAATATCCTTGTTTGTTTTTTTGCTCAATAGTATGAGATGCTAGGGAGCATACAAAAAAGCTTTGAGGTTAAAGTTTAAGAAGGGTTTTCTGTTTTATAATCACTTTACCAGTAATAGAACACTTCTAAAACAATCACTGTTAGAGTATCGCAATCTGAATTTGTGTTTTCTTTTTGATTAACTCATGAGGAGATTTGAAGTAAATTTAAATGATCAGTTTTCACTAAGACTGGGTTTGGAGCAAAGACTGAAAGGCTCCTGTTCATTGTCTTTTTGTTTTTTATATTAATAAACTCAAAAGGAAGCTAAGTAACAAAGTAGTGAGATCTGTGCTGATAGGAAGTTTTGTAGCTAGCACCAAAAGTAGAGAGTTGTGAGTACTTTTCAAAGAGGCCTACACACCTGCTCCTCATTTGCTTGGGTAAACTAATGGCAAATGAAGTTTCCCAATGTAATTTCCCAAAACTCTGTCTTCCTTGGGCAGCTAGCCTGAAATAAACCTGCATCATTCAGTACTTTTTTTTTTCTTGACATACAAACTGTAATGAAAGTAGCTTTTTTTTTAAAAAAAAAAAAGTATTTGTACAGTATATATTTAAATAATGAAATTCATTGACACACAAGATGGATAAGTAATCAAATTTAATGCGGTGCACTAAGGAATTATAGTATCTACCAGCTTACGTGGACATCAAGACTAGCCAGAATTATTAATTAGAATGGATTAAAAGCACTCTCCAAGTTCTAAAGTTACGATGAAATGAAGAAAAAAATGAGAAAAAATTCTGTTTGTCCACTGTGCTAGCCATTGCTAAAGACAGGACACTGGGGTTATATGTACACTGAGTTTGATTTAGCATGGTAATTTCTGCATTCTGTATATGAATACTATTATGTAGTCTGTCACTCATATTAACATTTCAGTGTATGTGTACACACAAGTGTGAATCTAAGTATGTGTGTACCAGTGTGCTTTCATAAGGTATCTCCATCCTTGGTTAATTTAAACAATTATATACAAGCAGGTTGAAATCCATACAGCCCCATTCATGTGTGCTGCTTTGATAAATGCATGAGATGTGTACTGTGGTGCACGTTTTAGTTGCACCATTTTAATGATGCTTATCAGAGAATCTGAGAGTGAACACAAGTTGAAATAGCCACTTTTTCTGGAGATGCTATCTGAATCGTTTGGAAATTCTTAGAGTTAATTCCTTATGGCACACTGTCTTGGTTGTGTGAACTTTTTGCATCTTCCGCTTGATGAGCAAATCCTTACTAACTAAAATCAGAATGTAACAGGCTCACTAAATCAAGACAGAAGTCAACTCTTCCAAGACTAAATGAATTCTTGCAATTCTAGCTCTGTTTTATTATAAATCTGCTGTTTTATTTCCCAAGTAAAGGAAAATTCTCATATCCTTATCTTTGTAGGGCTTGGAGAGCCACTCAAGCTTTTATTTGTTTTCTTCTTGTTGAACTTCTGCTTTTTAGACTGCATAATTTAAGTTATATTCCCGTCTTTAGCAATTCGAGCTCATTTTTCTCTGTGATGATTAAATGTTTTCTGCCTCTGGTAGTGAACCACTGTTGGTGTTTCTATCTAGGTGTTAGCAGAGGTAATCAAAAGGGACAAAGAAATTATGAAGTACTGGAAGCAGTGGGATGGAGTAAGATAGATGGTAAGAACTTTGCCAACAGTGTTTAATGACTTATTAGCGCATGCAGGGTGTTGAGAACCTCCTAGTCAAATCAAAAGAATGAAACCTGTTATGGATAGAGGCCTTCCTGATATTTTTTTTTTCGAAGACAGATCTTGATGATCCTGGTAAAAGTTATCTGCAGTTAGTAGAAGACTGCTTTCAGAAAATCTGCATTGCATAATTTTTTTCACTTTGAAATACAGCTCTAGTGTCAGGATAAAGAGAGAAAATATAGTTGTGCATCCTCTATTTTAATCATCTGGGAAGTATTTTTCATGTCATCACACATGTACTGATCTGTGGCCTGTGACAGACATTATTCATTTCCACAGAAATTGTGTTTTTATTTGTATATCACTTTTATTCTTAGATCTGTTCTATAGTTGGGAGTAGTTGCTAAGTTGTAACTAATGATTAAGCTATTTACAGATCTAGCGACTTTAAAATATATCAGGCTAGTATAAACAGTGTACTGTGAAATAAGAATTTCAGGTTGTGGTAAATCTATCTGTCCCCAGCAGCTTCAGGTAAAATAATTTTAGCCTTCTAAAGCACATCAATTTGCTAGTCTGTGGTTCATGTATCAAAGAGCATTCTATGAAAATATCAATATCATTGGTTAATATAAATGAAATTAATTTTTAAAGGTGGGCTAAAGGTTGACATCTGAAAAATTGCATTACTTTGCAGAAGAGAAATTTCTGTCTTCTAGTGAAATTTCAGGTCAGAAGGGCAAGTAATTTTCACAATCTTCAATGGGAACCAGTGAAATATGAACTTCATTGTCACCTAGCCCCAAAGCGATAAGATAAAATGAGCTGATACATCATTTGCTGTGGTTTTATCATCTCCTCCAGTAATTGGAAGAGAAAACATAAGAGTCCTTTACCACCCCCCTCTCCAATCCCTTCACCACCCACACCCAGGCATAAGCCATTTTGCTGTGATCGATACAAAGGTCACAGAGTATTTATTTATTTATTTAATTTTTTTTATGCTGGGTAAAACCATCTAGTGGAACATTAAAGTAATGAATATGTTTAATTGAGTTTGTCACCCATGAAAATGCTGAACAGGATTGTGTAGCAGACTGTGCTCACAGGAGGATGGAGGACTGCTATTTGAGCGTGGATTTCAGGGGCTGCATGTATAAGTACGTATTATTTAAAAAGAACATCTTAATCACTGTTCTCAAGAAATCTAAAATAAATGATAAGCTTTGAGATTTATTTACAAACATTTGGATATTTAACATTATTAATTTTGGACATATTTAAGCGAAGGGTACAGTAAGACCCTTTCACTGTGAACACTACAGCTAGGAACCAAGTAGTGTTTGGATGGTAGAATCTGAAGACACATTTGCAAAGCTGAGTTTGTGGTGGAGATCCAGATTCCTAATGAACTATGAATCAGATTTTATGTCTTCTACATGCTGTAATTTTGTTGCAAAATTTGCAACAAAAATGATTCCAAAGGACTTAGAAAGCTACCAGAGGACTGTATTTGTGTACCTTCTCTTTCAGCTGCGATCAAACTAAAATGCTAATTAAAAGCATTTTCTTTGTTTGCTTTTTCTGTATCTAGATTAATGCGCTTCCTAACTTTTTTTAGGAAAAGATCTTAAGAAAAACTATTGTGAAATGCACAAATATGCATCAGCTTTTTAAATAAGCTATTTAGTTTTTATTTTACTCAAGGCAGTTAAATTGGCTGGCACATTAAAGTAATGTAATTATTCAATTACAGTTTCAGCTCTGTAACCCATTTGCAGACTTAATTACTTCTAGGATGTTCACTTTTTTAAGGTCAATAATACTTTTCTCTATAATAATATATATAATAGCTGATTTGTTTGCTTAAAATATAAAGCAAAATGTTCATCTAGTCCTCAGTAAAATACTACTTTTCTAATTCAAGCGGCAGCTGTAGGGGTGTTATCTTGTAACTATTGCATGTAATCTTTTACAAGAGACATTGTTTGTAATCAGGGTTCAAGAGGGGTTTTGAAGAAAAGGTAAAGTGGGGCATTTGTGTTCAAACGTGTATAATAAATAGCTTCCAAGTGAGCATTTTCATGTTGGGAAATGAGCTGATACCCAGCTATGAATTGTGAGGAAATGATTTGTTTACGTATGACCTTAATTAACAATCAGCACTACTTTATCTGAGTTTCCATACAACTCTGATTTCAGTCTCCTCAAAGTGGAAATTGAAGCTTGCTCTTCTTTGCCTCTTGGGCACTTGGTGGGCTTCTTCCTGCCAGGTAGTGTGAGGGCCTGCAACAGGGCTGTAAGGACTGGCTGCAGGCTTGGGCCATCATTTATAGTATTTGAAGTAAATAAGAATTTCATGCAAAGGTGAAAGCAGTTTTGGATTTTAAATAGTGATGTCATGTCATTTCTTCATCTGGTTTGCTGAAGTTTCACCATGGAGTAGTTTGTGTAATAAGACTTTCAGAATCATGGAGCCTTACATGGTTCATTTCTTTACTTCAGGTGTTTTTAACTGAAATGGTAAACTGTTTAAGTTGTCTTTCCTCCTACAAGTTGCAGTATCTTTTGAAATAAATGAAATGTGCAGTAGATTAAATTCGTCTGATGTTTTGAATCAACTGAAATTCTGTGAATACCTGTTTGCTTGGAAAAGGAGGTTCTGTTTGTGCATGTTACATTAGATTGTTTCAGAAGTTGGTCCATAACTATTACCAGAGCTGACAAATAATGAAAATAAATAGGAGTGAACTCAGAGCGTTGTACTAAAGGATAAATAAGATGGTTGGTCTTAAATTCTTGGACAGAATTTCTGTGCTGTATGGCTTAAGAATGGAAGTGGGTAAGTACAAGAATAGTTTTTGTAAGTTACAATTTTGAAACTGAAATTATGAGATGTGGTAGCACTAATTAGAAAAAAAAATCTTTATGAAAATAAAAATTCAAAATTTAAATTGCTAGCCAGTTTCTGCAACTAGTAGGTTCTGTTAATAAAATCAGCTATCTGGCAAGGAATAAAAGTTTGAATTTGATTTTTTTTGTAAGAAATCCTCACTGATACACACATGAAAGCAGCGTGTTTGTGCCCTGGATCTTTCATCTTGTCTTCTGGGCCCGCTAAGCACAGAGCAATGGTAATGATGCAGTTTCCATGGCAACCGGTTCATTGGAGGGCTAGACCTCTGTCTGGGGTGCTGTCAGTGTGCGAGGGGTTCAGAGAACAGAGTGTCCCAAAGAAGGGCTGCTTCCACCTAATCCAGTTTTAATTGAACTCCAGAGACTTTGAAGTGAAGCTGCGGACCAGGCAGTTACTGTTCCGACTGGGGATGGAGGCCTGGCTCAGCTAGGCCTCAGCTGCTCTCACTCCTGATAACGGCTGTTAATGAGCGGCCTGAAGAATTGCTCTAGCGGGGACTGCTATCATGTCTATGGTGCAGTCCAAGTTCGGTTTGTAAATCTTGGTGTTTCAGTAACTTCAGCATGGCTGTGTGAGGTGCCCAGCATAAAGTAGCTCTGCTGTTTTCAAATTGATGCTTTTCCTTCCAGTTTTGGAAAAAGAAAAAAAAAAAAAAAAAGGACTTTTGCCATTTGCAGTGTTTCCACTGCCTCTACAAATGTCAGTCCCACAGAGTAAAAGTAGTAATTATTCAACATGCAGATTTTTCTCACAGTATCTGTGTAATAAGGTTGAATATGAAATGTTCTGATTTATAGTGACAATCAGTCGTTTCAATTGCTATTACAGAAATGCAGGAAGATATTCCTGATCATCTCTAAAAACAATCATTGAAATAAGCTCTGATTTTCAGGTCTTAATGTGAACAAATATCAGCAAAAGTTCTAAGAGATTTTTGTACACAGGCACTGTAACTTTGTCTCCTTTGTCACCTCTTTGGGTGTTGATATTTATAAGCATGTGACAAAAGACCAATAGTACTGCGGAATTATATGGATCTGCCAGCTAGTGATGCTGGGTTATGGATGTGGTACGGAGATTATGAGCATGGCCCCACTCTGATAGTTCCCCTTCAGAAATTATTAGTAACCCTAGGCAGCGTCTTTTCCTTTCATCACATTCCAGGAGTTTTGTTTCAGGATAATTATGCTTTTTTTTTTTTCCTCTTTCTGTGTTCATGGAGTGTTGGGAGAGAAGTTGTCTGCTGCACTTGCACTGGGAGGGAAGATGAGAGATTAACTAAAAAGGAAAATGATGTGGGAGATGGTTTGCTTAGTAAACTTGGAGCTTCTGAGCTAGCTGCTTTTGGTTCTCCCCAGTTGTTTTTTATAAAATTTGCAGATATGGCACTGTATTTTACACTGTGCTATGCAACACTTTTTTTTTTTTAGTGCTTCTGCTCTTTGTGCTGCAAAAACCGATTGTCTTCAAACAAATACTTCATGCAAGGCAAAGTCCTTCTTACTTTAAAACCTATAAACAAGTGATTGTGTTCAAAAGCAATCTCACTTATGTTAAAGGCTTGAATTTCACTTTTCTTTTAGTTCTTCTTTCTTTTATTCCCATTATATTGCAAAGTGAAATTGTTGTAAGAGTGATCGTGAGAGATTATACTTAGATCGCCTTTTCTGAGGTGGATTTATGTTTAAAGTATTTGGTTTACTAAAATGGACAAATTTCAGATATTTTCCTTTGCTTGTGCTTTGTTAATCTGAGGCCCAGCAGTGTCCAGTGTTGCTGTCCCTTAACACTTACATAATTAAGCATTGAAATGAAAAGGAAAAAGTGAAGAAACAAAGAAACAGAGTGGCTGAGGACTAAAAATGAGATTAGTTTGAACTGTGAAGGCAGACTAAGCATCTGTGTCTGTCAGATGGGATGACAGGAATTGTAACAAGTTACTTTGACAACCGCTTACTCCATAGAGAGATTATGCTGAGTTCATTTGCAGGTTTGTATTTAACCTTAGCTGACAAAATGATACTTAACCTCTTATACAGACAACCTTTATACTTCCAGAATTAATGAATGTTGCCTTAACGATAAATGTAAGGAATGTTTTTTCTTCTTTAAAGACATTTTTTATTTTTTTATTACATTTCTCTTATTATGATGCTGAATTGAGTGTGGATACATCTGATGATACTAGTAGTTCACTTCAGAATGTGCTTTTGTAGTTTACAACCTTTCTTACTGGTTCTGAAACTCCCATGGAAGATAGTCAATTATTTTTAAAGGAAAAATAAGAGCAAATTTTTAAAAGAGTTTGTATAAACAGTTGAATTTAGGCCTAAGAAAATCCACGATAGCCTCATAGCATTATTTTAAATATGAGCAACTTTTAATTTTACTGTAGGTTTTGCTTGTGTTTGGTAGAATCCATGCTTGTGCATCTGTTTCTCTTTCAAAATGTGTTACTTATGCTGATAACATATTTAAACATACTCTCTCACACACTCAATTTCTACTAGATTCTGGCATATACAGAAGGACTCCATGGGAAATGGCTCTTTTCAGAGATTCGAGCTATCTTTTCCCGACGCTATCTTCTGCAAAATACAGCACTGGAGATTTTCATGGCAAACAGAGGTATTGTGAGTTTAGAGAAATATCAAGTATTGATTGATTATGGGGACATATTCTTTCTTTACTCATTCCCTTTTTGTTATGGATTTGTGTAAGCAGTAGAGAGTTTTGGATTAAGTGCCTCAATATTTAAGTTAGTATATTTTTGAATTACGATTTTTGTTTTTCCTTTTTTTCCTTCATTGAGGAATTATGTTCCGACATAACTGGAAATTAGCTATACTTCACTTTCGTGTATCCACATATTTATTTGGCATCCCCTGAACACTATTGTTTAAGGCGTATGCTACCTCTGATCTGCTATGCTTGAAGTTTTTTCTCCTTACCTGGGGGGCTGGGGTTAGCAGTTGTTAGTTATACAAAGTAAGAAAACAGAATGAAAGAACTACACTAGCAGACTGGACCAGTGACTGATTTAGCTTCATTCTTTATTTCTAGTAATAATATTAATGTATTCTAATATTTTCAAGCATAGTCAGTTATGCAATAATCTACAGCTCTCAGATATCTCTAAAATATATATTTAAACAGGGAAGCACAGCTGTCCAGTTAGTCCTCAGTGTAACTCTAAGGAATAAATTTGGGCTTAACCCTGCTTGAGTATAAACTTTTTTTTTTTTTTTTGCTTATCAGCTCCTTTCTCAGACACACACAGTTCATTCAAAATATAGTGAGTTAAGATTTTGGACAAGTTTCTTCTGCTATTATCTCCTCGTAAATTTTAATTTAGATTACATTATGTCTTTACAGTTTGAACTAAGATTCTTCAGACACTTACAGTGCTTTTGTATTGATAATGAAAATTTTGAAACTAAGTTTTGAAACCACCAAATAAAGTAGGTCCTAAGAGGACACTTTTCAAATGTAAAACACTTTTTTCTCTGTAATAATATTAGATGTTGTCCTGAAATCTTTATACGTTTTATAGGACAACATATTTAATAGTTAGTATGACAGTCAAAAAGTTTTGTGTTGGTTTAAAACGATCTCTCATCTTGAACATAGCTGTTAAGGAATCAGGCACAGATCTTGCAGAGCGTGTCTGGGAGTGCATATTGTCCACCAGAATATTCATCATGTACACAAACACTTTCTTACTTAGGACCCACTGGTTGTACTTCGTGAAGTTAAAAACGTTTCCTCGTGATCAAAATTGGATTACGTAATTCAGATTTTTAGTTTCTTATTTCACTAGTGTCATTCTGTTATTTCACGCAAAATACGAAGATAATATTTTGAGAAGTGAATATATGTAGAAAATGTCCACCCAGTAAACTACTTTATGTATAAACTACCCTTCTTGAAATTAATCCTAGTTAGTTTGTATATGCCTGTAGGTTTAACTTCTGTTCAGAAAGCAAAACAACTGCAGGCCGTACAAACTTATAAAATTGTCTATTTCTGTTGAAATTCCTCTCACTGAAAAATAGAAGAAATTTTGGAAATTATATAAAAGTGTATTGATAGTAATCTGAAGGAAGCATGTCTTGTTTTCTATCTGTTCGGCACTTGATTATTGGACTAGAAAGGCTGAAAAAAGTAATACAAAATAACATCATATTTCAACTCTTATGTTCACAGTGGGTGTCATGTTCAACTTTCCTGACCAAGCAACGGTAAAGAAAGTGGTTAACTGTCTACCTCGGGTTGGTATTGGAGCTACCTTTGGACTACCTCAGACCAGGTATTTAACAATTTGAGTTAATTGTATCTGTGAGGTCTAAGTGTTCTTACTTTTTCATCAAACCAACCGGTATGGTTTAAAGCATTTATACCTATTGTTTTACAAAACATCCCTGTTGGTTCTGCATGCTTTTTGGAATGTGTTATTGTAACAAAAAATTTTGGATTTGAGATTGTTTTTGTGATTTCTATCTGTTACAGAGAAGGTATCTTCTTTTTGTCAATATGACAATGTACTTAAGGAAAATAGGACTCCTTGTGGTTGCCAACCCACTGAAATTTAAGCCTGGTTTAAGATGGGTTGTAGTGCTGATTAGCTTTTATGACAGTTTTCAGTTACATTAGCTTGACTGTAACATCCTTGAATTCTCTGAAGTATTTAAATGCAGGTTAAAATGATTGTTCCTAATCAGAAGGATATTCTAATCATGTATAGATCAATATAAGCTAAACAGCATGTGAAGGATTAGTAAGGTATATCTTTTTGCTCTAGAGGACAGGGTTCAAATTTGTTTTGAGTAAGTGGGAAATCTGTGTCATTCCATGTCACACTGTGTTTGGATTGCCAAACTGAAGATTATGATTCACTTTGCTACATTTTTTTTTGTAGCAGATGATTTGGGCTTGATTACCAGGTATCTTCAGGATTGAAGTCAGCAGCATAGTTTTATGTTCACCAGGACTGATGGAAGTAGTTTTTTAAGTGCCCCCCATGTCTAATTGGATTGATTTCCTCTTGCATTTAAAAATATATAGGCTTCAGGTATCCAAAATAGCAATTTGATTTAAATAGAAATGTAGCATAGAACTAGTAAAAAGAGATGTTCTACTGCCACTAAAATTTTATTAAGTAAAAAAGGAAGATCCTCCAGGTTTTCTCATTATTTGTCTCCAATGTTTACTTCTGTTTTTCAGACGCATTTCTTTGGCTAGTCCACGACAGATTTTCAAAGCTTCCCATATGACCCAGCGATGGCAACACCGAGAAATTTCCAACTTTGAGTACCTGATGTTTCTAAACACAATAGCAGGTAACACAAATTACTATAAAACTCATGAATGGATGCATTTAGTTAATGGTGTCAGTCTCAGCAGTCATGACGCACTGCTAGTTTTTCCTGTTGAACAAATAACTTTTCCTATGCGAAATTTTCTTCAGAATAATAACTTCATAAATTCCTCCTAAATGTACTTTCAGCATTTCTCTGTGGTGTTGATGGTCTACTAATTCCCTTTCAGACTTGGCTCTTTGCAAAATGACCTGTAGAGCAAATGCCTCTGCTTGTGCTGATGACTTTAAATACAAATAGTCAGTTTTGCTAGTTTCTGCAATCAGTCATTGAGTCAGAGATGCCAGGATACTGGAAGATTTTTTTAAAGTAGAGGAAGATTTGTTTGACATTAATTATGACACTGTTTTCTGTTTCTAGTTGAATGAATATTTTCAGCTTTAATGTATTATTGAAATAATGAAGTGTTCTAGTTACTTGGCATTTGAAATTTAAAGGAATTAGAAAATAAGATTATGGAAAAAGGGAGAACCTAGTTGCCCATAATGAGAAAGTGAAAGACTGTTTTTATGGCTATCAATTTAAAACAAATAAATAATAAAGATATCAATGTCATGTATCCTTAATCCTGAATAAGGGAAAACGTGTAACATAACAACTGATAAAGGAAAGAAAGGATCTAGCTATACCATTTAAAAATTCTGCAAATCATAATGGAAAAATATGGAATGGTGTAAGAAAACAATGGAAATAAAAACCTAGACTGACTTTAAATTTTTTTTTTCTCATAACCTGATAGAATGGATTGTAAAATAGTCTCCCTTGGGAAGAAGTAAAAGCCTTTCCCTTGAGTCTTTTAAGAGCAGACAAAATCAGAACAACGTATTCATGTGAATGAACTTCTGTGACAGAATCCAAAGACAGAATAAAAAAGTTATGTTACAGGTTATGTGTAATGTGTGCATGTACTGTGTAGGTGATATGTTTTGATTTTACTGGTTATTATATCCATCTTACAGATTCACGAAGGTGTATATGTGAACCTGGTTCTAGAACACGATGGGTGCTTGTGCAGTTTTTTTTATTGTTACTTTTTGGCATATCCAGAGATCAATGCCACTTTAAAGTGGATTCCCTAAATGAAGTGGTTGTTAATTGAATGATTTCTCAACCAAAAATCCTGAGCTTCTTCATATACTGATTTTAATGCAGAATGGAAATAGCTTCAACTTCTTGCATAAAAAAAAGTCATTGGACTTCCTTTTTTTTTTTTTTTTTTTAGGCTTTTCATTTTAAAGATAGAAGACAAGATGACAAGGCAAGGAAAAGTGCATAGAAAATGAATGTATTCAACTCTCACTCTTACTGCTTGCAAAACAGTTTACAGATAAAGTAATATGCATAGATATGAGCTGCAATGTTTTAAATACTAGCAGTTTGAAAACTTTTTAATTATCCCTTTCAGTAAAGCAAAGTAGAGCACTGAAATGATTAAGGATCTAAAATAAATTATAGTTCATTTGAGGAGCTCATAAAATTATATAGTTTTATCTTCAGAGGTTGATATTTTAGTTAAGCGGAAGTCCCTTAATTCAAGCTGTTGTGTTTTGTCGTTTGTCAGGTCGCACTTACAATGATTTAAATCAGTACCCTATTTTCCCTTGGGTTCTTACCAACTATGAATCAGATGAGTTGGACCTTACGCTTCCCAGCAACTTCAGAGATTTGTCAAAGGTATTTGTCATCATATATACCTTTTATTTTTCTCTCTGTTAATTATCAGTCTTATTCACATCTTCTGCAGTGTTTCCTGCTTTGGTGGAAAATGTAAAGAGAAAATTTTAATTAAAACTTGATCTTTTAACAAACATCTATGGAAGATGGTAATGTGATTAAAAAAAATAAAAAATGAAGGCAGTTTTTAAAAGTTCTTATTTTCAGGTAATTATTGATGAAGCTAAACATAGATCTGTTTGAAAATCTTCTGAAAATTTATTTTTTCACTTCAGATTTAGTACTTCAACTTTTAAAAGGTATTGTGCATCTATCATACATATATATGTATTTACAGGTATATGTTTCTATCTATATATGCGTATGTACATATATATTCCGACTATTCCATACCTTTTGCATATATATTATATATGATATATACAATAATGTATTACAGGTTGTAGATACAAATCAAAAGCAAATAATATTTTAAGTCCAAAGTAGAAAGGTACTGAGGTACTGTCGTTGTAATATTTTCTAATAGTGTTATTCTGTTTGACTAAGTCATGAACTCAGTGCTTTCTCAGAATGTCTAACTGATACAAACCTATAATCATGGGTAAACCTACACAAAGTTTGCATTGTAACAATTTTTCAAATGTAAATATTATTTTAAAATAATTTAATAAGAAATTATTAGAATTTAATGAATTCTTAATAGTTTCCAGGCAAAAAAAAAATAAATCTGAAAAGAGTTTACAACTAAAAATACCTGTCACCAATATAGATTTAATTTTAAGAATTTAAGTAGTTCAAAATATAGGAACATAAATCTGCAAAATTTAAGAGCTGAGATGAAGAAATGCAAAGATGATAAATTGCAAAATGCAGACATAATGGTTAGAAAAAAACACTTGAATTTTTCTGTCAGAAAAATAATTAAAACCAATAATGGTGTTTACAAGAAGTTAATTACAAAGTTTGGAGACTTTGTTGCTCAGTCTGTGGTGTATCAGAAAGAGCTTTACCAGTAGAATTAATCTGGCGCTATTTTCAAAGCTGCTCTATAAACAAGGAAAGAGTCATATGTGGTGTTTGGTTTTAAACTTATGTGAAAGTCCAGGAATTTGATCTTATTTCATACTACCTACCTGTTCATTTGCTATTGCTTTTTTTGCATATCACCTATATAGAGGAACTGGAGATTGGCTGAATTACATTTTAGAAAAAATGGAAAGCTTATGAGTAAGATCAGCTCTGTGTACCTTGAATTAGTGCATAAAATAAATGTACGTAAAATAAATTTTATTAATGACTTCCTTGATTATATTATTTTTGCAACCTCAGATTCCGTTACTTTTTTGTTAAATTGTACTGAAAATATGATACCATTAATAAAATAATTCAAGACATATAAGGACTACCCAGCTATTATACTTCCGAAGAATCTCCTTTTAATTGTATTTTAACTTGTAAACTTATCAACTCAGACAGCATTGTAGTCCTTACCTTTCTCTCAAAACCCTGAAATGGAATCATAGAATGGCTTAGGTTGGAGGGGACCTTAAAGCCTGCCCAGTTCCAACCCCATGTCATAGGCTAGGTTGCCAGTCACTAGATCAAGCTATCCAGGGCCCCATCCAACTTGGCCTTGAACATCTCCAGGGATGGGACATCTGCAGCTTCTCTGGGCAGCCTATTCTAGTGCCTTACCCCCCTCTGAGTAAAGAATTTCTTCCTAACGTCTAACCTAACTCTTTAAAGCATTAAAGCCCCTTGTTCTGATAGTATCAGACGGTGTAAAAAGTTGCTCTCCCTCCTGTTTATAAGCTTCTCTCACCACAATGAGATCCTCCCAGAGCCTTCTCTTCTCCGAAGCTAAACAAGCCCAGCTCCCTCAACCTTTTTTCATGAAAGATGTGCCCTTCGTAAGACAGGTGCATAAGTAGAACTAAATGCAAAGTAGAACAGTTTTTCTCACTTTAGGTTAGGTACCAGTCTTGCCTCTGTTAAGAAATTGGATAATAAACCCACCCTTTCTCTATCTGATTTTTTTATTAACATAATTTTATGTTAATAAAATTGTGGAGAGTGTTTTGATAGTTCTCGAGAGTGTAACTTTATCTCAGAACACTTCATTGCTTTTCTAGAAGAATGCACGTCATGCCTGTATACGTAATGAAAATCTTTGTCATACCTATCTCAGATTGCAGAAGTTTAGGTTTTGGTTTAGTGGTTAGGCATTTCTAACAGTATGAACTGCATAGCTTAAATTTAAAACTTTGTGTCAGATAATGGATTTGTGACAACTATCTGAAAATATTAACCATCAGCGCTTCGCTAATTTTCAGCTATGAAAATGTTTGACTGTAACATATATTGTGATATTTTCATTGTTATACAACTGCCTTTAGAGTAATGCTTCAAAATATGTGATAGTTATGTATTATAGCGTGTCTATGGTTTTGGACTGTTAAAGGTTTTAAAAATATTTAAATATATTTCGCTTAACATTTTACATGATTTTAACAGTCCTATTGTGGGACTTGCATAGTTATTCTGGTCTTGTAGTAAAGATGTAAGGTAAATATCTTTACTTTTTTGGGTTGATAAGAAAATTAGAAATGAAGATTTTTTTTTTTTAGAAGTTGCAAGTAAACGTTATGTATTGTAAAGTGACAAATACGAATAGCAGTTTTGTTAATATATCAGCCACAGTTAGTAAAGATTTAAAGAATTGTAGTG
The DNA here is from genome assembly GCA_016647715.1 of Pavo muticus. NCBI lineage: Eukaryota > Metazoa > Chordata > Aves > Galliformes > Phasianidae > Pavo > Pavo muticus. The sequence continues at coordinate 2,242,826 of JACDJE010000063.1, forward strand.
CGTAGGTTAAACCAACACTTTATTTAAGCAATTTCTTATGGAACTGTTTTTAACATCAGTCACACAATGATAAACCAAAGCAACTGAAATGGATTGTGGTTAATATTACTGTCAGTCTGACAAACACTCCTGACAAATGCCAGGAGTGCACTGCCAGTCTGTTACCCTGCTTTTACTTCAGTGTTTATTTCTTAAGAGGTCACTATGGTTTGGAAAGAGTATTACATATTATATGTATAGCTGCATATATTTTATTTATACAGCAGACACAGTTTCCCACCAGAATGTGTCACATTCAGAAGCTCACTTTTTTTTTTGTTCACTGGAAGCAATACATTTTAATGTGTTTCTGGACTTGAATAAGGGAAAAAAAAAAAGAAGTGAAAATACGTGGAATACATTGAGTTATCAAAGCATGATTTTACATTCTCAAAAGTTTGTTACTAGATCTTGTATGCGAATAGCTGTTGATAATTTGTCTTTTAAAATTTTTGCAAGATCATAAACTGACACTACTAGAAGAAAATTATACCATTCTTAAATCTTATTTTCTCTTCACCTTAGCTACATGTGTACACACTAGTATTTTATTCTCATTTTCATCATTTTCTTGCAATACTTGATAAGTCATCATCAACTTTATACTGGCTGTTATGTAAGTAATTCTGTTCCAGCCAAGTGTGTGGAAAAATAAACAAACAAACAAAAAAACCAAAAACAAAGAAAAACCTCAAACCTCTCACCTTGAGCAAAATGGGATTTTTAATTGATGTGTGAGACCCAATGATATCAAATACACATTTTAATTGCTATGACAAATCAGACTAGGCTTTTTATTTTAACGTAAACTTCACTGTTGAGTGTTCAGCATATCAATCTCAATTGTGTTACAAGCTGTGCATCTCAAGAGCACAAATTCAGTGTGTATAACTTGTGCTTGAATATCTTCCCCTGTGAGGAGAGAAAGGGGGAAGAGCATGAAATTTGCTTGCTTATCTCTTGTTGCTTTTGGGCTAGGAGGTAGAAAGCAGTAGCTGTTTTGATCTGCACATATTGTACATCTGCAAATTTAAAAAATTTGGCTAAAGGGGCATTAAAACTTACAACAGACGTTCTGTGATAAATGTTTTTCATGTAGGAAATGTAAAATGACGTTTTATTCATCTCATACTCCAACACAGGAATCAATGTAGTGTCCCAAGTAAAACTGATTAACTCACAAGAATTACTCAGTGTCATTCTAAGCACAAAACATGTTCCAGAATTGAACAGTGAAAGAAAGTGAGAAGAACCAGATAAGAGGAAGCCATAATCAGTTCAGCGGTGATGATTTACTTCGATAGTCATTTGCAACTGGAATTCGGACGCTGAAACCCGTGACATTTATCACTGCTTAATCAACAAGTTACCTTGTTACTGCCTTGCAGTAAATTCGTCATCATCTTTAACAAAAGACGGTACTTAATTAAAAACATTCCAAACTAAGACAGGATAAGCTCTGAAAGAAGGTGTGGATATTTTTCCTCTTGCTGTAGCTGTATATTTGGGCTCCATACCTGCATGTGGAAAGAGGTTTTCAGGGCTTGACATTTGACATAATCATGTTAAAATAATCTTCCAAGGGAAAGGAAGCATTCAAACAGGGAAGCAGTAGCCTAAGCAGTATTTTGATTATTAGGGATGCGTGTGTTGGTACCCTTGAAGAAACCACTATAAAGCAAAATCTAGATGAGAGAACGAAGTCTCTTTCTTCCCAGTCTGTCATCTTTGACTGTAAAGAGAGAGTACTAGGGAGGAAATAGGAGGTTGTGGTGAGGTCTGTGCTTGTGTTATGGGAAATGTGGACTGAAGTACCTCTTTAAAGAAAGCTGTGCAAGCATATGAAGTTCTCTTGTTCACATTCCAGGATGGTGCTATAATCTTTGGACCATTACAGGCTTTCTTTGCTTGGACCCAAAAATCTATTGCAAACTAGGAAATCATACCAACTAAAATGCTCTATAGTCTGATATATTCCATTGAAAAGTTTGGTTTTAATAATGTAAGTTTTTTTCCTACTTCTTAATGGGTGAAAAAATGATTTCGTAAGCCTCTGCAGTGCCGGTAACCCTCAGACAGGTGCCTTCAAGGACTTTTGTGGATAATAAAGGTGATCAGTTATCTTCTCTGACAATTGAGTCAATCTGTTTATTTTGGACACATTTGCCGAAATGAAGAAACAAAACTACAAATGGTCACGCGGTTGTGTAAGCGACCTGCTGCAGGGCCCTGTTCCCTGGCTCCCGAGGTTGTTTTTGCAGCACCATGGTCAGACACCCCGCGGAACAAGTCTATCCGTCGGATGGGGCTCTTCAGCACCACGGACAGGGGCCGCGCCAGTCGAACGCGAGCTGTTGTTGCTCTGAAAGGCAGGAGGGAGCAAGGAAGGAGCAGTTATTTCAGCGGAAGCTACTGTATTGTAGTATCAGTCTTTGCTTGATGCCCACTGGTATACTTGTTTTACTTTCTCTCCAAATAGTGTTAAAATTTTCAAGGATAGACTTTTTGTGCTGATATCTTAGAGTCTCATGCAGCATTTAATTTTGGATGTTTTTCTAAATTCTCATGCATGTGACACTGAATCCTCATCTAAGTACGTCTTTGCGATGGTTTATCTAAACATTCCTTCTTAAATCCTTAGTTTAGATAGAAATTGTTAAATATTTTAGGAGTTTCCAGTGCTCTGTTATACTGACATAACCATCATTCTTTGAGTTTCTTATTTCTTGTTATTAGCTGGTTATATTTTCTTTATCCAATTGTCTTCTTAAAGGATGTGTAAGTGGATGATAGAGTGCATCTCACTACCATTCTGTGTTTTTTTCCTCCTTGTTTGCATTTCAGGTCTGTTTTGAGCTTGCTCGAAAAGAATTAAAAAAAAAATTTGTTGCTGATGTTGTTTTAAGATCTTGCTTTTTGCAAGTAGATGTTGCCTTTCATAAGACAAAAAAATTGTAAGATGATAATTTGACACTACTAGAAGACTTCTCTCCCTCAAGGAACAGTACTGTTTGTAATATACAAATGGAATAAAAATAGTAACTCGCAATTAACAATGAGCATTCAAAATGCTGTTATTCATTTGTATCTGAATTTATTCTCCATCCTACACTTGTTCAAATGCCCTTAATGTATAGGGATTTCTAATTGGAAATGAACTGTGCATGGTTCATAACCCTTAAAATGATCACAGAAAACCGTGGGGCTCGTGTCTGGCTTTAAAATATATTAGCAATCAAAATAAAGCAATTTTACACATGTTTTGGGCAATCACAGTAATATAGAGGAAATAAAGAAGGCGACAATTGTTTGCTGAATCTTTGTTATTTTTTAATCCTAGGAGAAAGAAAATGAAATAGTTACCAGATTCAAAATAGATGGAAACAAGCTTTTCATGCAGTACACAGCTAAGCTTTGGAATTCGTGGCTTCATTTTTATTGTAGATGATAAAATTTTACATGAATTTTTATTGAAAAAACACCTGGAAGAAAAATGCATTCAGAGCAATAAATATACAAGGGCTACTCTGAAAAGCAATGCTTCCTATTTTATTCTGTTTGCCCATGACGTCAGAGGTGGATGTTGGTGTGGTATGGCATTAGAGGTTGAACCTTCCCCCCAATATTCTGTTACATTCATCAGCACTTGCTGAACATTGATGGAGGCCAAAGAGTGGATATGAGCACAGTGAGACAGTGGATAGTGCATTTCAGCAGTGGTAACAGCGGTAGGTTACCTCTGCTGATGCTGATGCAGATTTTTTTGAGCGTATAAAAATACAGGCTCTTGTTGATCGCTGTTGAAAATGCATAGCTAATGGTTGCGATGATGTTGAGAAAAATGTGTTCTGTAGCTGAGAGTTTTTCTTTGTCAAATGGTGTTATTGTGCTCTTTGCTGTAATGAATAGGAAATAATTATGAGGCATTACTTTCGGAGTAGCCTACATCATATTGTTAAAGAAGTCTGGATCACTAGGGTGTGAGAGGGCACGTGGGAACGTATCACTGTATGGTTCTCCTGTTTTTCAGTTTTTCATAATTTACGATTCCTTCCTATTAGAGATAAAATGTTGAGTTTCACAAGTTTTTTGGTCTTTCCCATCGTAAGCATGCATATGTTTTTTATGTGCCAGACCAGTAACAAATTACTGCTATTTTCTGAAGTTATTGTTACGTATGATCACTTCTGTGGAAGTGAGATTTTTTTTCCATCTTTGTATATGGTTTCTGGGTTTGTTAAGCTGTCATAAACAATTTGTCAGTCTGTTGGGGAAACATCTTGTCTATACAACTGTTGCTATGCTTTAGCTGTAGTAATTTTACAAGTTTATATACTCAGCTTAATACTTTAAGGTCAGTGCTTTCATTGATGTGACGTTGTTTTATGACTTTAAATTACTGTGTATTTTATGTCTAGTCTAAATAGTTTTTCTGTCTGATTACAATAGTGCTAGACTTTACTTTAAAGGCAACTTCTGGTTTATAAAAACATTCAAATAGCAAAACTAAAATAAAATACGTGCAGAAAAGAATAAACAAAAAAGAATTGCTTGTGGAAAGTAGTGAGAAATTGGAGATGATTGTATTGCTCTTAATTTCAGGTAGCCCTGTCTAAGATTATGATGGGCTTTATTACGTTGCTTTTTTGGGGGATTAATTAGCACCAAATTTGCATTTACAAAAAGTCTTGAAAAAGAGTAGCAAACAGTGAGACCTTCTTCCTAAGATACTTCGGAGGAGGGAGAAAGGCATCCTGTGCTTGTGTGAGACTGTAAGTCTCTGTCTTTCATTAACTCTCCTTTTCACTCTTCTCTCCTTGCTGCTGCCACTGCCATATTATTTCCTCTTCTTTTTCTCCCACCCTCTGTCTGTCCTTTATTTCCCTCTCCTTTTTTTCCTCTCCATTTCTTTGTAAACATAATGCTGTTGTAAATTCTGAGAACTTTACCATGGCTCTTTTTGGTAGTACATAGCTTTAAATTGCAATCTGCAAAACAGTTAAGGTCACCAACAGAGTTGCTAAATCTATTTAATTTTAGCATATAGGAGGAGAGAACATGTGCTGCTCAGCAGAACAGAGAATGGCAGACCCCATTCTTCTATACCACTCTGTTATTCTAAGTCACCAGCTTTAGTTGTTATAAATCCAACTATTATGACTATTACAAAACCACAGATAGAGTCAAAGCATCCCAAGTACAGATTAGTAAATAATTCATTTTACTGTTCTGAGTACGTATTTTTAGTTTACCAATAGCCAAAGAGAGAAGTTTATATGTAAAGCCAAACAAAAGCAAACAAGAAGAGGAAATGTAGAATGTTTCACAGCACATGGAGGATTCCTGATTTGAGTGCTGATCTCTATCCAATTTCTCCTTTAACTTAACTGAAATTTGCAGTTAGCATCTCATCTTTATAGCCTTCTGGTGATCTATTTTTAGGGCTTGATGCTTGCACATGATGGACAGTGTTTATTTTGTGCGTCCTAATAATGCTTAATCTGCATAAAATGTAAATTTCTGTCAGCTTTTAGCTTCAGGTGCTATGATTTTAGTACAAGTGAAAAAGAATGTTTTTATTTCTGATTTTTTTTGTATCAATCTGGTGTTAAGTGTGATGGCTGTTGATTTCTGAGACAGCATCTTCTGTTGGCAGAAGAGTATGGTCTGTGAAGGGAAGGCAGTGTTTTCAGAATCAGCTGCCACGATTCAAGCGCATGTGGCTTCTCGCTGGATACTGTTTCTGGAAATCCATAAAGGGATTTTTTTCTTTTTTTTTTAATAAGTAGGTGATGATGCAGAGATTTCTTGCACTTGATATCATGGACGGTATATGCAAACAGTTGCTTTTGGCTAGCAGGGTTATTTTGTGAGTAATGCAACTGCAATGCTGTACCCTCTTCACCTCTGGCAAACAGCTTGATTTCTCCTCCTGCTTCACAGGGGCATACAACTTCCTTTCTCCCTGACCTTTTGGAAGACTACAAAGCATAATAGCTCCCTTCAGTTTACCTTCCTAGTGGTATTACAGTGTGGTCCTATCTCAGCTACACAGTGCATGAAACATTCAGTTGTGCTGAACAATTAATTAAACCTTACATAAAAGCATGTTTGTTCTTAATTATTTTGCAAGTTTGAGGTTCAGTAGTGCACTGTTTCTAGACAGTGTTTTGTTTTGGAATCTGTTAAGTTATAGCATTTGATACTAGTGTTAGCGATGTGAAGACACTGAGAAAGGAAACCATAGAGATTTTTTTCTTTAAATTCAAGTTCTTTGAAGGGTTTAGGTGGCCTAAGGTGTATCTTGTGAATTTAGCCATTGCTAAACATAGTTTTTCTTTTTTTTTTTTTTTTGTGCTTGAGATTAAAATATAATCCATTTTTGAACTTTAGACTTTGGGAATCTTCTATACTTTGCACTATTGTTAGCATTTGTATAGACAGACACTGTAGTTGTTAAACACTTTTAGATCAGGTTTTGCTACTGGCTATTCTTGTCTCAAAGGTATGGTGTGAGCTCTTCAAAAATCCTAATAATTGACTATATAATTCAGTGGTAATTTAAAGTGCACATAAATATGCCCACAAATACTCCTTATTTAACTTGAACACAACTAATTTCTGCTTTTTTCCAACTCCTTTTTTTCCTTAAAATAGAAAACTGAGTTCAGAAAAAAAAAAATTCTGATAACATAGTGTGATCGGGTATGTTCTTCGAAAAAGAAATTTCAGAGAAAGCTTGTAAAGACAATCAACTGTTTTTAAGCAGCATGTTTACTTAAAAAATAGCTCAGTGGTTTTCGGTTACATACATTTTATTAAATTTATTTTAGAAACAAAGAGATAAGAGGATTATGGCATTTTATCCCATATGCAGTGCACAGACACTACACATGATAAAAATGCTGATCACTGTCTGCTGATTATACTTGTCACTTAGATAAAATAGCTGCTGGGAAATAGTTGTCTGCACCCTAAGCTGTGTGTGCAAGTATTAAGTGAGGTGGCTGGTGGCCAGTAGTGTAAAAAAATTAAAGATGTATCTTAGTGAAAAATTCATTTGCATGTCAGAACAACTGCAACTTCGTTGTACTGGAGTGCCCTTGACTAGCTTTTGTTGCAATCATGCTCACCAATATTTATATCTTATATTTTAATATGAAGTTGTAAGAGAAGGGCAAGTCCTGAAGTTCACCCTGCTCAATGTCTTGCCTCTGTGAATAGCCAGTAGCAGGAACCTAGTGAAAGAAGAAAAGAAAGAGAGCACACACAGCATCATCCTTCCCTTCAGATAACCTGCCATATCTGACAGGCAGAAGTTTAAAGACTTCATAAACTGCAAAAACACTTTGCACAGTGTTTAATGGCGACTGGTAGTCTCGTGATCTTCTTTTCTTCTTTACCTGTTTGTGTGCGTTTTGCATTGCTTCATGCAGCAGTGATTTCAGTTTAATTATATGAGAACATACAAACATCTTCGTTTTGTAATTTGAATAATTTTGGCATTTTTAATTTTTAATTTAAACTACTCTCCGAAGTCACATGAAGTCTTGCTTTTTTGCAGCTCTTTTCTATACTTGCAAATGATTTAACTTCAGGCCTACATAATAACAAGAGGAGCTATTCTTCAGAACTTGTTTTACATTTTCATCCTATTTGATTCCTCTATCCCTGTGAGTTTTCAAGTGTTGTAATTGTATGAGATGCCTGTGTTCAGAGTAATGGATTAGAATTGTAAACATGAGTGTAATGACCTATTAAGAAGCTTAGCTAGATGGAACATCAGCAAATATCTAGAGGATGGCTACCCAACGAGTCCACCAGAGATGTATGTTAACCTTAGTGATTAGAAGTGAACCCAGTGCAGTTATATGAAATCAGAAAAATGTATATCTTGATGTAAAAATTAGTAGAGTACGCTCACTAGTGTTAATGACTGTTACACAGTTTAAATATTGCATATACAAAAAGTATATAACCAGAGGATTTCTTAGAGAAATAAGAAACCACGTGCAATTGAAGTGGCTGCTTATGTTGAAGCTCTTAAAAACAGTGTAATGAGTGACTGAAATATCATTTACAGTAACATTAAGGACTGTATATATATATATATATATCTCTAAAAGTCAAGCCTCCTATGAATTTCCATGGAAACTCCAACGAGGAGCACTATAACACTATTTAATAAAACAAATTCTCAACTACGAAACACTATTTTTCAACATCATTATCACCATTAGCTGTGCATTTTCACCAGTGATCACAAGAGCCTGTGTGCCGTGCTTGTAAAAATCTGCATCAGTGGAGGTGACCCACTGCTGCTGTCACCACTGCTGAAATGCATCATCCTCTACTTTACTGTGCTCACATACACTGTTTGGTGTCCATCAAAGTTCAGCAAGCATAAGTAAATTTCAGTGTGTTCCATTTTTTCTGCATTAAGAAATTCATTGACACACCTTTGTTACATATGCTCTTCCATGTCAGATGCTGTTTTGTTATACTGTCCGTCTGCTGCCATCTGTTGCACAGCAACAAAGTGTAATGGAATATTGATAGGAAGCTTCAACTTCTACTGTCATACCACTAACATCCACCTCTGATGCCATGGACCAGCAGAAAATAAAACAGGAGGCATCACTTTGGGAGCAGTTTAATTTAGAAATGGAGCAGTGAAGATTTTATGTTATCTAAATGCTCACCGGGGCAGATTACAAACTTTCTGTCAAGTTCTGTCCCCTAGCTTCTGCCAAATTTTGATGTTTGAATTCATAGTTTCCCCATCTTAGCCTAATCTTGGTTGTAGGATGTAGCACATCAACTATCAAACCCATTCTTTCAGAGCTGAATTGGTAAGGGTTTGTTTTCTCGCTTTTAAATCTTTCCCAGAGCAGCTCAAGGATCTATTCAATAGATCAGTGCTGGGAGTTCAAACCGTTCAGCAGGTGATTGTGTTTGTAGTTTTCTTTTGGGTACAGTTCTTTAAGGAATTTGGGTTATATGTGGGTTAAAGGTAAAAACGTCCTCTAAAGAAGTTGAAGGAGTTGCAGGATAGCATTTTTAAGAAAACAGTACTTGGCTGTTTAAGAGCAAGAGTTGTGTGTTTTAGCAATGAATGAGAATAATTTCGGAGGGCGTAAGTCATTTGCTGTCCTTTCTCAAAAGCAAAAATCACGGATGGAAGATTAGTGATTTACATTATATGAATTTCTTTCCAGATATTTCCCAAATGACAAACATTAATAAGGTTGAGGTGGAATTAAAACCTTGCATCTTGTCTTTATGTCTCTGTCTGGAAAAAAGAAGTTTAACTTAGATGAACAGGAAGCCCTAACAATATTACAAGTACTGGCTACTTCTGGGAGTTAATTATGTGCTGGCAATACATACAGAAACTAAACAAGCAATCCTCTAAAAATGCAGTTATGGATAGATTGCAATAGAGTGTACAGCACTTGGCATATTTATAACAATGAGAAGACTAACAGTGGAACACTGAATAAATTTCAGATATCAATGTATTAAAATATGCTGATAAAGTGGGCAGGGCACAGAGAAGTGTTAAGGCTAGAAGAAATACCTTAAAATGGAAGATATGAGGAGCTCATCAGCTATCAGTTCATAGTTTTGTATGTAAGAGAAAAGCTATTTTTAATGTGTGAATAATTAAGTTATTTAAAAAGTGATGAGCTATAAAAGTTAATTGGCTAAGAAGATACGTTTTTTTGTCATGGTGAAGTTTTGAAATACAAATTTTTAGGGATGATATTTTTGCACTGCTTATGTTAGGTGATTAGCAATTTTCCCAAATGCACATATTCCTTTTTTGGCAGTGTCTTTGTTCTTGAACACATGTGTCTGAGTCTAGGAGAGATTCTGCTCTATTTAGAAGAGCAGTGGACATTCTGCTTGTCACTGTTAGAGGTGTTTGATGGTGCAACAAGGCCTCTTCTGAGAATGGAGGCGAGATGTGCCACTGTTCCAGTTCGTCTGGCACCAAATAAGATTGAGGAGCAGCAAGTATAACCATACACCATAGTTTCTGGACATATTTAACAGCAGTAGATCAGTGTGTTTTCTCAGTTATTTTTCAACAAACAATTCTTTGTTCCATGTCAAAGAAAAAAAAAAGACTGGTACAAAGTCTGAGGCTCGCTCTATTCAGCACTTGAGAAAACAAAGAAAACAAAAACTTTCATTCACCAGTTCTTTCTACATTTTTGGACCGTTTTCCATTTTTCAAATGAACTTGAAAACCATATAAGTTAGTCATTTTTTTAGTACGGTTTGATAGCTTAGTAGCCATAAGTGACTTCTTTTGTCTTGACTTCTACGATGTCATCCACTGTTTTTGCTTGTTAGAATTTTTCTCTCTACCTTTTTTTCCTCCAAGTAAATCATTATTTTTAATTGATGAGCTAATATCTAATTTTCTTATCTTAAAAGTGGTGCTGTAAGGAAAATATAGTCTGAAATTTATGGATGTAAAGGCTTTTAGTCTGTATTTCCTTAGTAGTCTGAGGTAAAGGGAAACCATGTTGAGTAGTGCAAATTTCTGGTCTCGCAGCTACATCTAGCATAGTTTGAGTTTACTCATTTCCCTTGCTGTTTATCCACAGAGGAGAGAATCCAGTATGTAATCATGATTCCCTGTTAATTTTGGAATAAAAAAATAATTATAACATTTCAATTGAATCTTTTACTAAATTAGAAGTCAGAGGATATTCAAATATTGCTTATTTGTGCTTTATTCTGTAGATCAAACTCAGTTAACTGTTTACAGTGCAGTGTAATACACTAGAATCACCTCATCTTTAAAAGCAGTTGTCAGAAAAATATGGGCCTGCCTTGTAGAATGTATTAGGCCAATACTTTGTCTCCATTTTATTATGAAGCTGCTGGGGAAGCTGTGATATACAGCACTGTCATTACAGATCTATTGTTAGAAGGGTCCTACAGTCTTCTGTGTGTTGCCATTAATTTATAGCAGTAAACAATATGTAGTCTTCCAACTGCAGCAAAGCAGAATCTTTTAATGAGGTGGATGTTATTACCACAATAAATCAGTGCATTCGTGTAATGTATAATTCAATGTGTGTATTCCCACTGTAACTTCTCTGAGTAAGCTGATAGTGTATCATTGTCAGTGCACAGCTCCATGGTTTTTTTTTTCCCCTAAGCTTTCTTTCATTTGGGGATTTTTTTTTATTTGCTTGCATATAAATGTGACATGTCTTGATAGTTGTCCTGTTGCGGGCTTCAGAAACCAACTGTAACAATAACAGCCAGAATCAATACTGTGGATTCTGGCTATATGGATCTCTGTGTGATGCCATTATTATTTTTTTTTCTGAAAAGAAAATGAAATCAATTCTAATTGTGTTTAGCTTTATATTCAAGGAATGTAATTTTATAAGTATTGATTTGAGCCATACTCATTTGGAGAGTAATAAAAATAGAGGCAGATAAAGAGAAAGCATGAATTGTTACAGAACCGTACATCACAACACTGTTTCTATTTTAATTCACATAATTTGTCTAACGATGACCTTCTTTCTTCTTTTTTTTTCCCCTCAAGCATAGCCGAGTCTTTAGGGAAAATCAGTACAGATGGAGATTCCAGAATGGTTCTTGCAACAAAAAGACTTCTTAGAGTCAGTTTCATTCTTCCCTGGAATAAATTTGTTAAATCAGATAAAAATCCTTTTATACAAGAACCACTTATTTTAAAGGGTTATATTTCAAATTAGTGAACTGCAAAAATAGTAATTAACCTAAGATGTTTTCTTTATCGTGCTGCAATTTGAAAGCTGCTTTAAGTAAAAAAGTAAGATAAGATCTTAGGTCATTCATAGATCTACTCTATGCTTGAGGAGGAAGTACTTTGAAGCTGCTATCCCAAATTTTGTGTGAGCTACAAGGAAGCAGATATTAGAAAAGTAATAACCAGAATAGCACAATAGTTTTTTGCTTGAACTGTGCTTGAATTACTAACTAGGTTTTTGATTGTTTTTGGATACTTTTAAAGTTTGTTTTTGCCTTGTAGTATATTTATTTATTTTTGCAATACAGAAATAAGAAAATAATTTTGCGCATTTTTAAGTTAAGCTTCAGGACTTTCATTGTCTTTTCAGATGGGCATAATTTACATTAATAATATGCAAATAATGTTTTCCATATATACACAAAATGGTATTATGTATTTGTTCTACACACATACATGAAGGTATTTTAGACCTCTTATAACATTATACATGTGGAACAGCTAAATTCACTTTTGCATTTCTCAGTGCTGAGTGTGAAATGTACTCATTTTTCCATATCCTTTATGTCAAATTCTGCTCAGGAAATGCATGGCTATTGATGCCAAAGTATTATTTTTCTTATATCTTTGTCAGTCTTTGTTCAGTGCTTACCTGTGTTGGTGAAAGTTTGATAGATTTTTCCAATCATACTTAAGCTATTTGTATATTTTATATCCAGATTTTTATATCAATATTCAGCTATTTTATTTGCCTACGGCGGTGTTTCAGGTTTTATTCATTAAGTAAAATTTGTCTTGAGATGGTAAATAGAAAGCATACAAACAAGAACAGTAATGTCAAAAATCTGCACTGGTAATATTCTTCCACTCTATTACTTGCTATTTTCCCCCCTAAAATTTCCAAAGATGTGTTTGGTTATCACACTCAACCACCACCCCCCTCTCCCTCCCAAGCAAACAAGTTAACGCCTCTTTGTCCAAGACATTTTGTGAACTGGGTTTCGGTGATTGTCTATAATCAGTAGTAAAAATAAATAATGCCTATATAGGTGTAAAAGGGACTTTTGTTTTTCCAAACAGATGTGTGTGTGTGTGCTTGAGATTCTGGTTGGAAATACAGAGATTATACAGCTGCTTACAGAATACAGCATTTGCATTTGCAAAATACCACACCCGTTATTTTCCATGCATGGTGATACTAATTCTTGCTAAAAAGAGCATGGGAAGTATGATGTGATAATACATGCTGTTACCTTTATTCACTTACATGTTTATTTCTATAAACTTTGTAGCCTATTGGAGCTTTGAACCCAAAGAGAGCAGCATTCTTTGCTGAGAGATATGAATCATGGGAAGATGATCAAGTTCCAAAGTTTCACTACGGAACACATTATTCAACTGCAAGTTTTGCACTCGCGTGGTTATTAAGAATTGTAAGTAAATTGTTTAAAAATGTATTTCTCTTAAATGATAATAAATATAAAAAGTAGCTAGGAATGAATGAAACTAAAAGCAATGGCACAGGAGAATACCGAGATTTTTGAGGAACTGTAATCAGGACCTTAGTTTGATTAGCAAGGATAAATGTATTTCAGAGTTCGAGCAGAAAGCTTTAATATTTATGGTATGGACTTTTCTAATCAGCAAAACTTTTCCTCCATAACAATTACTTTTTAGTGTATGTTCTTATGCTACTTTAAACACAGTTAACTTTCCTCCCTTGCATATTTTCTAAATGAATTGTATATCGAACATTTGTAGTTTCTTATGAAGGTATTTAGTTTTCACTTCCTAATGATATTAAATGAATTATTTTCTGAGATTCTATGAGATAAATAATTTATTCTTTTTAAATTTTCTGCAATCTGTATGGAAGTTACTTTTGAGACACTACGTATTGGTAACATATTGATTAAACAAAGCATTTTTCCATAAGATTGAAAGGCAATTTATCTCTTAGAAAGTAATTTCTTTGGGAAAGCATTAGCAGTACATCATTAATTAAAGCTTGTTAGAGTGGTACAAGCATACATAAATCCTTGAAGTAATTTATAGCACTTAGCTAATTTCAAGCAATTATCCGCTAATATGTGCTTAAGTGTTCTTTAACTAAGAGGAGGCTTTAAAATCTCAAACGTTTTTCTTTCCTAAATCACAAATTACATATTTAACAATTACAGTCATAAAGCTATCAGTATTTAATGCTGCCATTTATATTAATAGATCACCTTTAGCAAAATAAAATGTTACATGCTCCTTTTAAGAAAATCTAAGGTAAAAATATTGAACTTGTTCATATTTTTGAAAGCAATTAATTGTGGCTTCTCCTCCAGATTTTGAATATTTATTTCATACACATTTGCTTTTCTGTATCTGTATTTATGTGCATAGAGTAGAAATTAAATAATTTATTGAAGAAATAAGCATAATTTTGTATTTCTCACTCTTGGATAATGGAACTAACTTTTTGCTGTTAAGCATGTATCTTCAAGAAGAACAGCATCATTATTAACCTAACCAGAAAATAATTACAGATTTCCTGAAATTACTAAAGAAGTATGTTGCTGTTTTTAATTATTGTTTTTAAAATGTTTTTAGGAACCCTTTACAACGCTTTTCCTAAATCTACAAGGTGGGAAGTTCGATCATGCAGATAGAACCTTTTCATCTATTTCAAGAGCATGGCGCAACAGTCAGCGTGACACTTCTGATATCAAGGTAAAAACTTCCCTGAATGGTGTTAGCGTATTTTGTACTGCATCTGTGTTTATTTTACGTATGGTTGTAGGCCCACAGCTAATGGAAAAAGGGAAAGAAGTTTGGAAACTATCCTATCATTTAAGAAAAGATGCAATGCACATTTGTACATTGCAGAATATTTCAGTGAATTTTCTTTCATAAAGTTTTAGCTCTTTTAGCCCGGAGATGGAAGTAAGGCAGAATTGGCCTTTGTGCTATAGATATGTGTTTCATTGTCCTTTTGCTCCTCCACAGAAGTTTTAAGTTGTTGAAAACTCAATAGAAACTGGTATAGATTTTTAACCAGTAAGACTCATAAATATTCTGTTCATGTTTCTATTGAGTTTAGCTAAGAATGTTGCAGTTACAAGTCAGTAGTATGCTATGTAGTTTCAGATCTGAACATCAAGGTCATTTTTGGGTATTTTCTGCTATGGCCCTTCTTTCCTTGATTAACTATGACAAATGGAAGGAGGATGCTAATTCAGATCCAGAAGGGTCAAAACCTAGTTTTACGATGAGGAATAAATAGATAAGGGATAAAGAATATGTCTCCAGAGGGACTGTGTTGAGAATAAAATGGGAGGCATTACTTTTGGAGGAGTCCTCGTACATTGTACAACTATGAAAGGTCTGAGTGAGTATTTAGATTGACTGGGGGAGTCTGCTTGTACTCCAATACTGTAACTAAATATTTTTATAGCTGTATCTTTTCTATTATATTTCAGTGGTAACTGAATGCAACCGGCATATTGGAAAAAAATTCATTTTAATGTTTAAAATGACAAAAATGTAAAAAAAAAAAAAAAAAAAAAAAAAAGGATTAAATAATTTTTTTTTTTTTACTGTAGGCTACCTAGGCTTTTGTTGCTACTTCTACAGCTGATGAAAACCTACCAGTTTAATGCATCCATTTATAGAAATACAAAGGATTTTGGATGCTACTTTTGATCTTGAAATTGTCAGGCCAAAGTATATACTGTTTATTCTATTTCATTGCACAGAAGGAGGAACATGCAGAAAAATCAAGGGTTTTATTCCTGTTCCAGCTGAAAGAATCTTGAATATTTAGAACCACTGAGTTGATAACTTACAAGAAATGGAAATGGTTTCTCCTTGCTTCTTGTGTGATGAGAGTGAACGTAAATTAGTGATGCTTGTTGTCATAAGATTAACAATAATCTTAGTTGGAGGCATCACATGTTACAAGGAGAGCTAACATGAGCTAGCTTTGGAAGCAGCTCTTGTTGCTTGGCACCACATTTCCACAGAGAAAACCAAAGCATATGTGTGATCATATCCAGTCTTTGTTGATAACCTGTGAAGGCCTTGGATTGATGATCAGAGTGAGAAACTAACGCTGTACTGTGGTATAACATTTGGTTGAACTTTTAAACTTTTGGTGGTGTGTTGCATAAAATTTAATTTTCTACTTCTTCCCTATTCATTTATTTAAGCAATGCAAAATAAAGGTTCTTTGGAATTTTGCTAGTACCTCTATCATTGTTATTTACTAGTTAGATTAGCACTCATGTCTTTACAGTATTAAGTGTCTTTAAATTAAATCTTCTGCTCTGAAAAATTATTAAATGTATTTTAATTCTGTGAAAGTACTATCTAAGTAATGGACAGGCATGAATCTTAGCTCATTTAATTGCTTCTTAATTTACATTGCTAGTGTTTTTAATACTAGTTAGGATTTGTTAGCTTTGTTAATGTTGCATAAAAATCGGACATTGAGAGCTTGGTAATGTTTAACAGAAAAACAGTTTAGTTTGGGACCAGTCTTAAGCTCCAAAATATAGAGAAGCTAAGTCTGTCTCTTTTCTTTTGTTGTTGTTTTTCTTGAATTAATGAGTAGGTTTGTTCATACTTTTTGAGAAGCAATTATTATTTCTGGCTATTTTTGTTGCACTACATTGGTTTGACATTATAATTGCAACAATATAGTTGTTATCAGTGTTGCTTTTTGCATTTGTTTTCTGTTTTCCAAGTGTAGTACGTTTGTAATTTCTTTTGTACCATGTTTTAGAGTTTTTCAGGATAAGCTGAAATTCTCATCCTTTTCTCTGAACAGCTTGTTGCCTTCATAGTGTCATCTGGAGTTTTATTACTGCACCTTCTATGCCAGGTCATTAATGAGATTATTGACTGGTATTAGATGCAGGGCAGAACCCATTACCGTGTCTTCCCAGTTTGACAGTGAGCTATTGATAACTGCTCTTGGAATATGGATTTCCAGCCTGGGTACTCTCACATTATTGTAACCTAATCTCATCTTCGTTTCTCTATTTTGCTTATAAGGAAGTCATGGGAGATTGAGACAGTCTCAGAGGTCTTTCTCAAAAGTGAAGCAACTCGTGTTTATTGAAACAGGCTGCCTAACATATGCATGCCTAAGACACCCTGTAACCCAGTAAGCTTTTTACATATGCTTTGCATTGCTTTATACTTCTCCATCTAATCGATGGGGTTTCAGAAATTACAAGGAGTTAAGTTGCTGCCAAACTGGCAATGTTACTTTTGTGTAGGATAGATTTCATGTCACACTATTAGCAAGGTAAATGATGTCCAAGAGCAATTACTAGCCAAATTCAGAAGTAGGTACCTAGTAATTCAGATTTTTAATGATAAGCTGTTTGCCTAGTACAGCAAAGCTTTTAAGATTTAGAATGTAGATCCTTGGTTTTCTTGAAAGATTTGCTGTAAAATTGTGCCAAGATGCATAACAGGAAAGTATTTGTCTGACTAAAGAAAAAAAAAAATCCCCATTTGGTCAAATGTGGATATGTGGTAATCTGTGGATATAGCAGCAGTTAAATAATGCAGACATCTGGGTTTATGGATCAGAAAGTTCCATCAGATATCTGTGGTCTGCTTGTTCTATAGCCAACCTTAATTGTACTGAAAAAAACAAATACTATGAATATCTACTCTGAACTTTTTCTGGAGCTGTTGAAATAAACTTCAAGTAAGATAGGACAAATCTGCTGAAGTCCAGAGGAAAATGACCAGAGGTCAAGCAAATGAGACCAGTGATACAAACATGGAGGTTTTAGGTTGTTTACTTTGGAGAAAAGAGGAACAAGGGGAGAAATATCAGTATCAGGTCTGATGCTTTTGCCTGTTGGGGATTTTGGCTGGCAGGGAAAATGCATTTCATTTCTACTGTACACTTCTTGTTCCACTAGGCTGCCCTGCCAGGCTCAGTGCAGGTGTGAGGTCAGTGTGGCCTAGTGCAGGAGGGGAAAAATGTTTAGAAGGTGCTGGTGGGAATTGATCTTTCTGTCCATGAAGTAAAAGCGATTCCTACACAACGATACCTGTAAACGGGGGCAGCTGCTGCTTGTTTTCAGTCTGAATAGGACAGGAAGTGGGTTCCAGCTGCAGCAAAAGCGGCCCAGATGCTAGGAAGACCTAGCGATCGGGATGGGCAATTCTGTAGAAACACAGAAGTGAAGATTTTAAAATAAAAAGGTAGAGAAAAATCTTTCAAAAATAATTGATTATAATTGCCTGAGGATAAAAAGATGAACAAGGTGACCTCTCAAGGTTTCATCTTGACCTTTTTATGATTCAGTGTAGTCCTTTTTTTCTTCTCAGTAATTCAGAGAAATTGGATGAAAGGAATGCAATTATGTACACACCTTTTCTTTTTCCACTTTCTCTGTTAAATTAACCCAGACTACATATTACATATGGTAGTGGTATTTGAATACCAGATTTATACATACTTTTGCATACATTCTCAGTTGAAAGTAAAATAATGTTATTTACATATAATTAATGTATTGACTAACAGGATTTAAATTGCCTTCAGGATGCATTTTTATCAGTAATTAACCAATTTCTAATTGCATTTATTATGCATTTCATTAACATGCTAAATTAAAATATATATATTTTGCTAATTTGTTAATTACTGAAGATTTTAACCATTTTATTATGCTTGGAAATATTTTCAGTATTTCTTAGAAATTTAACAGGATGATTAGACATTGAGAAAATGAATTTCTTCATTAATTCAATTTAGAAATTTAATGGTAACTTGCTGAAGTATTGTTTTAAAAGTTGGGAGGATTTCAGGCAATGACTTAAGGCAGTTTCTCAGTTCTGAGAGAAATAGCATACAGAGAATGGAGGGAAACTTAAAGGTACATAGAAATTTTACTTTCCTGTAGCTATAAAAGTGATTATATTAAAGTGTAACAAAAAAAAGAAATTCTGAGTTAATGTAATATGTCAATATGTATTTTCAAATGCCATTTAAATACCCTGACAGATGAAATAGCGTGTGGCAATATGAAGAAGAACTTAGAATTCTAATATGCATCTTTATTATTTTGTTTGACAGGTTATGTATAGGCTTAATATTGCCTAATGTGATTGTCAAATAATTTAGCGGAAAAATCTGATCTCTTATAAATGTTTTAATATTGTTATGTAATCTATCTCACTGATTCTTGACACCTTAGTAGATCATATAACTTAGCTTCTAAGCACTTCAGTCTACAACTTCCTAAACAAAAATTAAAATAAAATAATGTCTCTTAAATGTAATGAGATAAGTTATCTTGCTCAGATTTCTTATGCTTGGTGGCAAACAGGAAAACAAATTACACATGTTCAACTGACATTCTGTTGATAAACCTTGTTTATAAAAAAGAATTGCAGCTTCCATGTGGTAGAGCACATTTTTAAAAAATGTATTTAATTATATGCAAAATTTTATAATAATTTAGTTGAAAATCTGATATTTTATCCTTAATGGTTTAAAAAAAAAAACAACAAAACAACACAGAACCAAATAACTGTAAATGCTGTGTAATAGATTCATGTTAATGTTCCCTGTGAGCTCTTTCATGAGTTTGAATAAAATCAAATCATGGCAGAAGGAGTGAAGTATTGCTTATCATAAGGATGTCTGTTTTTACCCCAGAGAACTGGTGAATTCCAACAGAGAAATTCTGAAACTAATTTTCAGGATGATTGTGCAAAAGCAATAGCTTTAACAAATCATACAGATGTTTTCATTTTTCCATGACCTCATATAAACAAAAAAAATGTGGAGTAATTCTGCAGTTTCTATACATGTGCCGTGTGCATAAAATGTCAGGAGAGATACAGAATAAGTAGGAAAAATATGGAGGCAACCAAAATGGTTAGGCAGAAGGGAAGACTTCCAGAGATAACAAATGTAAATTGATTAGAATCCTTTATCTTGCAAAAAGAGACCACTGAGGAAGAATGTGACATAGATCCTTAAGGACTTTTGGAAGAGTGAATAAGGAATTAATTTATACTGTTTTTGTTTTGTTTTTTGTTTCTCAAAATGAATAGTGGAATCATCCATTGGAAATGTTAGGAAGCAGTTTTAAAATAGCCAAATGAAATTGTGGATTTAAGTGCAGTGTGGAAACCATACTTAATGATTTTGAAAATCAGCAGCATGGATTAGTTCAAAACTAGTTAATCTGTAAGAATATTTTGAAAGATTGTATTGTCTTGTGTTACAAGTGACTATACCGTACTCACTGGTCCTTCCCTCTGGCCTCTAATAGCTGATCTTGTATTTTCATGTGGTATTTGTGTGAAGCCACAAGTAAATCCTTCCTTCTCCAGCCTAAAAGCAAGCAAGAAGTACATGAATTTTTTTTTTTAATTCTCTCAGAGATATCAAAAAAGTTCAGTTACTAATGGAGTTACGCAAGTGAGTCACCAATTGCTGTCTTAGTGTTGATCTCCACATGTGATGTGATGTTTTAAGATAATTTTATCAATATTTGCAGTTACAAGTTTGAGGTTTTAATTTATTTTAAATAAAGAAGTAAAGGAGAAGACACCACAAATATAGTCTGTTAGAGACTATGACTAGCAAATACATGAAGAATATTTGTAAACTTGATAAAACTGTAAATATTTTATTATTAAGTTTATCAACAGACTTTAGTGAAATCGTTAACCTTTATCTAATGTAGTCCTTTTCATCCATGTAAAGCCACTGAAAGTTGGCATTAAGCGCTACTCAGTTAGACTGGCATAGTACATCTATTTGAGCTGCTGTTTCCGTGTATAAATGCTACCATATGGTCACCATAACAAAATCAGATAATAGAGGAGCTCCTTTTGAAAAAATGCATTGTTACAGAAAACAAGTAATCACAGAATCACAGAATCATAGGGGTTGGAAGGGACCTCCAGAGATCATCGAGTCCAACCCCCCTGCCAAAGCAGGTTCCCTACACCAGGTCACACAGGTGGGAGTCCAGGCGGGTCTTGAATATCTACAGAGAAGGAGACTCCACAACCTCCCTGGGCAGCCTGTTCCAGTGCTCCGTCACCCTCACCGTAAAGAAGTTCTTGCGCACATTTGTGCGGAACTTCCTATGCTCCAGTTTCTGGCCATTTCCCCTTGTCCTGTCTCCACACACTGCTGAAAAGAGTCTGGCCTCACCACTTTGCCCCCCACACTTTAGATATTTATAGACCTGGATCAGGTCCCCTCTCAGTCTTCTTTTCTCAAGGCTAAACAGACCCAGTTCACTTAGCCTTTCTTCGTAGGGGAGATGCTCCATGCCCTTTACCATCTTTGTGGCCCTCCGCTGGACTCCTTCCAAGAGATTCCTGTCTTTTTTTTGTACTGGGGGGCCCAGAACTGGACACAGTACTCCAGATGAAGCCTTACCAGGGCAGAGTAGATGGGGAGGATCACCTCCCTCGACCTGCTGGCCACATTCTTTTTAATACACCCCAGAATGCCATTGGCCTTTTTGGCCATAAGGGCACACTGCTGGTTCATGGCCAACTTGTCATCCACCAGGACACCCAGGTCCCTCTCTGCAGAGCTCCTCTCCAGCAGGTCATCTCCCAACCTGTACCTCTGCATGCAATTATTCCTCCTCAGGTGCAAGACTCTACACTTGCTTTTGTTAAACCTCATCTGGTTTCTTACCGCCCAGCTCTCCAGCCTGTCCAGGTCTCACTGAATGGCAGCACAGCCTTCAGGCATGTCAGCCAATCCTCCCAACTTCGTACCATCAGCAAACCTGCTGAGGGTGGCCACTATCCCCTCATCAAGGTCCTTGATGAAGATGTTGAACAAGACCAGACCCAGCACCGACCCCTGGGGAACACCGCTAGTTACAGGTCTTCAGCCAGACTCTGCACCGCCAACGACGACCCTCTGTGTTCTGCCAGTCAGCCAGTTCTCAACCCACCTCACTGTCCACTCATCTATCCCACACTTCCTCAGCTTTGTTATAAGGATGTTGTGGGAGACAGTATCAAACGCCTTGAATGGAATGAAATAATGCTTTACTGAAAGTTCTGATAGTCAGACTAACAGAAGTTACTGATGATTTTTAAGTTTCCAGGCTGCATATTGTTTTTGTGCAATCTAATGAAAACAGTGTGTGTTCTAGAAAGCTAAATGGTTTCTGATCTTGAAAGAAACAAGGGAATATCTGTGCATATATATAATTAAATATTTAAAAACATCATTAACATATGTAATGAGCTTATGTTTTAAGTATTCCACCATCATGGTCTGGTTTCGTATTTGTGATGCAAGTTGCTACTGAATTAACAGTCTGCACTTCTTATTTTCTTTGGTAGTTTGAATGCAATGATAAAATCTGCAGAAACTTCTATGATAGTGATCTTTCTTACAAACATTTATCTGTGACACATTTTTGTTCTTTGACTTATTCAGTTAATAGTTTCAGATCTCTTTTTTATCAAGTACTTGTCAAGCATTTGGTACAAAAGCACGTTTTACCCTGCCTGGTTAATTCAGGTGACTGTAAACAAAAAGACGTACAATTAAAGCCAAGCAATTAAGCTGTATTGTAACCAAGAGTTGATAATAGCTTAATTCCTGTTTGATCTTTCCTGTTCTTGCTCTGGCTACTCGGATTGACCTTGTCCACAATCTGATGACCTCCCTATTGCACTCAGTCTTTTGGAAAGCTGCTCATGCCATAGCTAGTCCTTGAGGGCTATCTGGAAGACCACTGATCCACTGACCCATGTCAGGTCTGGGTTTCTTATCTACTGAGCTTCTGATGGAGCTATGTACTACACCCACTGCAGACGAAGCTACTGGAGCAGTCTGATTTTTTTTCTACTTAAACAGCATGCAGTTTGCAGCTGCTATATGAAAGACCAATTTTACACTAGTTGTTTACTATGAAATAGACTTCCTGAAGCAATTACATATATTGATTCTTTCCTCACAGTGGGAGTAAATTTTCTAATTTAGATTTTTCAAAATCCATCAAATTGCCAAGTTTATTAGTACATTAAAGTCTGAATATCAAATTCCCATGCAAAATTGCTTTTAAATATACTAACAGTAGAAATGTACGTACTATATATAATAGACTTTTTCAATTAATTTTTACATCAGGATTTTGCAGACATTTCTAAAAGTCGATAAATAAGGTTCTAAAGCCACTGATTTAGGTATTTTTCTATATATGCTTGTACATGTTTTACAAAAGAAACAACAGCCTATAGAGTTGCATATCCAAGAGCAAAACAGAGAAATATTCCAATTGTTCAAAAGAAAATCTGTCTTTTTTTGAGCTTAATTTTGCTTCCTGGCATGTTACAATCAATTCTGCACTACAACGCTGTTTTCTATTTCAAAAGCTCTTTGTGTAGCCATTAGTATTACTTAGTGCTTTTCTTGTAGGACTTGGAAATTATAATTCCTTTTCTATATGTGCTTGCAGTTTTTTCTTAAGCCCATTTGAGTGTTGCATGCAGTGCCTCCCTGCAGTAGTGCCAGAGCAGCCCAGCCACAGATGGTTTTGATGCCACTTTGTAGTCCCATTCACCATGGGACAGCACAGTTGTTTAAAGCAATGATAATCCTGTCAACGGATTCGGCACACAAAGGCCCTTGCAACCATGTGAAATTCCTGCTTTTGTTTTTTTTAATTTTGTTTGTGTGTTTATGAAATGATGTGTATTTCTTCTCTTGTAATAAAAGACTAGACACAGTTGCGATAAACATCTGATAATGGAAGAAAAGTTTTGTCTTGGTTCAACTTCGACTTTTTTTCCTGAACATACAGTATAACTCCAGATATTTTAGATTTGACAGAGAATTTACTTCTAGGCATTGAACTCGTTCATATAGGATTTACTTGCACTCAAGTTTTACGATCGTCTGCACTTCAAATTTTGTATTGTATTAAAATGTACATGCTTTCCCAACTTCTTAACATAGTCAGTGTGTCTGTTAGTTTCCAATGGAGATTGTTTGTGTCATGTGATATTCATTTATTTGGTTTTATAAGTTTCTCTGAGGATGATATGCTACCAAAAGCAATATTCTGTCTCTGTTTTATAGCATGTTGCGTTGTATTTCTTTGTCATGTTACAGGCATAAAAAGGAGATATGATATCTGAAGGATTAAATTTTAGAAAGTCTGAAATAACAGATTTCCCCCTTCTTTGTGTGTCTGTGGGTGGACTTTTTGTATTCTGCCTCTACCTAATGCCATTTTAATAATTATTTGTTAATGTGACAAAGTATGTTTGACAGAATTTATAGCATGGCATTGTTTTTCATTTATATACAGGAATTGATTCCTGAATTCTATTACCTCCCAGAGATATTTGTCAACAGCAACAATTACAATCTAGGAGTGATGGATGATGGAACAGTTGTGTCTGACGTTGAACTTCCACCATGGGCCAAAACCCCAGAAGAATTTGTTCGCATAAACAGACTGGTAAGATGACTCTCCTCTATTTTCTGTCCAGTAGCATTTGTCTTGCAAGCTTTTTGAAGTAATCTGGATCTTTGTAATACACGACTATATACAATTTACATATAAGGTTATGAATGAAATAATTTGAAGGGATGGTGGAATTAAAAGTTTTAAGAAGAAAAAAGGCATGTAGTATTGCTTGTTCTTCAGAACTGACCAAAAAAGTTTTGTGCGGTCTAAATAAGCAAGAGATCTTGTTATTTTTTATGTCAGCTCTTGTAGTTCTAAAAAGAGATAATAACATAATCGCTTTACAGAAATCTGGAAAAAGCTTTTTAATCATGGACAGTTTTCACTCCAGTTATTTAAATGTAATTTTAGGTATTTTGATTTAGTATCCATTTAACTCTGAAGACCAGTGAGTGCTTTAGGAGAGAAGGCTGCGTATTAAATCTGTTGCCACCTCTTCCCTTTCTTCCATAAAAATTATATTTTTCGGAGCTGTTTTCACAAGGAAGTAAAACTGAATTCTCCTTCACTCACTTCATTCCCCAAACTTGTTTTACTGTGTTCCTCTGTGTTCCGGAAAATCCTGGTGTTAGCATTGCTTGTCTTCACTGTGCTTTCTGAGCGGGATAATGACTTACAGAATATATGTTACAGTAGCACTGTTGGCATCTCAGCACATTCTCAGAACTATTATATTAAGCTCTTTCCAAAATGGAAGGACTCTGCATCAGTGGCGCTCTAGAAATAAATGAGTTTTTTTAATGAAAATTGACAAATATTGCTGGAGTTCTCATGTAGTAGTCAGCTGTTGGGAAAGAGCGAATTAAGGCTTGAAGACTCAGAAACTTTTCACAGAAAGCAGACCTTGACTTGATAATGCCCTGACATTCTCAAGCTAGAAAATGAGCGTTGAAAAAAATGAGCACTGAAAACATTGGAACTGCTATTCATAAAAATGCAGAGTAGTCAGACCTGAACAAACCTGTGATTTATAAGTTAGCAGAATGTTTTAAACTGCACTTTTACTGGTGACATGATACCATGGTCTTCAGAGATGTTGTTTGGTCTATATTTATGCAGGCTATTGAGCTTGATGACCTTAACATTTGTGGCAGTTGTAGGGTACACCACAATAATCACGAATTGTGTTAGTGAATCTAGTGTTTGGCTTTGTATAGGAGTATATGCAAGTTGTATTTAAGTGAGGTATAAAATATACCAACATTGAGCAGGACTACTTGGCAAACTGTGTTCAAACACAACTTTTCATCTTACTGTTGTGCTGATAGGTAATTGGTTAGGGAGGTAGCCTGACACCCTTTTGAGTTTGGCATGTGTCGGTGATTCAGAATGTTCTGAGAAATGAAAAGTTATGTACTCAGGGAGACTTGTCAAAGGCAGCCTTTGGTCTTGATCTCTCACCACTCCGGTGTTTCAGCTTTTGCATAAAATATATTTCTCATTCAATTAATTACAGATCTGGCTTTCAACACAATGAATGCAAGTTATTCTCTAACTCCTGCTTCTTTCTCTTCTAAGATTTTAGCTCTTAATTTTCTTAATTTTTTTGCCATGGTGCCAGGTTTTTCTCATTTACAGAGAGTACATCTCTGTACTTTCTGGCCTGCCTTTCCCTCTATTCTCTGTGATTTTCCAAAACATTTGCTACTAGTGTCTGCCTTTCTTGTACCTCTCTGGTATCTCTCACTTGTGCTATATTGGCAGGATGAAGTGCTTCATCGCTGGAGCCAGCTATGTTTGATTATTACTGTTAAACTCCTGGGCACAAAATGTAAAATCCCTTTAAAGTCTTCTCTTGGAAAGTAATAAACTCAATCCATATTCCAAATGTAATTTTTTTCTTTTTTTATGCACAGTCTACAATAAGCAAGTCTTTATTTTGTTAAATCCTGAAAGAAGCAGTTCAGAAAACATTATAAGGGAAGTGCTTGTAATGTATTCACTCTTTCATTTAAAGAGAAAGTAATCTGGGTCTGAAAACAGCAGTATGTTAACCATTGTATATTTGAATGATGAAGATTACAACTACTTCAAATTACTTTTTGCTAATTTTACTCAACATTACTTACAAAATCGGAAGATCCTATTTATTATCTAAATATAATTAATGTTTCCTTCTCATTCAGATTTTTTCAAGTAGTTATTCATTAATGAATGTGACTTTTGAAAGTATTTTAATCAAAAAGACTTTGTTAATAATCTGCTTAATGTCGTGGCTTTTGCTATGAAAAAAGTACCGCTTGTTAAATGGCGTATTCAAAGAACGTATAAAAGTAGCTATAAATTAAAGTTTTCAGAATCAACTTTTTTCAGGGAAACGTCATTTTTAAGCATTGCATAATTGGGCAAAACAACTTTTTTTTTTGATAAGTTAATTTTTGAAAGTGTGAAGTAATTTACCAAGTGATAGTATATTAACGTGTATCAAACAACAACCCTTTTGATGACACTGTATATCCCTGATACTGTTACTGTAATTCAGATATCAAGTTTTGGTCTGTCCAGTAGTGTTAAATGTAAGCCTCATTGCCAGCGCTAACTGCTTTTATGTGACAAACTCACTCTTATCCTGGTGGTGGCAGCCCTCTCAGTGCTGTTATGGGCAATGCCCTCTACAATCTGCTGTTTTGGCAGTGGAGTAAAACTGAGAAAATCACATAGAGATATTAAATTGCTTTTTCTTTTTAATATTTAATCGAATGATACTGTCAACATCAAATTTTGTTTTTAAGTAGAGCGGGAGTGTTTATGAGAAGTGCTCGAAGTTCACTTTCTCTCAAATACTCTCAAGAACATTTGCTACACTGCAGCTTCGGCTGATTCATTCAGTTAATATTTCCTTACAGCTTCCTGCTTCAGACAAAAATAGTGATTATTGTATTTTAAGCGCTCGTTTTGTAAGCTATCACACATGGATATTTTTTCCCTTTGCATTTCAGTTTACCTTTTTAAGTCCACAGATCTTATGCAATGATTGGAGCTCATGAAATGCATACTACTTTGATCTGTGACCTTTTTGTGGTGCTAATCGGGTTCCTGATATCATTATACCTTGCTCATTAATCATATTTCCTGCAGCCCGTCAGACAGCCAGACAGCCCAAGCCCTGTTTGCAGCCTTGTGTTGGCAGGTTTCTGCTTTTCCAGATTATTACAGTGTGATACTTTGGCTTCTCATAACCAGACCCACATCAAGCTGTGTGCTACAATTAAAGTCAGATGGTCCTCAGGTTGAACAGGGATATACTGTTGCAGCTGTCTGTCTTTCTGGAACAGACCAGCACCGGGAACAGATGATATGTAGGACAGTGCATAATAACAGCTTGTACAGTACTGGGTCAGTAGCAGGGGTCCGGAACATTAATTGACAGGCTGATAGCTGATGTAAAACTGATTCTTAATCTAATACTAATTCTGTAAAGTGCGTATTTTGGTTGAAAAAGGTTGTTGTTTATCATCTGTGTTTGCTTTGGGAGAAAAAGCAGAATGGTGTATAATCAAAAGTGGTGTTTGATTGATGGAATGCCATGATGAGTTAAATGATAGCATCAGGATGCCATTCTTAGCAATACAAACAGATGTAAAATGCGTATATTGCTTGTATGTATATTTGGTATTTTATATTGGTTTATGATAGCATGGCATTTTACAATGCTGCTAATCAATGGGGATGAGAGGAATATTTTTCTCAGAGAGAGACTACAGTTTGATGGAAAAGTAACTGTTTTTTTTAACCAGTCTGAAAGCTTAATATTTCTAATGCTCTGGATTATATTTAATGTCACAGAACAACCACTAAGATAACTGAAAGTATTTTTCAATTTTTACAGATATTATTTACAATAATTTTATTAATCTTTAATTACATTATTATGTATATATTTGTAATAGGGCTTACAGTATTAGCTTAATAAAAGTTTTAAGATAAATCAGATTAAATGATAATTCTCCTTCCTGCCCCCCACAAAACAAAACAGGAATATCCCAAATATTATGTACTATTGCATCTTTACTTTATTCTTTCAAAGTGTTTTATGATGTCCATATGACATCAGTATGAGCAAAAGGGAGAATGTTAGCTTGATGTGATATCTTAAAAAATAATAATGCAATACTTCTGAGAAACATATAGGAAAGAGAAATGTAAAATGCGCAGGAAGGGTATAAAGAGGTAGTTGTTTGGGTGTTGTCTGGGTATAGAAATATTTGATAAGAATTATAGCAGTAGCTGATACATTGATTTTCAGGCACAAACATAAACATATTCACCCAACCTTCCAAATTTTCTGAAGTCTTTTGTTAGCTTCAAAGTCTTAGAAGCTGTTCTTCAGAATATTCTTCTGATTTAGAAATTTAAATTCACATGTTGCAGTTAGTGATTGCCCCATTAAGCCTCGATGGTAGAAATTTATCATGAATGACAGAGTGGGAATTCACAAAAACCAGGTACAACCCAGGGAAAAGTCATGTACTTCCACAGAGAGTTAGGAATTGATAAAATTCCAAATAAGGCAGTTACATTTGTTCTAAATAGAGAGGTGGTCTATTCTTTCCCATGTTTGAAGGGTAGATGTTTGAATATATAAAAATTAATTTCAAATTATTAATCAATTGATAATAACTAAATTTTGTACAGCTTTAATGAGCCTCAGCTTTTTGAGAATTAGATTGCTTCAATGATAATAGTGTTGTTGAGGTCTGTCAAGACAGGTTTCCACAGTATATCTCAATTTAAATATTTTTAGTGCTTTATTGCAGAGTTAGTCCTTCCATGATTAGTGATTTATCCATTTTACTCAATACTGGAGAAAATGCAAGACAAATTAGAAATGTGATGAGATTACTATGTCAGTTTGAAAGTTTTGAAATCCAATTGTTATATAATTGAAAATGTAGTGATTGGAAGCTAGGATGCTTTCTGAAACAAATGAAATACTTAAATACATAAAGGTACTATAAACAAAATTTGTCTTGGTGCAATAAGCAAAATGGAGAGGAGGGATAGGCCAGCTGCTCACCCAAACTCAAATCCTAGCAGAGCAAAATGAATCACTATTAAGAATCAGCAGTTGCTAAGAAAGATCTACAATCAGAGTTAGAGGGTCATCATTGATCAACATGGCACATTATTTCTGTAGCGCAAACTATTCTACCTTATGCTAGAGAACAGTGAAGAAGCAACATCTCTGCCAGCTAACACACCAGCAATATGCAGAACTACAGTTTTTGTGTTCTCACTCTCTCCTATCCATGGAAAGTGAAATGATGAAAAAACAAAGCTGATTTCAAAAATGTTATGCTACTTACAGTCTATTAAATGTACTGCTGCTAGTCAGATAAATATACTGAACCAGAAGCTGAGACAGTACCTGCAACTGGACTGTGGAATGTGCTGGACTTCAGTGATCCCTTGGAAATTTCTTTATGTGATATTTGTCTGAGTTCCACAGGTTGTGTTTTTGCACATACATAAGGTGTAAGTTCCGTAGAAAGTGCTGTAGAAAATTATGTGGATGTGAATTGTGTGAATTAAGGCACATGAATGTAGATCGCTAGTAGCATATTGCTGGTAATAGGTTACATTTATTAGAGAGAAAAGGAAAAAGGCTAAACTGAAAACTAGGCATGAGAGCTACTATCTGTGCAACGCAAATTTTGAAATTCTTGTTTAAGCAGGATTGGATATAATCATTCAAAGCTAGAATACAGATTGGTCTGTTTATGCTGGGCGATGAGGATGCTTCTGGCAATATGAGTGTGAACTGATCTGAAATGTTTACAGAATTTGAGTGTACAAGAGAAGAGTAGGAAAAGATTAGCTCTGTGAACTCATTACTCAGGCTCTTCTAGATAGTTCTGTTGGCGCTTTACGTATCTATTTGCCTAGAACAGAGGTGATGGATCATGGTGAAGAAGAAGAGTTTTAATACTATTTTTTTGAAACTCTTCATCAAATGCATATGCAATTGAGGTGTTGCATCCATTTTTGTTACTGATGCCTGGTGATTTCATGTAGCTTTGCTTTGAAAGTTATTATCTGTATGCAATTTAGAATTTATGCAATACAATATCCTCTGAAAGGAGGATATTTACGAACTCTACGTGCATTTTAATTTGTTTAAATAATCAATTTCATACATTTATAATAGAAAAAGTAGATTGGAAAGTCATCTATATGTATTTGTCACTAAAATATGTTTTGCACTGTTAGAATTACTTCCTAAAAGTGCCTCTGTTCCCCTTTCATACAGAAGTAGTTGGTTGCAGGCCAGAATCAAGAAATTCTGGATAATTGTAAGCAGTTCTGATTTAATTATATAACGTGCAGATCTGATTATTATCATAGATAGGAAGGGGAAGTAGATCCTGACTACGTATTTTCAAATGCCTTATTCAGATCTCATCTAAGTCTAGAGTAACATTAATAATGCCAGTGGAACTGCACATATGTGAAATCAGTGCAAGTGAAAAACTAATCTGCAGAGCATTCTAAATGGTGAATAGAAGAATCATTCAATATAAGGTCATTTTGAAAAGTAGAGAAGAAATATTTCTAAAAAATATGATATATAACGTATTAGAAAATATTCTGAAAATCTGAGAATGATCGAAGTATACTAATTTTCTCTTTGTACAATGAGTATATTGACTCTGTGTGTAAAAGAATTAACTTTTTAAGACATATAGTCAAAGAAATAAGGCCAGAAATTCATGTTTATTTAAACCCAATTCTCTTGGAATATCGTTTCTACTAATTTTCATATAAGAATTTTTATTGATTCTATTAGTAAAGGAGACTGCTATTCAAAGAAAGTAAAATGTATTCTTCTAGAAAACATGGGAGGCAATGAAAAGGGAACTCGAGCTGTGCTTTTGAACAGAACTTTTTAAAAGAATACTGAAAGAATTTAGTTTTAATTTCATAACACATCAAAATATGTTAATATTAGAAGGTGAGGCTTGGACAATATTTATGATGTAGAAACACTGAAGAGGAGTGTCTGTAGGACAAAGTTAATGTGTAGTAAAAAGCAAAAAAAGTTTTGTCTTTTCAGTGAAAACAGTAATATAGATAGGATGTAATAATTTGTTAACAAAAAGTATTCATCTTTCTTTTATCCAGTCCAGATCTGCAAATAAGATGGAAAACAGTTTGTAAAATGTTTTCTTTCATAATAATTTCTTCATTACATCTTGTTTGCTATTCTTACCATCTCTTTACACTCTGCATGCAAATTACTATATTGAAATTACAACTACACTCTAGACTTCAGTTTTTCAGCAGAATAAAATTAATCTGCACATGCTTAGTTAAATCATTCTTGAAAGTGTAATAGATGCCCCTCATTCTGAAAAGAGAAGTCTTAATGGAATCTTGGACTGTGATTTTTCCCCTGCGCTCTGTCTGTCTTTGCTGTTATAGGGAAAAAAAAAGCATTAAAGAAGTCAATGTCTTCATCAGCCAGTCTTCATCATTCAATGTATTAAGTAATTCCAGCATAATACTCTCATGTTGAAATATGAAACAAAACAAAAAAATGCTTTAAAAATCCTTTAAATTACTTGCTAATCATTATGACACTACATAATGATCTGTAATGGAGCCACGTGCATGAGTAAAATGGTGAACGTTCAAGATAATGATGAGATGGCTATTTTTTAATAGAGTAAGAGATTTTATTATAGCCAAGATAAATATTAAAACATGGAGGAGGAGGATATGTCAAAAAGCCAAAGGAGAATAATTTGAGCATAAGCAGTTTTTAAAAATATGAAAGAAAACTAAAGTAAGTAAATTCACTTTTATGCAAAAAAAAAGTTGATTGGAAGCAGTCTAGGCAATTAAATTTGCTTTCAGCTTTCTGTTGTTTGATGTTGTAGAACTGGTGTTTAAAAGTGAGTCCATGGAGGACATTAAAGTTATTACTGTGTGAAATGAAGTGGGAAACAATTGTGTTGGTGCCACTGCCCCATTTAACAGGTGTTCACTAAATCTGTCTGTCTTCAATGTGTCTGCTTTCCTAATGCTGTGGCTGGGCACTTCCTGTAAATGGTGCTGTGAAGCTTTCTGTTGAAAACAAGTTAGAAATTTTGGTGAACATGGACGATTTGCATCATGAGCAAAATCTCTATAGGGAAGAGAGGAAAAAAGTTTGAAAGTGATAGCAGTTCCTTCCCTGGTTTACTAAGAATTGCAGGTAGTGATTGGAGGTTGCTATCCAGAGAAATACTGAAACTAATTCCTCCTGCAAGGTGAAATAATAGCAGTTGGGATTTCCACACAGCAGAATGTACTGGTGAGAGACTTTGTAGAATACTTTGCTGCATTTTTTTCAATGTTATCTGAAGTTTATTTGTAGATTCTATGTGAAAATACGCTGGTAAATTTAAATTAGGTGGACAGTTTGTTCTAAATAAAGTATTTGTAATAAGTCAGAATGTGGAGAAATTTCCATTCTAGATACTGGAAAAGAAAGGGGGATTCTGTTGTTTACATATGTGATGCTGAGGTGAAATAAGCAGAATTTGTGGCCTTCAGCTGAAGTGGGGAGGAGGCCATGTTTTCTTGACATTTGTGCCCTATATGGAAGGATACAGAAAAAAGTCATCTGAGGCTTTGCGTTTAGTGCTTTTGTCTGGCATGACTGCACTCTTTGCAAGCCTGGAATGAGGAACGGTAATGTTGCTAAAACCACCTGGAGAAAGCTTATGACAGTGATATGAAGGCAGGAATAACTTGTATGGAGAAAGAGTTTATTCTTCCCAAAATAGAGGAAAATAAGAAAGGATATAATGAAAGCATACAAAATAATGAATAATACTGAGGAGAGGCATGAGGAAATAACATCATATTTTATGAATAAGGGTGTAAAGATTTTTCATAAAATGAAAAATTAAAATTTGCTGCAACATAACATTTTTCAAAGAGTGTGCAATGCACTCAGGAACAGTAGGAATAGCAACAGAAATCAGAAAGAGACTATAGACGTTTACATAAATGAAAAGACTATCTAATTTTTTAGGCTCTACAAAACATGTAAGATGAGATACAGGATCTTATGCTCAGTGGTTAAGACAGACTTTACAGGAATATATGAGATTTTCATGAGAGAAACAGTACTTAACTCTTCTTGCTCCCATAAATAGAAATACCTTTTTCTTAACTGTATCAACTTAAATAACGCTAAAGTTCTGTACAACAGATCTGCCTCTGCAAAAAGACATAGTTCCCGAACTGACAGAGTTTACAGGACGTGTGGCTAAGTGAAGTCCCCTTTGTCCTTTTTCTGTCCATCAGCATGTTTCCTCAGCTGTGCCTTCATTCAGGAAGAAATGTTTGTAAGACTACTTTACACCAAAATGGAGTAAAGAAGATTTTTTTCCCCTAGCCTTCATTATTACTTTAGTGATCTGATTTACAATATTGCTCTACTGGCAGTTGTGTTAGTAGAAATATAATGGCAAGGCTAGCTGCAGTGTCATGCAAGTACAAACATTTTGAAATGGAAACTTCTTTAACTGCCTTCTCTGCAAAGGTTGATATCTCAAGAAACTGCAGCCAGCAGCATGGGCTTGCAGAGCCAGGCAAGTGCTAGTCAGCCACATTTCTGGTATTTGTTTAACTACAGCAGCACTGTGCTCTGCAGGGGGTATCCTACTGCTGTTTGAGGAAGTGTAGTGTCGGGCTCGTGATGATTATGCACTTTTGCAAAAGCAGTGGGTGGAAACTGATGGAAAAGGTTGCTGCACTCCAGCCCATCTGCTCAACATCAGCCTCCTGCTAGATGTTCCTCACATCTGCCAGTTGTTACCCTTTAATTGGAGGTTCAGGTATAGCCTTTTTGGTTTAAGGAGAGGCCAGTCTATTGCCCATCAGTCAAGTTGGAGAATGTATTCAGCAAAACAAATGCAGGCTTTTGACAAACAAGGTCATGCTCACCTGAGTAATGAATGTACTGGCCAGGCAGTAAGTTTGTTTGGTCAAGTGGTTGCTCCAGCCTTAAATAAATAAGGACTCTAAATGTCTTTTTTCAGTGTTTTTTGTTGTTTTAATGTTTTTCTTTTTTTCTTTTAAAGTAATTTAAGACCTAAATCTCTTAGGCTGCAATTTCAACTCTCAGTCCTTATTAGTTAACAGGCTGCATACGCTGGCTGCTATGTACTCTTTTAAGTACTTGCTGATCTGTTGAATTGCATCAGAAAAGTTTGCCAGTTATGTAGTAATCTACAGAACCAACTGCAGTAAAAGACCGGTTTTAATTTCCTTATTTCATTATTACATAGCTACAAACACTATTAGCTCTGCATTTCAAACCAATATAATGTTTCTGCTTTTGAAGCATGGAAGTTCCCTCTGCATTAGAAGCACTGTAGTGGAAACACTATTTCGAGTATAATTACTTATGCCTGTGCTTACCTGATCCTTTCCATGTTAGTTAAAGTGTTTAGAAAATGTTTTAGCTGTCTAGCTTGGTTCATTTGGACTGAAATGTGTTAGAGAGAGCCCTCATTTGCTAGTGTCTGGAGCAGATCTGAGGAACAGCACCTTCTGGCAGAGGGGTTTTTTAACGAGCAACAGAGGACAGGTATATCTTCCATTAGTGCAGCTGCTTTGTAGGAGGATATTGCGCAGTGTCCCTACAGAAGGATAAAGTTGAGGTAACTCTGAGAAGGCTCTAGAACCAAGCTATCCTGGCTTATTTCTTTTAAGAAGTATTTTTTTTCTCCATCTTTAAATAAGTTTGAAAATGAATCTCCAACATATTAATAATATGAAATCTATCTTTCCCCCAGGATTTTTTTTCTTTCCACTCTGAAGCTTATTTCCTTTTTGGATTTTATTTAGGTAGAAAAGCATTGTTAATAAAGAGCAACAGCTTGTAAAGTGAGATTAAAGAAATTTGCAACAGCAGCAATATAATCGACATTCAAATAGGTGATAGGCAAACAAAATTCTGTATAGATAACATAGAAAGTGAAATAACACTTGTGAGATTCTTTTTGTTTATTCTTGTCCAAATTGGCAGGATTTATTCTGTTTCTCTAGTTCGTTGTCTAAGAAGAAGTTCTGGGTCTGATCCAAGTCAGTTGTTTCCAGTGAGAGTTGAAATGGGCTTATAAAAACATGATAGGTTCAGCAGCATGCAAGAAGTTTAGAGGAAGTTGATTACAAATATTAGGAAACCCAAGTGCTTGAGTTTCCCAATGTGAACAATGGAAGTAATAGTGGAGATTTCATTTATAACATCATTAATTTTAAGTAATTAAAAATACAGCATTGTACATTGCTTAAAAAGAAAACAAACAAGAACAAACCCCAGACCTTGTGCAGTGATGTTGGGGATGTTCCAAACAGTGTACCTAGAATAAAATGGGGAGAAGTATCCTGTTTCTAAAGATCTGTGAAAAAGCGTGCATCAGAAGAGTCCATAAGGGCAGTAAAGCCCCTAATTGCTACTGACATTATCTCTTGCCATCTGCTTTCCAAGGCAGAAAAAAAACTTTGTAATGAGGATTAGGAATGGAAGACGGTGAAAGCATGCTCCAAGAGTTGCTAGAGTGTTCTCTGCTTTTCATAGTAAATCACAGAACAATAAATATTCCTTCATATTTTGATAGGGCTATCTTATTTATAGCCCAGTTAAATTATTAACTGTTCTTAACGACACTACAAGCACATGAACTATCCATACTGGACTTGGATGTCTTCGCTTTCAGTATCTTCCCTTAAGATTGATGCAAGCATATCATGCAGGCACACTCTTGGACTGTATCTACATGGCAATTAAGCTATGATTAAAATCCATTCCAAAGCTGCATACAAGCAAAGCTGACATCCAGAGCCTCTTCTAAGCCTGGTTTTACTGCTAGTATGAACAAATCCAGGCCATTTTCAGGTTGTTAGCAGACTGTGTTCCTCTCTGGCTGTACACAGTTATTGAAGTCTATCCTAATTGCAGTTTGCCCTGTATGCATTATTGGTTTAGAATTATTTTAGAGGAGAGCAATTTTCAGGTTAATTCCTTTGTCTTTGGGTGCCTCTCTCCCAAATGCAGAGGTTTGTATTTTATTGTCATAACTACAGATGACCACTTAATGGAAAATTTCACTCTGTGTTGAGGTTTTTCCCATGGGACGTGTCATCTAACCTGATTATGACCTGTTTTTGGGCCCTCATACTCAAATTGTAATTGTATGTTAACTTTTGTTGTTTTACCTACCACTTTGATATTGCAGTGATGTGGAAGGTAGCTATGAGATGCACTGTGCACTAGAATGGGTAAATTCCATGTGTTCATGGAATTTTATTTCTGGCATGTTTTATATATGATGATATAAGCTCTGATGACTTTGATTTGATTTGTATACCTCTCTGCTTCTGCATATATACAACATTATCCCTAATTAGGTCGATCTGGGAACGTATAAGCTTGCTAGAAGCCAGTCTTGCCCTGGTCTGCCAGATGGCTTCCTCTGTTACATGTCAGTTTTTTCTCTTCCCTTACAAGTCCCAACATTGGAGGAAGTTAACAATTTTTTTCCATTGTTATTCCCTCAAGTGAGCCATGGACTTGCCTGAAGATGGAAACTTGTGCACAGTCTTACATTTTGACTTTAAGATTACTTGTTTTCCTGCTTCTTTTATCATGATGTTTACAAAGTTACGAGAAGCAAAAGTGTAAGTGAAGAAAAAACGCAACCAGGATAGTCTTCAGAATTTCTTTTCCACAAGCCGATTATGGGCTGAAACAAAATACTACATATTTGGAGTTTCAAATCCAAAGATCATTTTTTGCAAGAAGTGTTGAGAAGGTTGTGGCAGGTGAATAGTAGGGGTGGAGCTTAATTCCAGAAAGTAGTTGGTGTAAGCAGAGAAATGGAGAATTCAACAGGAAGCTAATGAGAAATTGCTCTGAGAAGTCAATACAGTTGCCACATGTATTTCTATTTTTTGGAGCTTTTTCTGTTTCTGTACATAAGTGCAGAAATGACAGATGCACAAGGGGTTGACAAATCAAGGCAGCAGCCTCCAGTCATTACATAAGAGACCCTAATTCAGGAACCTAAAAAGTAATCTTACTGAAATAATAGGTTCACATATTAGGTATGAAATTTGTAGTGAAAACTGCTCTCAGCTACAAGATTCACAGAACTTCTTTAGTCTCCACAAACTCATCCAGAACTTAGCAAAAATGTGCATTTTTTGTAACAAGTATGGGAAGTGCAAATTTTCCTATTAAATTTTAACAAGTAAATTTTGGACGTAAAATGTGTAATGATAGTGTAATAGGCTAGGATTTTATTCCGAGTAAAAATCTTTTTGTAATCTTACCACCAGAGTGATTCTGACAGGCTCTTACATGTCTTAAATGTACTAGAAGTGACAAAAAGTAAAGCATTACAGAACTAAGAATGTCTAACCATCCTGTCAAAATGTAGAACTTAATTTGTAGGTGTAAGGTAGTTTGATCATATAGTTAATACCGTAGGAGTGCATTACTACTAAGATGAACGTAGCCTCTTTTTTCGTTGTTCTTTAAAATTCTACTCTGGATCTGAAATGTTAGGATTTGTGAAATTGAAGTGCTTATTTTCAGAATTTAGTTGTTTTTCTATAACAATGTAAAAATCATAGTGGAATTCATTAACAGGAAGCGTAACTGAAAGACACGACTTTTTTAATATGCTGCTTGAGAACAGAACTGCACTTTTCACTTATCTGATCACTTCAAGCATGTTAGCTTTCTATTTCTCAAGCAGTGGGGTGTAAGCAAATTTCAGGAATTTTTAATGTTCTTGGACTAGGCTGTACATTTGTGACCTGAGGATTAGTAGATAGAGGGTAATACCTCTTAATTTGAGGTCATGAATGCTTAGCAGTCATGTGCTGACCTTACAGTCATTACATGTTTGAATTCACATCATTCAGTTGTTTGCTTTGGTAGCTGAGGGGCCTTTCCACAAAGTCAGCAATGGGAAAACATTTTAAGAAAGTATTGTGGTTGTGAATTCCTTCAGAACTATGATTCCACACTACCTACTACTTTTAGTTTTTTTAATGAGTTTAGAAATAAAATGCAGATTGCATAGAGATACGTTCTTTCTCTTTCAACTAACATGGTCCTTTTTTGTCTCTCTGTAGGTTTTATGGAATAAGTTTGTGAACTTAGAGTACTTGAAAAAAACAAAACCAAAATGGTACCTGTTTCCCTTCTTTTCTCTTCAGCTTATACTTACCAAGTAGCCTCTAACTAAATGATCACATGCTTTTATTTTTCTTCTGGCAGTACTCAGTCTACAAGATGAAGAGGGCTCAAGTTATAAGTCAGTATTTTTTTTTCTCCATAATGTCATATTTATACCCTCCTCTTTTACTGCACACTGTTTGAACTGTGTTCCAAAAACAGCATTATGCATGGCCTTTTCTTTAACACTCACTGCTGGAGTATCTGCATCATCCACAAACTTTAACATTTACCTTTACGTGATCTTTGTGTAATGAGAAAATTGTATTACTCCTATTTTCTAACTGGAGAGCAGACTAAAGATGATGATCTATCATCCCTTCTCATTGTAGGTGTCTATTTTGAAAGTATTAGGAGGCGCCATTTTTCAGAGTATTAAGCATTCTGTAAGTTATGAAAGAAAAGGCAAGATTTTGCTTTTAATTAAGAGTCATTTCCCATATGCTTTGCCTTTCAGTGCAACAAATAGTTATGTTTGTATAATTAGGGTGTTGGAAATGAGTGGGGTGACACTGCAGAAACTGTTTGATTTTGTAATGCAGTTGAAACTTAAAGAAATCACACCCTAAGCATGAAATACAGTAAAAAGAAATCATGGTACAGTGTTTGAGAAAGCACTGAATCAATTCAAGTGCCCCCCAGATATGGATGATTTGACTAAGGAGTGCTTGTGAAAAGGTTTGTATAATCAGAATAATTAGTTGGCAGTCCTCTAGCAGGGACAGAATCTAGCTTTCCAGGAAAGGTTTAGTTGTTATAGCATAAAGAGTTTTCTCTTTTAAATATCTAGAAAAAGAACATAACTACTCTCTTCATGGATAGAAGAGGAGAAATTAAACTATTTTTTTTATGGGTTCACGATGTGGAAAAGCATTTACATCTTTCTATGATTGAAGTAAACAGACTCTGCATTTTTATTACTGGTAATTTTTGGTTTATATGAAGATACAAATTTGTTTATCTATGTCCAGTATGATTATTTGGCATTCCATGAAATGATACGGAATGGTAAGACTGTGCTGAAGGCCAATGTGCTAACAAAGAGCATTGCCAACGAAACTTTATTTCTGAGGGTTTTGAAGTCATATTTAGGTGAGAGTGGATGCTTGTTTTCATGATGATGGTGATATGTGGATCAGAGTGGATAGCAGCCTTCATGAAGTATTTGGATTTTTACAAGAAAAATCTGGAAATTCATCGCTCAGAGTGAGTAATGCGTAGGAAAGAAAAAGAGGGTATTCTGCATCTTATGCTGTCAGCTTATGTGTTTTCTTAGATGAAATCTGTTTTGTTGTATAGAAGTGTTCTATAGACTTCTATAAACAGTCACAAACACTGCCAGAACAGATGAACTGGGCAAAGATAATGAAATCTGCCAGACCACACCTACAAAGGTGAATGTTTCATCAGAAATCACATTAACATGGAATTCCTAAACTATTCAGAATTCCAGTTTTGCTGGGAAAATTTCTCACCTGCAGCAGTTGAGAGGTCAAAGCCATGGTAGGAACTCCAAGGTCTGTTTCTGCTGCATAAAGGAAGAATGTGGCAGTGACTTTCAAGCTTTTTTTTTTTTTTTCCTGGAGCCCTCTAAGATTTTGTACTGAAGATGCATTTTCCTATGCAGCAAATTTAACCTGACTAATAATAAACCTGCTGGCTTTCCTTAACTACCCTTTATGATCTCTTAGAAGTAGTTCATAGACCAAAAGCATCTGCAAACCACAGGTTGAAAACCACTGATTTAAGGAAGTGACAGTAGTTAATTATTTATGTGTCATTGTTAAAATGAGCATCAATTCAGTCCTGTAATGAGAAAAACTAGTCACGGCCTTTTAGCTGTGACTAGTGATTATGGTTTTGTAGTGGTGTAATTGCTATCTAATAGAGGTAACTAGGGTTAAAAGCAGAGATAAGTAAATATAACAATTTCCTGCCCTTATCCCGGTGAGGTAGCAAATGCATTAACAAATCCCAACATACCTCCACATCTATTGTGCCCTGAAGGAGGATATTTGAGCTTTACTAGTACAGGATGGATTCCATGCCAGAAAAACCCTAGTAAACGTAACTATCAGGGAGTAGTTTGTTTTCAGAGGCTTATCCCATGAAAACTTGTGCAAGGCTTTGGACATGTAAGGAGCTACAGCTTTTATTAATCATCATAATTCTGAACATTTTACTTGTGGATTCTGAATGTAGACCTGTGTGACAAAGCTGCTTGCTTTGGTTGAAAAATAGTGCTGCATGTAAACTCTGAAGGAGTCTGTCGCCTGCAACAATGGCTATAATAAATTATAAGGTATGTTGTGTGTATTTTTTGTATGTTCATTCTTCAACAAATTTTTGATCTCTTTCTGCTCAGAAGTGAGACATTTCTGTTAATGAATAAAGATGGGCTTATCAAATTGCAGAGGAGTATGTGGTTACATTGATGTTTGGTATCTTTGCTAGCAGTTGCTGCTAAGTATATGCCCATTTGCAGGGAGGCCTGCAGCCTGCAGCGCATCTCATACTCGCGTACCTGACACGAGAACAGGCTGGTTGTGTGCCAGTAGCTCTTGCAGGCACAGGAGAGATGTTGATTGGTTTGGGGCACATGTACCTGGACCTCACTAGTCAGACAGGGAAGGAGCAGCGTGCTATCCTCACTGATGAGCCAGTTGCAGTAGGCACTACGACACCAAGCATTTGCACAAGGAATGAGCTTGATTTGATAAGCACAGCATGAGAGAGCATTTATCTCACAGGTGACTGTTTACAGCACTTGCATCAATACTTGCCCTTACAGAGTAAGTGTTTGTTGCTTTTCTGGGGACAGTATTCAGGTACCAGGCCCCCTGCCTTTTAGTGGCAGGTACGGCTATTTTTTATGCTTCTCCAGACATTGCAGAGGATATTCAAAACAGTGGTGGCATATAATTTACTCCAAGGCATTTCATTATTTAGAT
This sequence comes from Pavo muticus, assembly GCA_016647715.1. Classification (NCBI taxonomy): domain Eukaryota; kingdom Metazoa; phylum Chordata; class Aves; order Galliformes; family Phasianidae; genus Pavo; species Pavo muticus. The sequence continues at coordinate 2,284,316 of JACDJE010000063.1, forward strand.
GGCTGTGGAATGACCAAATACAACTGGTATGCAGCTGGCGATCTGGTAGTTTTGAAGCAGATGCAGTTTTATAATACAGGTTTCAGTTCATATACTGGAATGACTTAAAACAGCTATATTTTTTTTTCCCAGCAAGCTATAAATGAGTCCTTGGTTTGCAGTTGTATTCAATTATTTTAAACCTATTTACAATGTATTCTATTGTAAAGCTGTGACCTTTGATCTCCAGAATGAGTGCATGTCTTTTGTGGGAAGCAGGAAGTCTTGGGGCAAGTGACACTTGCAGTGCAGTTTATTTTACTTAGACTTTGATTCCCCCCCGCCCCTCCCCCCATTTCTAGAACTGAAGACAAATTTCTGTTTCTATTGGATTATAAACAGGTTCTGGATAGCTTCAGCTGCTGCATAGTGCAGTGATATTTTAATTTGCTGGGTAGACATGTTTACTGTGTACTGTGTAGTTTATGAGTGTTACCATAAATGAGGTAATCTTGCATCTTGGTTTCCATGTGTGAAACATTACATGAGCTAATGCAGCTGCAGCACTGCTTGCAGAATATTAGTAGACTTTATTTGGACATAAAGTTTATACCGAACCACTTTAAATATTTGTGCTAAAACTGGTAGTGCTGTTTTTTTAATGTGTTTTATATGACACTGATGGATGCCAAATTTCACAAAGCAATGTATGTATGTGTAGTGGTTTTCTGTTTTGTGCCCCATTGTTCTGAGTAATGCAGATTCCAGAGTGAAATAAAATTAATGACAACATTTTTAATTTATGTTCAGTTAGTGTTTCAGGGACTGGTTCATATTAACTATATGTAGGAACAGTAGCTCCATAGCATACTGTAGCAGTCCAAAAAACATGCGTGTTGTCTCCAAAATCTGGATTTGGAATTTGAAGTGACACATGTGGGTTGTAAGAATATGCAGAGAGAACATTGATTTTTGCTCGGTGTCTGAGGTCGACCATGTACAGATTTTTCCGTTGCTTAGTTTGCCTGACAAAAATCCTTGAATCATCGTGTTTTTTGAAAGTCTACAATTTTAGCACCAGTGGCCACATTCTTTTTACTTAATTAAAAATATTGCACGTTTTCTGTTTATGTAGCTTGTTAGGAAGGTGAAAGCTGTAATACCCAGTAAGCTATAAAATGTCAGTGTATTTTGCTAACTCCAGTATTAACACTTGTGTGTAATTATTGTGTGGAACTTAATTTACTTTCATTTTTATAAGTCAGAATAATGGACGTCTGCTTAAAGTACATTTTAAAAGACACTAAAATTATTTTGTGTGATTACATTCTTCAGAGTAAATGGTAAAGAAGCAGATATACACATTTTTATGAGCAAATTTTAAAGGGCTTTCCCGTACTTTGTGTTCTGAAGATCTCCAACGTTATCTCATGCTTTTCTCAAAGTAGAACTGGAAATTATCATTACAACTTCTTCTGTAACATCTGTTACATTACTGAAATTCATGTTGAAGCACTTACCCGTAAAAAGTAACCGGTTGTTCAATGAGCAGTGGTTTTGAGGAAATCTTGTTTCCTACTTATGTGTGCCCTTTGTTTCCTACCCTTCATCCCTTAACAAGAAGTCCAGCTCCTCCCAGATATTTCTCATGACATTGCAGCTGGAGAGATGCCATCGCATTTGGTAGCTACTCAGAAGCTTTGTTACTGATGATAATGTGGCCAGTGTGCATCTGCTGGCTGAGATGCAGTCATGTGGGTATTAAGGACGCATCCTGCCTGGCTTTCCCTTGATTAGGGTGTATATTTACCCCTCTTGCCTGTGTCTGACCCTTGATTTTCTGAAAAAAACCTGTGCAAATGGCATTATATTTCAGACTCCTACCTGCCCTGCAAATCAATTGGAATTAAGCTAGAAATTTCTATGTTAGCAGGGGAGGGATAGGCAGGTGGATGAATTGACAAGGCACCTAGGGCTTATTTCCTTAGGGAACAGAGTTAAAAATAAATTCTGAATTCAGTGTTTTAAGTCATTGTAGTTCCTACTTAAGCTGAACTGAGCATGCAAGCTATAAATCAGCAAACGATTTTCACTAATTGTACAGCAGGATTTGTACCAGTACTTAAATCTTTCTTTGTTGTATTTTTTTTATAATTTGTTACTTTTATCATGAATATTATGGATATTTCTCTTTTGTGTGTAAGTTATACTTTATTACAATAATTTTGATCTCTATGTACATTCATCATTCTCATTAGAAGGACGTGGAATTATTTTGTTCAGTTGAAAAAAAGGTATATGGCACAGTTTTGATTTTGTTTTGCCGAAGTCCAAACTTTTATAAAGGGAAAGTCTTTGAGATTTAGTTACTAAAAAAAGAGGAGGCCTGCTATAACTATTGGATTAATGAAGACTTTTATAACAGTAACAAATTTCTGAATCCTAATCATTGTTAATATTTATATTTAATACTCCCATATGTGTTGAGATTAACGTAAGGCTCATGTAAACTTAGTTGCTTGTTTTTGTATTTTTATTAATAATATGAATTTTAGTGGACGTATTAAACAGTTTGTTTCGCTTGAATGGACTAGCAGCTGTCAGGCCTTTGAAAATATTCATTTGTATATGTCTCACTCAATATAATGTGCACCTCCTGCTGTTTTACATAGAAGGATCTTTAGGTTATATGGTGAAGTTAATCTACAACTATTCTTCACTTGTAGCTTCCATTAACACCATCTCTTTGAGATTTTTTCATTTTTCGTCTCCAATAAACCAGGCTTTCTCACTTTACATTTTGCAATCGGTTGTTGAAAGCTGTTGATCTTGAAATTATTAGCTTGTAGGAGTCTAGGTTTTATCATTTATTAATTTCTAAAGTAATTTTTGAATTCTGCCTATGGAAGACTGAAAGTGAGAACTAGGAAGCCTAAAACATACCTACACAAATAATAATACGATGTTTTGAGGTCCGTAATTTTTGACTGTGATTTTCAACTCCTAACTCTTTCATAAGAGTAAGAAGAGAATTGTTTTGGGAGGGAGAAATGTAGAGAGTGTGTTTTTGGGGTGGGGAGAATGCAATGTAGCACTCTCTCCCTGCCCTCATCCTCCTTCATGCTGCCTTATGCAGGCTTTGGAAGGAATGAGGGTCTACTGTCCTCTGTTCCTCCCTTTTCCTCACTCCAGAGAGAGCCCTCCTGGGCTGGGCAGTGCAGCCAGAGCTGCTGGGCAGCAGGGTGAGGCAGCCTCCATTGCTTTCAGGTTGTTATGATGCTGAAACTGCCTACTCCTTGGCCCTTTTCGAGCTTTTTTGCTCTGTGGTTTCCAATTGCTTATGCAAGTTTTGCATAGTACTACGTAATAAACATTACATTGTAATGGCAGTGAAATGACTGGAAGGCAAACACGGGAATGCAGTGCAGCTGGCAAACTTTCTGTCCATAGTTGAGTCGCTGACTTTTAAGGGATTTTTTTTCCCTTGGAAACACGTTTATTTTTCCTTTTCTGTGGACTGTGTGTTAGTGAATGTCTTACATATATCCTCTGCTGAGAACAAATAATACTTAAGAAAAAATACGTAACACAAATTATTTTCAAAACCTAATACAGCTTTTTTTTTTTTTTTTTTTTTTTTTTTAACTTTATAATATTTCTAGTTCAGGAAATTAGTTTATCAATCCATTAGCTTTCAATATGGGGGCAGAAACAGAGGTAGTTATGTCAAACGTGAATCCATACAGCTTTAACTGTCATAATGACTTGATGAACATGACATAAACGCTTGCTGTACATATGCACTTGCATTTTTGGAACATGCAGCTTGCATCTCTGAAGTTTTTTATTTTCCTGCCCATCCATGTATATGTGTGTTTGTGGGTGCACTCAGCTGAATACTTCCTGTGAAATAGTTCAGTTTTGCCAATAGTCATACACTAAAAATTTCATTTCAGCTTACAATAATAGGGCTTTTCATGTGAAATTTGAAGGATAAATCAGTAATTATGCATATAATTGGCTAATAAATCTTAGCACTTTTCCCTTATTCTGTATTGCTACTCTAAATCTTTATAATGTGGCCTGTTACGTTTTTGTATGAAAGAAAAATATGTGGATTATGCTTGGTGTACATACATTGCACAAGTGACTTGAATATGTAAAGCCTTCTATGGCGCTTACTATGTTATGTGAGATCTTCCTAAGATCATGTGCATAGGGGTTTTATAGAAATGAATATACTTTTTAAAGGAGGTACTGAAGTTGTAGATTTTGCATTGTATCATGTATTTATTTGATTATTAATATAATGACACCTGCAATTTACAGCAAAACACGCAAGAGGACTTTCTGTAATGTATGCACTTGTCATTTTGGTTGCTACAATATTGATTCTCATATTTTCATGATTAATCTTGTTAATTTTCAAGGTGTCTATTTAGTTGCTTTAAAAAAAAAATCTTAAACAAGGAACTTATTTAAATGCTTTAAAATTTGAGAAAAGTTTTAAGTAACAGAATCTCATTTAGAGGTTGAAATTTTCCAGAACTATTTCATGAATAAAATAACATAGATATTGTCGCAATTAAATGATTAATAATGATCAGGTTAGTTACAAAAGAATAAAATGTAGAAATATGCAAGCCTCTTTCTGAGTCACATTCAGATTCCCTGGAAAGGTTTTGGTCATTTTATGGTTTGCCTTCCTGCAATGAAACTTGGGAACACTTTGTTCCTATGAAATTTGGGGTAAACTTCATTGATTTACAAGTACTTGAAGCATACTTAAATTATGCAATGAACAAATTCTGTCATCTCAACAGCAATAACACAAAATGACTAAAAAATGTCCTTTATTATTGTTTCAGGAACAGGACACTCAGTTAAGCAGTGTTTCAAGATTCCTCCTTGTAAGAGGAATATTGTCTGTAGTTTATGATGATTCCAGTCGAGCATTCTGGATGCTTTCATTTGTACGTCAAAGTTGTTGTTATGGATAGCACATGTTACTGTCTAGCTGATTGCATGCATAAGGGTGAGCAGGGAATCCTGACTTTGTCTAATAGATTTCTCAGTAAGGAGTTTTTCAGTGTGTGTTTTTCCATGTCACCCCATCCCTGGAACAGACTATCAGTATTACTATAATATAGTTTTGTTTGGAAAGCAAAAGGGAGGGTTTTTATTGTATGTGTAGTGTAATTTTTTTTTTTTTTTTTTGTATGGTTTGATTTAGTTCTTTTTTGTTTGTTGCTTTTTAATTTAAATTGTACAATTAATCATTTTTTTATACCATTTACACGCTTTTATTTTAGGTTGAGTAACAGTGGAATAATTCTGGTATGTGTGTGTGCATGCTAAGGGAGCAAGTAGTACACATCTAATAAAAAATCCACCTCTGTGAGGTGGCTGCATGTATGTCCACGTTGATGTTTTGTTTAATTATAAAACATTTGCATCCTAGGGGGGAAAAAACATTTTTTGGAGAAATAAGTGGATTATATGCTAAGCAGTAAAAAAAAATGGCTTCAAGTATTGCGGTTATAAATATTTGGAATATTCTACATTAAGGCTGATGTACTCAACTAGAAATACTTGTCCTTTCTGGAAGGTCCCTACATTAAATTCATGAGGAACTCAATGAGAACAGTTTGACACAGAAGTTTGTTTTACTTTGGATTCTTTTGTAACAAACAAATACTCCCTATCTAATTTTTGCATGGTAAGAATTCTCATCAGTTTGTCACAGGAAAACATTTTTCAAATGTGGCTCTTCAGTTATAGTCATCCCAATATAATAATGAACAGGAGAATAAGGCCAAAGTGAAATTCTTTCTAAGGAGTGCTGTTTTTTACTTTAATCCTCTCAGTTTTTGTAATTACTTATTCCAAAACTTGTGGTATTTGAGGGGCAGGCATGTCACTGAATCTGGAATTGAAAAACAAATGTCTGATTAAACAAAATGGCTTCCTTGAATCTTCTTCAACGGAGGTGTAAGGTAAAAGAGTCTCCTCGTATTGAGTTATGACATACATCGTTAAGGAAATGTGTGTTGCTTCAGTAATTTATGAGCATAGGGCAAAAATGAGATTTCTATTCAGAAATAGAATTCACCACAGTCGTAAGTAATCAAGTCGTATAATCCTCTTAATGAAGGGTTTGATGAATAACTGTTTCTCATTTGACCACGGTACCAATCCTGAACTTGTATCATCACCTCCAATTTATTTCCTGTGGGTGTAATACTATACTGTGTTGTATTTTGTTTAAAAAAAAAAAAAACAATAGATGGAAAGCGTGAAAAGGGTGGGAATCAATCATTAAGATGCACACTTGTAACCAGAGATCACGTCTGTTCTTTGATTAGTAAGACTGCAGTAACATTTATAGATCGTATACTCTTACATTTTGATGGTGTTTCTGGTTCCTTTTCTTAGTTTGCAAGCTAGAAGTTCTTGGCAAAGCTGAATATACAAAATAAATATAAACTGCATGGCAAGGATGAGTCCCTTAAAGAAAGAGAGAGGAGAAAATGATCTAATGCAATAATGATTTTAGCTGTGCACAGGCATCCCTTTTTTGTCTCGTTTTGTTAAATTACCTGACGTCTGCATGTGTAATTTAAACAAAATTTTGTTCTCTACTCTTTCTTCCTTTTGAGCTATCTTCTCAGGGAGAAGGATGATAAATGGAAACATAAACACAGCATGAGAATGTGAACTAGTTCCCAAACATTTCAGTGGTTTTTATAAACAACTGGTCATTGTTACCTTTTGCTGGATTACAGTTTGCCTTAGAACAACAGTGCTCTTCAGCTGCATTACAAAGTTGATTCTAAATGTTTTAGTGTAGTTGCTTAAAGGCTTTAATGTTTAAATAATGGTTATATAATTATACAATGTTTAAACAATTAGCTTTTAAGTCTAGCAATAAGCCTACATTTATATACATACTACCAGAAATGATAATGAAACTGTTTTTTAAAGATACACGCTGACCTCGAAGAGAGCAACCGCAGTTTAGGAACATTTGTTTTGATTTTAAGATTTTAGTTTTAACACTCTCAGTTTCATTTTGAATGTGGGTAGCGATTCCCACCATTGTTCTTCAAACTTTGAAATGATCAGTTGCTGTTTTGTTGTGGGTTTTTTTTCTTTCTTTCTGCACCCCATATTCAACATTCTTTGTGCATTGTGTGTCCTCTGTGATAACAAGTGCCAGCTTGTATCTCTCTGGTCTCTATAAGCACAAAGGGTTGTCTGAGCCTGGAACTAGAATGCCTTGGAGAGGTAGGATTAACATCACCGTGCGTTGTTTGTCCCCTAACCCATCGTGGCAGCTGTTGATTTATATTTTGAAACAACTGAAATAACAAAAAAGGACACAATAAATCAAGATCTCCTAATATCTTAGGTCAGCTATTTTTGCTTAAATCATGATTTGGTTACCTTTTAAAACAATTATCACAGAATTGCATTTTTAATCTTTATGAACTGCATGCACACAGTGGTTAAATGAAGTATCGTTCTCATGTGCAATCGTTGAACACAGTAGCAGAAGGCCTATGGATAAAAATTCATGCTTTAAAAGTTAAATACATTTTTTTTCTACTTTATAGAAGCATTTTAGGAACCATATCTTATACCTAGGCTGCAGTTTAATTTCAAATTCTATACTTCTTTAATGACTTTCTAATTTACACAGTTTTTGTTTCACTGTCAAAACATTTAATTGTATCATGTCTTGAAGGTGTAAAGCTGTCAAATAAATCAGAGGCTCAGTATAAACATTCGGTGAATTGCTTCTGCTACCATACTGTAGTTGTTACTGGGCAGCTAGTGGAACTTTTTTAAAGCGTTTGCTCAGCAGGTAAGGGACAACACTGGTAGAATGAATTGTTGATTGCTTGTAAAACAGCAGGTAGTAATACCCTCGCTCTTTGTAATTCCGCTTTGTAAAATAAAGCAGCGAGATGGCAAAGGAAGTGTGCAATGAGCGTAGCTGCCTGCAGGCAGCGGAGGCTGCCAGTCCTGCTCCCAGCGGCAGGCGGGCACGGCTGGCTTGGTTGCACGGCTCCCACCGCCAGAGGGAAACACTGCCGCTGGGTTGGCAATGCGTGGCAGCGGGCATGGAACGGGGAAGCTGCGGCCTGCATTGCTGAATGAAGGCCTGAATATCTGCCATTAAGAAACCTACTGCACAACCCAAACCAAACGAAATTGTTTAAACTTCATATGAAAAAGGCATTCTAAAGCATGGTTTTCTTTTTGCTGGTGTTGTGCTCTGTGGTTAATGCAACCCTACAGGCTCACCAAAATGGGGGCTGGACGAAGTAAATTAGTTCTACTTTGAAGCCTTTATTTTCTCCTCCTTTCAAAATGAATGGGGAGGCCCTTGAATGAAAGCTGCTTTTCATTAGCGCCACCAAATACCTATTTGAAAGGAAGAGCTCTTTTAACGCATACAAACACGAGAGTAAAGGAAAGCTTCCTTTTTCTACCAGAAACCCATCGGCTGCACGGCTCCTCACCTCCCTTTCCAGTAAGATGGTTTCAAATCGGAGTTAATTACCATGGCCATTTATTCGAATCACCCCGTGTGCGGGGTGGCACGGCCGGGGGGTGGGGAGAACCCATTGGGTACTTGAGCCTCATTAGTGGGGCTTCTCCTGGTCAGCCCGGCTGGGCCCCCCACAGCTCCCGCTGCGCTCCTTCGCGCCCACAAACCCTGCCTGCCTGCTGGCCTTTTGCTTGCCTAGAGGCAAGTCTGGGTTGAAGAATTTGTGTAACTGCTGCTGCTCCCCTGGAACATAAGTGCTTTGCCAGATGTACAGAAATAGGCTGCCTTCTCACTGAAATCTTGTGCAGGTTTCCCCATGACAGCCCTACGTGGGTTGTGGTTGTGGGAACAGCCTGCACCAGATGACGGGCTCCAGCTATAGGCTGCCTTCTTACCAGTAGTTCTGCCAACCCCAGTCCTGTCCCTACTCAGAGGAGTTCTGAATTGGGCCAGTTGCAAGTGGAACACATCATCTTCTTTTCTTCTTTAACCTGGAAGTGTTACAAGAAGGTTTCTTTGCCATTTTGCATTAAAAAAGAAGGAAAAAAGGAAAAAGAAGCAGTTCTCCAAATAAAAAGAGTAGAATTAAACCTACGAACATACTTTCTGAGAACAGTGTTAATTTTCCTTAGGCTCTGCCTGTGTGTTATATATGGACTTATGTTACAGGTATTTTACCGGGTATCTAAAACACTTGCAATAGCTATATGATGTAGTTATAACGATGAGGGACTAGAGCAGTCTTCAGCTTCCCTGGGTAGGTTCACTCTGTCACAGTTCTCAGCAGCCCTGACTTTAAGACGAGGAATTGATGTTATCCTTAAGCTTATCTTACTCTGGCTAATAAAGCTTGCATTCCAGAGGTAGGGGGGTTATTTTGAAGTAATCATATATGAATATTACCCACATTCAGAATAAGTAGTTTTATTAGAATGTTAGTTGATTAAAACCTTGTAATTTAGTTGTGACTACTTAAAAACATTGTGGTGGCATTTGCTTGTTTGTTTTTTGGTTGTTTTGTTTTGACTTGGTTTGTTTTGATGTTTGTTTTTACACTTTTTATCTTTTTCCCTACTGGAAAGCAGTGCTGTTGATCAGTTCCTCTATGATTTGCCATGTGAAGACAGAAGGCTAGACCTGTCTCTGGGAATTCAACCTCTGAACTAGAAAATTAATTGGAAGATAGGAGTTATATACTGTTTTATTGCAGTATAGTTTTATTTTAGTTTTACATTTCTGTAAGCTAATGTCTATGAAGAAAAAACATTAATGCAAGGGAAAATTCTAGGTTTTTCTAACATCTCATTTAGCTTATAGTTGGAAAGAATTAATTCATTAAAATGTTAATAACTTACCACATGCTTTTTCAGCATGTAGCCTCCAAATGTTAATGGTATTCATCTCCTACTCCCTTCCCACTAATATGGTTCATGGCAGAGTAATATAAAGGTTATGAAAAGTTTACTTCTGACTGGCTACAGAATGTCTGTTGCACTCGGAGGTGTTTACACCTTGATTTCCTGAGCGTGCTCGGTGTACTCAATATATCACTAGTCTTTTTGTGTACAGCTGTCTTGGTGAAAATTTGAAGCAGTTTAGGTGAAGGAAGGGAATATAATCTAGAAGAAATTAAACTAACTACAAGAAAGCATTGTGTGTAAAACTGATTGAAACTCAACATGCAATGCATGATGAAATTAGAATTTAAAAAGTGAGATTTCACATTTCCTAATGAAGGAAAATATAGGAAGTAATTTACAGATACGATCAGTTTTCAGTTTAACTTCTTTCAAGCTTTGAACCTAACCCCTGGGAGCTCTTTGGTCTGGTATAAATTCCAGCAGTAGACAGACTACTCCCTGGGAGTAGGCAACAGCTGAGGGGATTTGCTGGGACAGGCATGGCTCACAGTCAAGACTGGGACAGGATCCTTCTTAATCAGGAGGCTGTAGAAGTGCTTGCACTAGGGGGATTCGATAGAAGAAGGTGAGCCACCCTTGAGCACTGGTTCGTCTGGGTCCAGGCTTCCTGGTAGCTTACTTAGCAAATTTGCCAGAACAAGATGTTAAATGAGAGCCTGCTGTGTTTGGACAAGTTTGCAAAGAGCATGTCCTTTTCCAAATAGTGTCTTCCACAGATTTGATTTTTTCCTACATGCTAAATGTAGAAGCTGTAATGTGGGGAGAGAAGAGGGGAGCCAGTCCTTCCAACAGTTCCTCCTCCTTTATTTCTTGTGCCAACTGTAGACTCAAACTGGATAATGTCTTTAATGCACAAATTCTTTATTTCTCTGTCGTTGTTGTGTTTCTGCTGCGTCACTCCAGTTAAATGCCAAAGAGTGCCGTGTCTGCCAAACATACCTTACGTTCTTGTCATCAGAAGCAACCGCACAATGTCTTTATAAAAAATCAGGATTTGACTGTTGATAATTACTGCAAGGAAGCAAACCCCATGCTTATATATGTGTTAGCTCAAGAATGGGCTACATGTTTGTGCCCCATGATGATATAGTGTTGCTTCCTATTTTTGTAACTGATTTATTCAGATGTGGTACCCTAAATGACTTTACAAATCTGTTCTCCAAAAGCTCTTGAATGCTTCCTATTCTGTGAATTAGCAGACAAGTCAGATGACAAGATTGAAATGGTTTGTCTGCCTGACTTGCATCTAAATTGTGTTTTGAATTTTAAATTCCTTGACCTTTTGTCATACTATTTCCTAATTTTAAATAAATTTTTCTAGAACATTTTTTCCCAGAACTGGCTTCAAAGACAAATTAGATTAGCCTGTACAACTCCTGTAAGATGTTTGCTTGTACTATCTGCAGTGATCTGAAGACCATGTGTTTGCAACCATTTCTGTCTCTTCTTACATGTATATTAATACTTGTTGATCATCACAGTCCTTGCGAATTGCATATACAACTGACACATCAAAGCACAGTATAAATGCTCCAAGCTGTTGAAACAGAGTGCAGAAGTAAAGACTTCTAGGGATTACAGAGTAAATCAGGAGGGAAAAATGTATGAACACATTTAAGTGCAAAATACATAGTAAAAAATCACCAGCATCTCTCAGTGTGAAGTGTATTGTGCTGTTGTTAATCAGACTGTGTGTAATCCTAAACTTTAATTTCAGGATAAAAAATGGGATCAAAACCTGTAGCACACAGCCTAATGCGTAACATGAAAGCTCTTTCAAGTATAGCTTTGTCTGTGCTCACACAAACCTCTTCTGCATTTCAATCGTGTGAGTTCAGTTGATGTTTCAGACATCTTCTCTAACTTTATGACCTTTCCTGCATTCAGTAAGATTCACTGTACGTTACTCAACAGTTAAGCAAGCAACGTATTCATTTAGAAAAAGTAAGCTGAAACTCCAACATTTGTTAAACGTACTCTGGCCGTAACGCTCTTCTGAATTTCAGAGTTTGGTCTGATTCTATCTTCTGTGAAAGAACAGAGACTTGTCCAACCTAAAGGCAAGCAAATTTTGTGTGGTTCAATGTAGTGTACGTTTTGCAGCTCTCTTTTAACGAGAAGGAATCTGTAACATTAAAAATCTCTGTTTATCGCAACAAATGCACTTACAGAAGTGTGTGCTACTCTTGCCTTCCAGTTTGTCTTAGGCTAATACTTGACATTTGAAAGCATCTGTGATTATGGTGACAAGGTGCAAGGAAATGCGATGCAGAACTTCCCTGGTTAGGGGTAGGTGAGTTAGCCAAAGTGCTGGAAGCAGTATACCTGCACTGGCCTGAAAGGAAAGATGTGTTAGGTTGGCAACTTTCTCTGCTAACCTGATGGCACAGCCATGCTGCCAGCTCAGTCAGCTCTGTCAGTACACAACACAGCACTGTGAAATGCAGTTGTATCTTGTGGGATTTTGTTGTTGTTTTTTAATACAAAACTTCATTTAAACTATTTTGACTGGGCCAACTGTCAGCCGTGTGGTTAATAGTCTGTGCTTCCATGGGTAATAGGTTCCAGATCCAAGCTGTCAATCTTCATGTGAGCAAGTGCTGGAGGAACTGAAAGGAGCCGCTGAAATTCAGGGAGGAGGGAGCTTCATGCCCCTTTTCAGTGCTGCATGTGGGGATTTTCAAAAAGAATTCTCATCCAAACTTTCTTGGTCTTTAGATGTTGAATCTTCTGTAGGAAGACAATGTAGCAGATACTTAACCCCCCACAGAAAGTTCAGAGCAGAGGAGAGGAGAATATGATGGAGGAATCAGCAGCACCTCCTGCTGTTATAAAAACGTGCCTTTAGCCACGATTGTAGCAAGAAATGGTTATGGTCTAACTTGTTATGATCTGATTTTCTGTGTGCCTTTCGAGAAGGACAAATGCAAGCCATATATATCAGTATTACCATGCTTTTGAGTGAAGATGGCCGTTTATATGATTCTATAACTACTAATTAATTTTGACTGTTATATATTTCTTTTCACATAGGGGAATTTCATAAAATCTTCCTGTCACTTTTAGGTTCCAATCAGAATTTGGAATCTTTTCTACCTCTGTCTGGGAAGGGTTCTTTCTTTGTATGCCTTTTGAAAAGCATCTGTGTTCTTATGGAGGCGGTTGGCTAAGACAGGTTTTGCCCACTCTTCTTTTCATTAGAAAAGGTAGCATTTTCACAGTGATCACTGCTAGAATATGTGAAACAGTGAGGTAAGCCAACACGTGAAATAATAGTTTGTTACCTGTTGAGTACCCATGTGCACACTCAGTGAAAGAAGATATACCGAAGATATGTAATGTGAGCAAATCAGCCCCTAATCAGCAGTGTAACATTATAACTACACTGCTTTTGACACCCGTGTTGGCTTTCTTTAGCTTACTTTCATTTTCTTTACATTATAATGTCACATTTTGAGTCTTAATTCTGGTTTTTCAAATGTTCTAATAGCCATAGTCTTGTAAGGAATAATGTAAGACATCCTGCAAGCAGAGTAGGATGCTTCTCTTTGTCCTTGTCAGTTGTTCTCTTATGAAGGCCATGAAGTTGCTCACAAGTTGCGCATCTGTGTTAACATTTTCATTGTTGGCACCTGGAGTTAGATGTCTAAACTTAGAAACTTAATGATAAAAATGCAATATTTGGTCAATTTATCTGTATATTGTTCATTGTAAATTGTACCAATTTTGCTATAAAATATTGCTCTCAGGCTTGCAGATTATGTGGGTATGCTTAGCCTCTTGAGTATACTAAGAATATTTTTGAAGGGTGATCAATGCCCCTTATAGTAAGAACAGCTAAGAACGCTTTAGGGCAAGTTTTCATATTCACCTAAATTTTTAATCCCACCCCCAGTGATAGACATTTCAAGTTGAGATTAAAGCTGAATTTCAAAGGAAATGTAGCTTTCATTTTATAAAATACGTAACAGCTGTCTGGCTTCTTCATTTTAAGCTACAAAATAACAGTTGTGGACTGAATATAAAAATTGCCAAAAGAAGTATTCAGAATTTTTAGTTAAACACTATACTAACTCACTCTTGTTTTGGTAATAGTTACATAATTTCAAGGGGCTCTTGAGTCATTAGATTTCAAAATATTTTTCTTTTTTTTACATGTTACTTGTGCAGTTATGTATCTCAGCACAAAATTGTGTTTCACTGAGTTATACTATTATAGAAAAATTCTCCATTCTCAGTGCTTGGTACCTTATTGATAAACGCAGGAAAGTAACAGGAAAATAAGTTTATCTTGCAGAGGTGTCACATTATCTATAGCCTGTGTTCCATAAGGTCAGTCGTCTTGTTTAAAACACGAGTTAAACCTATTTATTAAGATTTTAGTTTCTAGAGTTCTTTTTCTTCTTTATCGTGGTGACTGAGTGGAGAAATAAAGTAAAATGCTAACTTTGGTTATAAAGGTAATGACAAATGCATTGGCAATGCACTTCTGGGCAGCGTTTTTAACTAAGGGGAACAAAAGTTAAAGGGAAATGCAATTGTCTGTGTAACTTAAGCTGTAAAATAATTACTCCGTCTGAAATATTGTGGTTTTTTGTTGTTGTTGTTGTTTGTTTGTTTTTAAATACAAATTGTAAACTACATTAAATAAACCTCTATATCATCTGATATAATTGTAGCATTCTGCTTGGACACAGTTATATAGCAGCAAATCAGAAACCAGCAAACGTAAAAAGTTTTGTACCTGTTTTATCCTTCTGAAATTTGCATTAACTTATGCAGAACTTGGGGTCTTTTTCCTTAGTATATCTACTCTTATCTTCTTCCTCCTCCTCCTGATATCTTCATGGCAGGCTGGAGTTCAGTATCTTTGTAATAGTTTTTAATACTTTTACAAAATCTCAGCTGTATATTCAAGAGATCAACTAGTGATTCTGATGAAAGTACATTTTGGTAACTTGCTTTTAAAGAGTGGTGGTTACTGCAAAAACTCAAAAGATAAAGCCAGCACTTCAAGGGTTAATATGTTATTAGGAGGACAGGAAATCTGGCAACTATTGCAGAAACTAGACCTAATGGTGCACACAAACAATTTGTCAGTCTTGGTAAATGTGAATAGCTTTCTGCAAAGTGGCTGCTTTTGCTTTGTTTGAAAAGCCTAAACTTTTCCTTTTTGGACTTTAAATCTTAGAAGTGAAATGTGATCCACATATTGAATCAAAATCATTTAATTCAAAACATATTTTGATTGGAACAAAGTTGACATGGAAAGAAACTCTAGAATAATAATAATAAAAAAAAAAGTTGAAAGGACTTTCTATCATATATTTAGCAGGAAAATTTGAAACAGTTCTAATTAGGCTGAAAAAAACAGCCTTTTTCGTTGTAACTTAGAAAGGTCATATATCAGTGTTAAGGCGGCATTACCAGCTAGTGTCTGAAAGCCTGCACATGCAAACGTAATTCAGTTGTTTGGTTTGGGTTTTTTTTAATTTCTTTTTTTTCAAATGCAAGCCAGAATATATACTTAATGAGCCTAAAATAATTACTTGGTACTTCATTTGTGTGGGTGCTTCGTTTTGCTCAAAAAGAGTATTTTTCATATCAAAGTTGTGTTTGTGCTAAAAATGTGTGAAATCTTACTTTTCTGTTTGTACATTAATGATTTTCAAACGTAAAATTTTTTTTAAAGCCTCTATTATTGCAAGTGTTTCTAAGGAAATTCCTTACTTCAAAGAGGAGTTAGAATATTTAGCCTCCTTGAGCTAATAGGCAATTATTTGTACTTGAGATTTGTCATTTCTTGCCTGCCAATGTAGTACATTCCTGGATATTTTTTTTAATAATTGAACAGAAAAGATTATCAAGATTATTGAGAAACAGTTTTGCTGTCTTTTCAGAAGTTTCTGCTTTGATTTTAACTACATATGCCTCATTTTGTATAGGTAGGACTTCTTTTCTGTCTCTTGAAATAAGTGTTGCACATATGCTTTAATCAGCACAGGCGTAAAGCAAGTAAACCTGTAGTCTTACATTTCTGAAAAGTTTGGTTATAGATAAATTCCTGTGCCAGTGAAAAGAAATACACTTAACACTTTCACCTTATTTCAACATACGAGCATCTCATTCTCAAGTATATATTAATTTTCAGTAGGCATAATTTCATATAATATATGTCCTTATAGGCATACTGAAATAAAAGCCAAAGAAAGGTAGAGGGGTAAAAGCCCATGATAATTACCGAACAAATACAAGTTATGATCCAAATCCAAAGGTATAAGGATGAGAAACTATATCATGGTAAGAGATCAGACAGACTATTTATATTGAAAAAAAAAAAAAAAAGGAAGTAATTTTCTAATGTGCTGGGTTTTTGTTTTTGTTTTTAATTCTGTTGCTTGACTGTTTTGCCAAATCCTTTGTATGAGTGTTGCACTGATAATCTCCTGTCTTCAGCAGATCGTTCTCTGTTCATTCCCTTCAGGGCATAAAAGGATGCACACAAATTAATGCATATCAAAGTACTTCTCAAAGAAAGAATTTTAATTACATTTAGTGGTATCAGATTGTATTGGTGAAAAATATTTGTGAATAAACCAAAATTTCCTGATAAAATCAAAGCTTCAATTTGTTGTTTCTCAAGTGTTTCTGCCTTGGGGATGGAGAAATGGAAGTCACTAATAGGTATTTGTGTTTGACATCTGTATACTGTACATTTTAGCATATCTCAAATGTTTTAGTCTCTGCCTAATACATCTCATTAAAGAAACAGATATCAGCCCCAAGACAGTTTGTCAAAGTTAATATGAGTCCCTGTGGACAGCACTGACAATTTGTGTGGGGCTTCACATGACAGTCTTTTCATGGTCTTATTTGCTCCTTAACAATTGGGGATTAGTCACTGATTTATTTTACAATAACTCAATTGGGCTGTATATTACTGTGTGAGGATGGCCTTTGTAGAGGATTTTCTTGTTTTACACGTTTTACTGCAAGCACTCACTGGGTGTAAATGATGCTCTCAGCCTGTGGTGAGAGTGCTGTAGCAATTGATCGAGGAGTGTTAGGAGCAGCATGGGAAGAATGCTCATATTCCGTAGCTGCATGCCATATTTAACTTGAGCCTTAAAGTGCACTGTCTGTCCTAGACGCTTAACTAATCCCAAATGCTTAGCATTCTATACTCTTGATTTAGTTTCCCAAGAGGCAAGTGCTAACAGTAATAAGTTTTTAAAGAACTCATTTTTAGCACTCGATATTCATGCGCATCGGAACTTCTTCACTTTTTGGATGGTTTTCAAGTGGTACCCAGTTTATATCCCTGCATATTCCCGCCTGACAGTGAAGTGTGTAACACTCCAGTCCATTGAGTTGTTTCCCTTGAAAATCCGCTTCATTTTATAATTGGTGTACTGCCCATTAACTATTGTTCCTCCATGTACAGTATCACAGCATAAGTCCCTCCCTGCAACCGAGAGCTTAACTGTGAACCTGAAATGACAGGCAGGCTTATTTATCGTCTGAATTTGTGTGCTGTATTTGGTCTGTTGTTCAGGGTCCTGGGTATTGTTGTTGACTGCAGTCTTTTTTTGTTGAGCCTTCGTGTCTATGATTTGGCAAATGAGGAAAATGGTCTAAAATGGCCTAATATGGAAAAAAATAAATGAGAATTATCTAGATTTGAATCTCTATAAATTACAAGTGTAAATTAATTTTAAACTTGGAAAAGGGAAGTACTTTCAGGATGGCTACCAACCATCCCTGAAAAGGCAGTGTGTACTTCAGTTTTGCTTTTTTAAAAGTCAGATTTAGATATCTGTTAATCTGAGGAGATTGCAGAGTGATATTCCTTCTGTTATTCATGTGCTTTGTGAGTGTAATGTGACCCCTTACAAGTCTGGCTTTTGAAGAAAAGGAAAAAGGAACAACCTCTGCACATACTAACCACATATATTAAGAAAAGTCACAAACCCTTGCAGCTGTTTTTTTCCTGACATTAAATAACAGTGAGTATGTTCTAGGGTTAATTTTATTTTTTTAGCAAGAAAGCAAGAAAATTAATTTCTATCATTGTCATTTGCTGAGCGCCGTAGAATTTTATGGCTGCACATTGTAGTATTACGGACACTCATGAGACTCCTGACTGGTTTTATCTTATTAAACAATTTTGAAATCATTAATTTTTAATTGGCCTGCTTCTGGTTTTTTATAGTTTTAATTGTGTGTCTTTGTCTAAACTTTTTTTTTTTAATTAAAAAAAAAAAAAGAAAAGAAAAAGAAGTAAAGATGGAAAAACCCCGTCTAAGCAATCCTGTTATAGGATTTTTCCATATGATCAACCGAAGAGATACTATATGCTGTAGTAATTTGTTTTAAAGAATGCTTTCAGCAATTCCATAGCTGGGGATCCTAATAAAAATAATAATAAAAAGAGAATGATATGAAGCAGGAGATATGTACAGGTCTTTTCTTGATTGAAAGTTCTAATTAAGTGAATCGAGGAAAATTAACTGAAATTAGCTGTCAGAAAGTCACATTTAAATGAGTGATGATCTGACGTGGCAGTAAACATTTAAATGATATAAATTGCCATTTAAGTGTATGGTTTAATGTTTGTCATGCATTAATATGACACAAGACTGCAGTGACAATCAAGCAGCTTGCTCTAATTTGAACATATTTAGGGCTTTTGTGTGGTGTGCACCACACAAATTAAGACAATTGCTGTTTTTATGTGTCAATTTAAATGTTGTTTTCAGGCATCAGTTAATGAAACCAACCCATCATTTCTCTGTGCAACTTGCAGAATGATTTCCTTGTTTTTTAGATTAATTTTTACTTCCTCTGCTCAAAATTAGGAATTTCCTTTACAAGGAAAATGCTATTAGATTCTTTAGATAAAGAGAATATCAGATTTGGTTAGGTTGTTCATCTACTCAGTAAAATCAGAAAAATATTGAATCCTCTGTGTAAAATAGAGAAAACGAGTCCTGCTAGTGATTTAACCTAGGCATATTAACTCTTTAGATTACAATTACTTTTAAATTATATTTTTATGTATTTGTGCTATGTCTGATACCATTATGGAGAGATTCATTGCTGTTTGGGTGCTTTTATCTTGAGGATTAGATTGAAACTGGATAAAATCTTCAGGAAAGTGGCTTGATCATTCTGCATACGGCTCCTGTTTCTGTGTAGACTTGTATAAAGGTAGTATACAAGAAGTGCATAAAAGTAATATGAGACTGCTATAATATGAGGCTGCTATTCCATCGTGTAAATATTTTGTACCCTAACACACCTAGTTAGTTCAGTTTCCTCATATCTATCAGTCTTCTGTCTATCTGTCACAATCAGATTACCACGCTGCTAGTCCTTGTGCAGATCACACATAGGAAAACATAATTTCATCTCGAGAATTTATAAAAACACACTCTGGCTGTCTGTAAATTCAGAAATGCTTCTCACTGACTGCTTTTTTCTTATTCTCACTACTGTAGTGTAAACGGCAAGGTCTTATGGTCAGCGGGGAGAAGAGTTAGTCGGCAGACCTATCTGTCACAGGGTCCATATATATATGTATATATATGGGTTTTGGTAGAATCTGAAATGCCATTGTCAATTTTGTAACAAGATTTGTTAAGGTAACTTTGTGTACTATTTGAAATACCCTTCTACTACTAAGAAATGCNTTGCAGGCATTAGAAAGTGAGTTTGTTTCCTGCCAGCTTCACCAGTGGATTGATCTGATTTTTGGCTACAAACAGCAAGGGCCAGAGGCTGCCAGATCCCTGAATGTATTCTACTATTTGACATATGAAGGAGCTGTTAATTTAAGTTCAATAACAGATCCTGTATTGAGAGAGGTAAGCTTTTTTTTTCAAATGCAGAAATCAAAATTATTTGTTAAACACTGCACTGTCAAAAGTGTAAAGGCTACGTTTTAGGTCTGTTGCTGAATGTTCAAATCTTTGCTTTCTCTAGTGTTTTGATTACAGACCAGTCAAATGCAAGGTGCCTGAAACACTCGTCACAGCATGCAAAACTAGAGAACAAGCTAGCAAGCTGTTCTTAAATTTTGTATGCCTAGATTCAGCACACCAGCATGAAAGTAAATGTTTGAAGACTGCTTCACGTGCTATGAGTGCAGTCATTTTGTTCACTAGTAACGTGATCTTAAAAGAAGACTGTGGGCAATCTTGATTTGGTTTGCGCTTTTGACTTAACTTTCACAGTTTTAACGGTTGTCTTCTAATGCAGTCCTGCATTCAGAGTAAAAATCAAGCACTCTGCAGTTTTGTAGCTTCCATAATTTTTATTTGGCTTGCTATCAAATTATTACTAATTTTTCATATATTTTTCATAAGCAAAACTAAATATTTTAACATTGGAAAAATTCAATCTTTTATTCAGGCTTAGCACTATTTAGAAAAATCTATTTGACAAAATGTCTTAATGTTATTGTGGTCTTTAGAACCCATTCCTCCTCCACCTAAACAGCTGTTTTCTAAAAGAAAAAAAAAGAGTGATGAGGAAGGTGATTAAAAGCCATTTTACTCGTAAGTATTCAGGCAACGGACAAGAGTAATTATATTAATTATATATTACTTATATTAATTGTATAATTATAAGTGTAATTGGTAGTTTGCAGTAAAATATTCTGAGTCACTGAGAACATAGTGATGTGAATGCTATTAACAAATTTCTTTAAAAGTGTGGCTAGATGTGTACCAGCAGTAAATATGTCTGAAAGCAGATTAAAAAAAAAAATGATATTTCTATTTACAAATATTAGGCTCAAAGTTTGCTGCAGAATTCTAGATTAAACCTAAGCTAATTTTTCATCATTTCTTGATTGCTGAAAGAAGATCTGAGAAAAAAGCAATTTTTACTTTCAGTAATACTTTTTTTTCTGTACCTACCAGCTATCTGGCTGTTGGGTCACCTTGACAGCCTCTGTACAGAAAGTCATGTCATAGCATCAATGTGGGTTGTAGCTGGCAGGTGGGTGCAGTGGAAAGGTTTGGGGGCACACAAGGACTGGCTTAAATAGCAAAAGTTGGGGGTGGATGTCGGTGTTATTTGGGTTACAGTCAGTCTGCAGACTTCATCTTGGTCCTTTGTTGAGCTATTGCATATCAGACTTTACATATTACTGCATTCACTTGAGCTAAGAAAAACTTATTGGAATTATTGGCTTTTAAGGAAAAATTGTCTTAGCCAGATTTGAAACAATTGTTGACTCATAGGTAGTAGATGTTACTGTTCGCCATCATTTTTTCATTTATAATGTTTATCAGTGTTTCCTTTTACACCGTCAAGGAAACACTCTTATCGCATAATGTTATCTATTAGACTCTCAAATTGATAAGTTTACATATGAACTCAAAAATAGACTGAGTATTGTGTGAAGTTCTCTCTCAAAATAACTGACTTCCCAAGTAGTCAATGCATACTGTTAGTGAAAACATAAAAATAATTTCTCTTTATAAGATTATGAAACAATGAAGCTAAAAATTGGGGTAATAGCAATCAAAAGAGCAGGTTCCCTGACACACATTTCATGTAGTTTTGAATTGTTTTGAGAACAGCTCTCTAGTCAATTTAATTATGATCTGTTTGACATGTGTCATAGCCCGAAAAATATAATTTAAGACCAAGGAAGTCACAAATCTGCCTGGAAGCATGGGTAATCTCAGTTAGAGATGCATTCTGTACTTGTGTAAATACATTAATGCAAGTGCATAGGCTTGCTGATCTGGAGCTGACTGCAGGATCAAAACAACATGATTTTGTGAGATTTGAAAATAAATAAATGAAAATCTGAATACTTATCCAAAGTGTTCATTAAAGAAATTAAATGGTGTGATGCCTTCCAGTGCTTGGAGGAGGCCTACAAAAAAGCGTGGAGGGACTTCTTATAAGGGCATGTTGTGACAGGATGAGGGGGAATGGCTTTAAAACAGAAGAGGGTAGGTTTAGACTAGATATAAGGAAGAAATTCTTTACTGTGAGGGTGGTGAGACACAAGAGCAGGTTGCCTGGAGAGGTGGTGGATGCCCCCTCCCTGGAAGCACTCAAGGCCAGGCTGGATGGGGCTGTGAGCAACCTGGTCTATGGGAGGTGTCCCTGGCCTATAGCAGGGGGGTTGGAACTAGATGATCTTAAAGGTACCTTCCAACCCAAACTATTCTGTGATTCTGTGATTAATATATTTTGTTAGCAAGTCTTTTGAGTTTTCAAGTCATATTTTTAATTTTATGTCACTATGACATTTCTTATTTTTGATTTGTTCTATACATCCTGAACTGAGTGGTGTATAAAAATAAAAACAGGAGAGAAAGAAAAGCAGGGATGTTAAGTTCATGATAATGGAGTAGGTTAACAGCAGGAGAATTATGAAACACTACTATGGTGTAAAAAATACATATTGGTAAATGCAGACAGTAGAACAAATGTTATCTGTAATATTTTTATTCTGAATTACTTGAAGATTGGTCCAATAGAATATTTTTATTTAATAATTTCAGCCTTATTTTTATAGCAGGTTCAAGAATATTGCAACAGTGTAAAGATTCCTATTTAGTAAAATAAGCCCTCCTACTTGCATGTATTTTGTGACAGCATATTTTTGTATTATATACACGTGTATATGCAATTTGAACTGGTACATATGATCAGTTCTGGGATGATATTGATAACCCTGCAAAGAGATTTAATGAGTGTCATCACCAATGGTGAGTTATTCTGTTTTTACTTGTGAGTAAAGATGAAAGTAATAAAAAATCTGCTTGTGTGTATATCTATGTGCATAATCATTCTATATATATGTGCTAAATGAATTTATCATGCACCTTTGACAGCCTCACCTTCTTCCTGCTTACTAATCCATCTCCCTGAGGACATACGCTAACATTCAGTACTGCCGAGCAGTTTCAATCAGCATTTATTTTTCTCCTTCAGTCAGCTAGCCAGAAAATATTTCTTCTTTTCTCCACCAAATTCCTGGTTAGAAGCCAAATGAGTTTCTGATCTGGACAATTAATAGCATTTTTAGGCAGGCATGACACCACAGATTTACTATCTGTTTATTAAGCAAGTATTAGACCTGAAATTTTATTCTAGATTTCTGGGCTTTGGAAAAGATGCTTTCAGCTTTCTTCTTGCAATAAAGTTCAAGGTTTTGGACTTCATATCTTTAAAGTTGTAGCGGAATATGTATTTTTTTCTTTGCAAATTTAAAACAAGGAGAATCTTCTGTATTCTCTGAGAGTTGCAAGTTACCAAGGCTTAGGTATTATGTGGAAAATAATAGCATGTGTTTAAACCATGGCAGCTTCTGCACTAAGATGATCTTGGAGAAAATATGCTATCAAGCCTGGACCACATCAGTAATGAGATGCTATGATGCATGTGTTTCTGAAGTATCTTCGCAGATAAATGTATGTGTATTGGTGACCTAACTCATCAGGAGAGGCCACACACAATAATAGAGGAAGGAACTGAGGAGTGGAGGAGTTCAGGTTAATGCAGAATTTCCTTAGGTCTCCTAAATGGCTCCAACTGGCACCTTTATTTTTATAGGCAGTCAGGTTATATATATTACAAGAAGGAAGCACTCGTCTAGGAAGGAAAACTACTTGATTAAAACCATATTCCAACTTACTTTTTTTTTTTTTTTAACTGAAAATGTAGAACTTTACATCCCCTCATACTGCTGCAAACAATTTTTTCCTGCCGTTCTTTCTGCTTATGGGAATAAAAGATGTAAAGTATTTTGAAGGGATCTGACTGCNAAAACCCCGTCTAAGCAATCCTGTTATAGGATTTTTCCATATGATCAACCGAAGAGATACTATATGCTGTAGTAATTTGTTTTAAAGAATGCTTTCAGCAATTCCATAGCTGGGGATCCTAATAAAAATAATAATAAAAAGAGAATGATATGAAGCAGGAGATATGTACAGGTCTTTTCTTGATTGAAAGTTCTAATTAAGTGAATCGAGGAAAATTAACTGAAATTAGCTGTCAGAAAGTCACATTTAAATGAGTGATGATCTGACGTGGCAGTAAACATTTAAATGATATAAATTGCCATTTAAGTGTATGGTTTAATGTTTGTCATGCATTAATATGACACAAGACTGCAGTGACAATCAAGCAGCTTGCTCTAATTTGAACATATTTAGGGCTTTTGTGTGGTGTGCACCACACAAATTAAGACAATTGCTGTTTTTATGTGTCAATTTAAATGTTGTTTTCAGGCATCAGTTAATGAAACCAACCCATCATTTCTCTGTGCAACTTGCAGAATGATTTCCTTGTTTTTTAGATTAATTTTTACTTCCTCTGCTCAAAATTAGGAATTTCCTTTACAAGGAAAATGCTATTAGATTCTTTAGATAAAGAGAATATCAGATTTGGTTAGGTTGTTCATCTACTCAGTAAAATCAGAAAAATATTGAATCCTCTGTGTAAAATAGAGAAAACGAGTCCTGCTAGTGATTTAACCTAGGCATATTAACTCTTTAGATTACAATTACTTTTAAATTATATTTTTATGTATTTGTGCTATGTCTGATACCATTATGGAGAGATTCATTGCTGTTTGGGTGCTTTTATCTTGAGGATTAGATTGAAACTGGATAAAATCTTCAGGAAAGTGGCTTGATCATTCTGCATACGGCTCCTGTTTCTGTGTAGACTTGTATAAAGGTAGTATACAAGAAGTGCATAAAAGTAATATGAGACTGCTATAATATGAGGCTGCTATTCCATCGTGTAAATATTTTGTACCCTAACACACCTAGTTAGTTCAGTTTCCTCATATCTATCAGTCTTCTGTCTATCTGTCACAATCAGATTACCACGCTGCTAGTCCTTGTGCAGATCACACATAGGAAAACATAATTTCATCTCGAGAATTAATAAAAACACACTCTGGCTGTCTGTAAATTCAGAAATGCTTCTCACTGACTGCTTTTTTCTTATTCTCACTACTGTAGTGTAAACGGCAAGGTCTTATGGTCAGCGGGGAGAAGAGTTAGTCGGCAGACCTATCTGTCACAGGGTCCATATATATATGTATATATATGGGTTTTGGTAGAATCTGAAATGCCATTGTCAATTTTGTAACAAGATTTGTTAAGGTAACTTTGTGTACTATTTGAAATACCCTTCTACTACTAAGAAATGCTGACTGTCTGTCAGGCTGAAGTTTATATATTTTGCGTGTGTTGGTTTTTTTTTTTTTTTTTTTGCAGGTATGCGCCTGACCAACTCACTTAATGAAGTGGCCTGGTTCTGACTGAAACATCCTTGAGTTCTCCACAGTTTCACATTTGATCCTATTTGTTAAACCATTCCCTAAAAACTCTCTGATTAAGTTCCATTTGAGGAAGGGGAATAATTTACACAGCTTCACTCTATGACCACAAGGGAAACATCCAAAGCTCACTGAAGAAGGCACTTCTACGATATATAATTCAGTATAAAATGCAAGCTTGGCAGAATAACAAACGTTTGCAGCACTAAATACCAGACCCTGTGGATGCAGTGTCTTCAATGAAGAATTCTGCCAGACATCTAGGAAAAGGGGAAGAGAGAAGAAAGAAGGGGAAGAAAGGAACTGGGACCTAGACAGGCTTGAGCCGTGGGCCCAGGTGAACCATGAGGTTCGAAAAATCCAAGCGCAAGGTCTTGCACCTGGGTCGAGGCAACCCCCACTACCAATACAAGCTGAAGGATGAAAGGATTGAGCGCAGCTCTGCTGAAAAAGATCTGAGGGTACTGGCAGATGGGAAGCTGGACATGAGCCAGCAATGTGCCGTTGCAGCCCAGAAAGTCAACTGTATCCTGGACTGCATCAAAAGATGCGTGGCCAGCAGGTCGAGAGAGGTGATCCTGCCCCTCTACTCTGTGCTGGTGAGGCCTCACCTGGAGTACTGCATCCAGATGTGGAGTCCTCAGTACAGAAGAGACATGGATCTGTTGGAGCATGTTCAGAGGAGGTCCACAAAAATGATCCACAGAATGGAACACCTCTCCTACAAGGACAGGCTGAGAGAGCTGGGGCTGTTCAGCCTGGAGAAGAGAAGGCTACGAGGTGACCTGATAGTGGCCTTTCAGTATCTAAAGTGAAAATACAGGAAAGAAGGGGACAGACTCTTTAGCAGGATCTATGGTGACTGAACAAGGGGAAATGGCTTCAAGCTCAAAGAAAGAGGGTAGATTTAGCTTAGATATGAGGAAAAAAATCTTTTACAGTGAGTGTGGTGATGCACTGGAACAGGTTACCTAGTGTTGTGGTTGATACCCCATCCCTGGAGATTTTCATGGTGGGGCTGGATCAGGCCCTGAGCAACATGATGTAGCTGTGGTGTCCCTGTTCATTGCAGGGGAGTTGGACTAGATGGCCTTCAGAGGTCCCTTCCAGCTCTAAGGATTCTATGATTCTATGATCTCACAGTTGTATTGGAAGCATTGATGAAATACGAGCAGACACCGCAAGCATACAATCCGCAGCATCCCATGTACTTCATAAAGGAGTATATTGAGGCAGGCCTGCCCAAAACATTCATCACAATACAGATTATTTCTAGCATCATTAGTAAGTCCATTCCTCTTCATAACATAAAAGGAGTGACAATTACCTGATTAAACTATACTGAATGAAAGGGCGATGAGGTCAAGAATCCCTTCTCTCTGATATTGCTGCGATATGAATGCAATGAAAACGTGACTTCATTTATTCACCATGGTCCACCACTGCTCATTTTCTAAAGAGAATTTGTGCTGCCTCATGCTTTAAAAATTACTTGCCAGTGGTAATTTGCTCACAGTTTTTAACTTTTCCTTATCCGTATATCCAGCAGGATAGGAAAAACTGCCAATTAAGCTTTCTGAATAAAATATAAACATTTAAAAGCAACTCTACTCAAGCACTGCTGAATCCTAAAACAGTACACACAAGAGAAAACTACTGCTCTCTGTTTGTAAGCTAAAAAAGCATGTTGGTTGAACATCTTTGCATGGGGAGAGAGGGATCGAGGGAGCAAGCATAAGATGGAGCTTAATAGTCATCCTCTTCCACCCTCATCTCCTGCAATGCCTTTTTGCCTTTCTCNGCTAAAAATTGGGGTAATAGCAATCAAAAGAGCAGGTTCCCTGACACACATTTCATGTAGTTTTGAATTGTTTTGAGAACAGCTCTCTAGTCAATTTAATTATGATCTGTTTGACATGTGTCATAGCCCGAAAAATATAATTTAAGACCAAGGAAGTCACAAATCTGCCTGGAAGCATGGGTAATCTCAGTTAGAGATGCATTCTGTACTTGTGTAAATACATTAATGCAAGTGCATAGGCTTGCTGATCTGGAGCTGACTGCAGGATCAAAACAACATGATTTTGTGAGATTTGAAAATAAATAAATGAAAATCTGAATACTTATCCAAAGTGTTCATTAAAGAAATTAAATGGTGTGATGCCTTCCAGTGCTTGGAGGAGGCCTACAAAAAAGCGTGGAGGGACTTCTTATAAGGGCATGTTGTGACAGGATGAGGGGGAATGGCTTTAAAACAGAAGAGGGTAGGTTTAGACTAGATATAAGGAAGAAATTCTTTACTGTGAGGGTGGTGAGACACAAGAGCAGGTTGCCTGGAGAGGTGGTGGATGCCCCCTCCCTGGAAGCACTCAAGGCCAGGCTGGATGGGGCTGTGAGCAACCTGGTCTATGGGAGGTGTCCCTGGCCTATAGCAGGGGGGTTGGAACTAGATGATCTTAAAGGTACCTTCCAACCCAAACTATTCTGTGATTCTGTGATTAATATATTTTGTTAGCAAGTCTTTTGAGTTTTCAAGTCATATTTTTAATTTTATGTCACTATGACATTTCTTATTTTTGATTTGTTCTATACATCCTGAACTGAGTGGTGTATAACAATAAAAACAGGAGAGAAAGAAAAGCAGGGATGTTAAGTTCATGATAATGGAGTAGGTTAACAGCAGGAGAATTATGAAACACTACTATGGTGTAAAAAATACATATTGGTAAATGCAGACAGTAGAACAAATGTTATCTGTAATATTTTTATTCTGAATTACTTGAAGATTGGTCCAATAGAATATTTTTATTTAATAATTTCAGCCTTATTTTTATAGCAGGTTCAAGAATATTGCAACAGTGTAAAGATTCCTATTTAGTAAAATATGCCCTCCTACTTGCATGTATTTTGTGACAGCATATTTTTGTATTATATACACGTGTATATGCAATTTGAACTGGTACATATGATCAGTTCTGGGATGATATTGATAACCCTGCAAAGAGATTTAATGAGTGTCATCACCAATGGTGAGTTATTCTGTTTTTACTTGTGAGTAAAGATGAAAGTAATAAAAAATCTGCTTGTGTGTATATCTATGTGCATAATCATTCTATATATATGTGCTAAATGAATTTATCATGCACCTTTGACAGCCTCACCTTCTTCCTGCTTACTAATCCATCTCCCTGAGGACATACGCTAACATTCAGTACTGCCGAGCAGTTTCAATCAGCATTTATTTTTCTCCTTCAGTCAGCTAGCCAGAAAATATTTCTTCTTTTCTCCACCAAATTCCTGGTTAGAAGCCAAATGAGTTTCTGATCTGGACAATTAATAGCATTTTTAGGCAGGCATGACACCACAGATTTACTATCTGTTTATTAAGCAAGTATTAGACCTGAAATTTTATTCTAGATTTCTGGGCTTTGGAAAAGATGCTTTCAGCTTTCTTCTTGCAATAAAGTTCAAGGTTTTGGACTTCATATCTTTAAAGTTGTAGCGGAATATGTATTTTTTTCTTTGCAAATTTAAAACAAGGAGAATCTTCTGTATTCTCTGAGAGTTGCAAGTTACCAAGGCTTAGGTATTATGTGGAAAATAATAGCATGTGTTTAAACCATGGCAGCTTCTGCACTAAGATGATCTTGGAGAAAATATGCTATCAAGCCTGGACCACATCAGTAATGAGATGCCTATGATGCATGTGTTTCTGAAGTATCTTCGCAGATAAATGTATGTGTATTGGTGACCTAACTCATCAGGAGAGGCCACACACAATAATAGAGGAAGGAACTGAGGAGTGGAGGAGTTCAGGTTAATGCAGAATTTCCTTAGGTCTCCTAAATGGCTCCAACTGGCACCTTTATTTTTATAGGCAGTCAGGTTATATATATTACAAGAAGGAAGCACTCGTCTAGGAAGGAAAACTACTTGATTAAAACCATATTCCAACTTACTTTTTTTTTTTTTTTAACTGAAAATGTAGAACTTTACATCCCCTCATACTGCTGCAAACAATTTTTTCCTGCCGTTCTTTCTGCTTATGGGAATAAAAGATGTAAAGTATTTTGAAGGGATCTGACTGCTATAATCGAAAATTTTAAACTAAAATGCAAACCATGGGCCACATGCTACCTTTTGGCAGATAAACCCTGGGGAGTGCAAAGCTTGCATAATTCAAAGGCAAATCTTAGGAGGAGGGGAGCAGACCAAGAGAGGAGGGTTTGAGTCAGTGAAAGTGGGGGAAGGGAACTACAGCCAGGAGAAGTAAGGCGAGAGATCCAGTACATCTGCTCACATGTCTGTGCACAAGTTGTCTCTGCAGAGACCACTCCTTCTTTGTGGTCCTTTGTTCCTCTAGCAATTTTAGCAGCATTGTCACTGACTCTGGTTCTTGTACTCATGTATCCTGCTGAAAGAAGTTTCAAGTGCAGAGGGAACTTGCTGTTAGGTGACAAGCAGTAAATATCACATCTCTTTCTGGTGGAAAATATGGTATTTGCCAGCAGAGGTATGCTATATTACTACCTTCTGTTGAGTCTGTCTTGAAAACCCCATTTTGGTCTGTGGAACTTACTGTCATAAGATTTGCTGTGGAAGGTTTTATTTTTTGTTGCCTGTATGGAAGAGGCAAGTAATCACAGCACCACAGATAAATCCAGCAGTTCTGGAGAGAATTTGCAGCACCCTCTTATCACAAATTCTGTTCTCTTTTTGAAACAGCTGTCCAAGAGTTTAAAAAAAAAAAAAGAAAATAGAATTAGTTCTTTGCCATCCAGACGAGTAACTGATGAAAGGGTGAAGCACAATCCGTAAAAAATAATTTGTGTCTTGGACTGATTTGTACTCTATTACTTTCTTGGACAGAAGGATAGAAATTCTTACATCTCTGACATAGAGTAAGAGAGGATCGTCATGAACTTGGAAGTCCATTTTTCTACTCATACGCCTGTGTGGCTAGCATAAACACTGCATAAGCTTAAAGAGAAGAGATAAAGTCAATAGCAAGAATGCAAAATATTACTTGGAGAGTACATCAGTTTACTGCAGGAACCCCTCAACCTCAGGGGGTTATACGAAATTTTTTACCATACTTACAAAAGCATCCAGCTGTATTCTTTGAATCATTTTTAAAATATCGTTTGACATTATAATTGTAAGCAGTAATTAAGGATGACTGATGATTTTAAAGTTAGCAGTAATAGTTTGGAAAAGATGAGGATAAGTCCCGTCCAATTAATATCTCACGTACTTTCATTAAAAAGCGATTTGCATTTAGCAGTAGATGATTCAGTTTTCTCTTCTTTGCAGAGAAGATTCCGTTTTAGTGCATTTGTGTAGTCTGTTTGACATTAGGAAGCACAGCTTTCTCCGTTCTGTCGGCACCTTTCTTTGTACCATTTTATTTCCATATGAACTGAGGAGTTTCAAAAATTTCTTTCTGTGAAGAATCAGCTTGGACATAGCATTTGGTACTTTATTTGAATGTGCCACTTCTGATTATGTTAAGAGAGGAAATAATTCTTTTATTTTCTGTTTTAAAGCATATGGCATAAATTATTTTATGGATAATAGCTTTTAAATGTTGCCCTAGATTAATATCTTTGGGTAAGTTTTATGCATCTTAGACCTATCTCTTATGAGTCTAATTTTATTTTTAAATATTTACAATTTGAGAGACTTCTGTGCTTTCCAAAAGGAGTTACAAGGATGTTTAGTTTACATGACCCCAGTTTCATGACAGCAGTAGCAGATCTGATATCTTATCCCAGAGAAAGCATTTTTGGCCTCTCTTTTAGCTGTGTTCATGGTGGGAGTTAATAGCATATTTCAGCTCTAACTCAGCTGGAGAACTCTGACAGCAGTGAATCTTTCACAAAGTATAAACACAATTTGTATTTATAGCATAGTTAACATTTACTAAATGGGAAAATGATCAGTCTGGTTTTAGCAGGTAGGGCAACAGTCTATGTTGTGGCTGTGATGAGTTTTAAAAAGTAGGATAAAGTGATTAGAAAATACTGTCACAGAGCAGTAAATTGAAATGTGTTTAATACAGTAAGTAACAAATTCATGCAGGCAAAATCCAAGCTATAGTTGAAACAATCTTTGAATCATCTCTGGCCAGAAGTGTGTTGCACAGATGGTATGCTTGATGTTGTGCAACACAGGAACAGCATGAAAAGCCAAATAAATGTTAAGATGCAGTCTAATTCTAATTGAAAATCAGTATTTAAAATATCATATGCAACCAGAGTTAAGAAGACTATATTTGTAGTAAGCATAGTGACTTAATGGCTACGAAGAGGTGAACTTGTCAACTGCAAGCAAACCCTGATCTCCTCTGGTGGAAGAGGGAGAACAGAGCCCGAGTTGCTGTTGTGGGTGAGCATTTGCAGCTATTGCGTGAAATCAGCTTGTCAGGATTTTTGGATGCTGATTGGGATTCTCCTATGAAAAAAATGAGTGTTCTTTTCTGGTAAAAAAACAAAAACAAACAGAAATGTGAAAATAAGAGGAGCATCGTTACTGCCACCAGTTCATGTCGTTTTCCTATGAATTCACGCATCTCACCTTACACTGTTACCTATCTGTGGTGTTTGAGTAAACAGGCAAACTGAATATAATCAAGTGTTTGCTGTGATATCTGGGAGGTGTGGCACCTCTTTGATTCCATTTAGCCCAGAGTTTGACATGACAGATGGGGTTTTATTGTCTTTGTCTTAAGTATTTGCTACAGTGCCTAGGAAAGGATAGAAAAATATAGTTAGGTTTCAGTCCAGAAAAATATTTGACCGTTCTCTTCATTACGGAATAGATTCTAATTTTATTTGATGCTCCTGCTTTATTCAGGAGGGAAAGGGGTAATATTTAAGAGTTAAATAAAATAGATCTGAGATGCCTGATGTGTAAGGATTAAAGAAAATAAGAACCAAACAACTGCTTTTACTAGAAGTATTAATGCTTCATGGAAAGAAGTAACTCATGTAAATTAGTTCTTCATCTCTGAGCGCTTTTTTTTCTCAGCCTGTAGTTGAAATTCAACTTACAGAAATTTTCAGTGCAGTCAGTTCCCTCACCTCTTCTTGCTTGACCTGTTTTGTGGATCTATCAGAGCCAGAAAGGCCTTGAGACCCCCTGGGCTCTTCACATTTTCGTTTGTGCCTGGCTGGTCAGTCTTAGATAGTTGATGTATTTGTTGGCCAACATTAAAGAAGAATGAGTAAGCAAAAACATAAACAAGGGATGGAAAAGTGTTGTTCATATTTCAGAAGTAGCTTTTGAACAGAATGCTTTTTTTCCCTCTTTTTTTTCTTTCTTTTTTTTTCCCACTGTACATGGAAAGAATTGAATATACTAGTGTATAATAGCTTCAGTTATCATGCAGTAAGTCATTTAGGCTTGAATCCAGCATGGAGGCAAACGCTCTACAAGCATTTCATTATTTTTCTCACCAGCATGCTTTGATGATTTGCAAGTTCTTTGTGAAGTCTAATCAATATCTTGTGCTGCAGCTGGGAAACTAACAATTTTTGTTTGGAATGTTTTTATTGTATTTTCTCATTGTAGCTTAGTGTGTTCTGCTCCTGAATTCACACTGTGTCTGTGGATGGTATATTTATTTACTAAACTTTATTGTATTAGTCATATATGAACAATAGCTGCTTCATGAGTGAGAAAGCTTGAGGTTGTGCTAAAGATGCTTTCCCTCAATCAGTGCCCAAAAATCAAGAATGAGTTAAACGTTATGTTTTATTAGGTGAGGGAAAAAAAAGACAATTCAATGTAGTATAAAACTCAGAGGTAGCATTGCATCCATAATTCGAAAACAAATATTTTGATCATGTTATGGTTTAGTTTAAATAAATATATTAGTTCAGCTAAGGAAATGAAATTCTTTGTTTCTTGTTCACAGTTAATACAAATTCTGACAGGTGATCATGCAAGACAGTTTTAAGACCACTAAATGCTGGATGTACACACCAGTGTATCAACCTCCCCCAGACTGAAATGTTTTATTTTACAAGTAGAGATGGTATCAAATTTGGAGAAATTCCATGGAATGCTAACAGACTGGGACAGTTTGATTTTTTTCCAAAGGAAAATGTTTTATATCAGAAAGTTTGGAGTCAGCTGAGTAGCAACTAGACTGTGCGTAGGAAGCAAGCTTTAAAGATTATCTTTGCTTTTTCAAGGGGTGAATGAATAATGCCAGAAAATGGTGAAATTTCAAAGTAATGCATATGACAATACCAAAGCTTTATATGTAATAATTACTGATTTTAAATGCCAGAGAGTTTGAAATCTTCATCTACTGTAGTGAATAGAGAAATTCAGCAATTTTTCGTTTTGTTGCTCAAGTAGAAGGAAGACTCGTATTTTTAAAAACTAGCTGCAGAGCTGCTTGGGATTTTGCTTGTACTGTATTCAACTTTATTTGCAGGTCTTTAAATTTTTCTTAGCTTTCTTTTTAGAATCTTTTCCCTTTTTACTTTGTCAGTCTCTTTGAAGTGCTTCCAGACCTGTTTTTCTGGTTCTAGTTTTTTTATCTGCTTCTTTCCAGTAGCCAAAGATTTAGGTGTTTTGAATGAGCACATCAGTGCTCCAGACAGAGATACTGTTTGAAATTATCCATGAACCCAATGCCTCTGAACATTATTGAGTGACATTTGTTTCTGTTGGTTGTGTCTGCTCTGACTAACTGGTTTCTTTCAGATTGGCAGCTGGGATTACGCTGTAGTAGACGGACAGCTGCATGAACTGGAGATTGCAGTGAGGCTGTGCTAGACCTTAATACGCCTGGAATGTATATATTCAGATTGGAGCAACTTATGTGGCCCTGAGGGGGAATCTGTTTGTGTTTTCACAAACTGTGATTACTTCCTGATTTGTTTTAATGACTGCCAAGTAATTTTCATGCTGGTCTGTCAGGACAGAAAGACTTAATTTCTCAGTTTTCACAGAAAATTTCCTAATGTAGTTTAAGAGCTGTGTTAGTGTTTTTGTTCTTAAAGTCATGATAAAAGTATCCTTCTCTGTTCTCCCTTCTGCACTTCTCTATGTTGTAAACAGTAGAAAATATTCACACACAGAATATTGGTGGTTTGGATTTTAAAGCTAATGAGTGATTGGACTAGTAACCTAACTTGCAGACAACTACAGTATTGCGAACAAGCATACAGAAGAAACTTAATTTAAAAAAAAAAGTGTAAGTACCAAAGAGGTTTTTCTCACAAAGAGGCTACAGAGAAGGACAAAAAATCTAAGCTCCGTTTATATTTGATGGCTTTCCTGTCTTCATTTTGTATCTTTTCTTTGTGTGTGTGTGTGTGTGTGTGATGTGGCCTGTTCTGTTTTGTTGCTCATATCGCCAAAGTACTGCAGCAAACAAGGGTTATGCACTTTTTTCTATGTAACAGCGTGCTGATGTGCTGTGGTAACATCCCCCTGTGCTGCCAGTTGGTAGTATTTCTCTTCATGCTTAACAGTGCATTAAGTGGTTGGCATGATTGATAAAATAAATAACTGAAATGATTCAGTAAAAAGGACCTGCTTTGTGAAGTCAAAATAAAAGAAAGATTTTCTTTTTTTGGAGTGAAGAAATTAGGTCTCTTGTATTTTGAAAAGTTGATGCAAGTGTGTGAATTTATGATGAATTTATGAACATTTGAGTGCTGTATTTTTTCCCTGGGTCAAGTGTAGTGCAATATCCCCAGGGCAGGTGTACAGTCATTGAGCATATACATTGCCGGCTTCAGAAAAGCATTTTGTCTATTTTTCACAATCTTGATCTAATGGGGATTGTTATGAAACAAGGGGAGGGGATACTACAATGAGCTTCTCTTCTGTAATCCTCAGCCTATTTTCAGGAATTTTATCTAATTGGTATGAATCGTGCTTGTTGTCTGGCTAGTGTTATCTGTCCTGCAGTCCATGAGTAATTGAACTGAGAACCATACTGCAGAAGCATAAGTGACTGTCTGATCAGATGAGGTTTCCTGATCACTTATTATCAGGGCTTGATTTTAATCGTCATCCCAGGGGAGGGAGCTGGTCAGTTAGCTGCTGAGCCATTCCGCTTCACTGTCTGAGGGAAAACCTGTCAAACGATCTGTGTTCTCTGGTGCTGCAAAGCAACATCTGGGTGGAGGGAAAGGCAGGGCAAGCAATTGTAATTGTGTATTGCTTGAGCCAATAGAAGTCACTGAGGAACATGTGTGTAAACCTTTTTGAATATTGAAAAGTGAGGTAGGAGCGGCAGAGAGCCAAAGTAATTATTTTTGTGAGGGCTGTTATTTTCTGGACGTAAATAATGGGTAGAAAGAAGGAAGACAAACCCAAAACCTTTTGTGTCCTTAACACACATGCTGAAAGAATATTTCTTGCTATGCTTGATTTTTTTTCATCTGAGCTTTCAAATGTTTGGCATTCAAATCCTAATGATTAGAGGAGTACCTGGAAATGATCACATTCAGATATGTAAAGACGCAGGGATAGAAGTAGTCTCTTTGTAACAGTTAGAGTGTAACTTGTAATTGGGTGTTCAAGCTGTGGGTTGCAGTGTAACATGGGTGTGTTGTGCTCTAGGACTTGAGACCGTTTGGTGTTTTTTGTCTGAGTATGTGTGATGAAAGCTACTCTGAGCTAGTTCTCTTTAAGGGTCTTTAAATCTAGAGTTAAATGGTGTATGTCTTGCCTTTTAACTCTACAGGCCTTCATTTCAGGATTTGAGTTCAAAACTAGAGACCATTTCATTCTTCCTCTGTGACACTCAGTGCAGTTCCCCCTCCACCCTCCCTCCCTCATATTTAATTTTATAGTTCTTTCAGACATAAACATGAAAAAAAGCAATTTTGACTTAGTTTCTGAGTGTTGCTGCAAAGAAAAGTAACAAACATCTGTTTTTACCTTAACTGCATCCATATGTTCAACCTCGCCATCACCCTCCTTCCCCAAAAATTTACAGCCGTATTTGGTGGGTACTGCATACTGTTGAATTAACTTGCTTCACAGTTAGATTAGAAGCTATGTTCAGAGACTGCAACAATGTCCGTTAGGCAGTGGCCAAAAACTATATTACAGCTATGGCAAGTTTTTCTTTTTTTACTCCTCCTCTATTAATTTGCTTCCTTCTTCCATTTCCCTTCTCATTCCCCAAGAAAAGAGGAGATAATTCAGGAGATTATTTAGGAGAACATTATTGTAGTAATCAGATATTTGTGAAGTTTGCTTTTTACTTTTATACTTAGAAATTCATTAATATTTGAAATACCACATTAATCATACTAATATGTGGTTGGATATGCATTCTGTGTGGATTATAGTAAAGAGTTAGTTAGCTTGTTTCTTTTTATTACTTCTTGTTCTAGCATCTGGAACAATTATGGCCTTACCAAAGCTTTGTTTTTGTAGAGGATAAACAAGAAGAAAGCTATTTTACTGAGATATTTGAGAAGCAGTGAAACAAAATGTTGAATGATAATATCTTTTACTTTGTGGTATGCAGCGTAGCTTCAGAGATAATGGTTTGTGGAAAGTAAGGATACTTTTCAGACAAAGGTTATTACTTTTCAGTGATACACTGCCTTTAATAGTTTTGAAAATTTCCAAAATATTTTTGCCTACAATAATCTAAATATTTCTGTGATACAATATTGAATAATGTGAGAATGCATACTCTTCCTCTGCCACTAGAAGAGTCTGGCCATCTCTTACTAATACTCACTAATGCTATTAATACATCTTTCAAGGAAATGAAATTAGAATCTGGGCTATAATTTGTTAGAAAGTGAGTTGATGGCCTCTTGACCGATTGTCATTTTACTGTATATTCTCAGGTATGTAGTAGGTTTTTTCCTCTATCTCAAAGGAGATATTAATTATCTCTCTGAGGAAAGAATTCTCTGCTTGTAGCTGATTTCCTTTGACAGGTTGAACAAAAGTATGAGTGACATCTGGTGGCTAAAAAGACCCAAATTTCTCTTGTTAAGTAAACTGAGAAAATGGAGAGTGATTCTAGGACGTTTCTGATGATGGAGGGATATCATCTTGCAATCTTCTGTATGTGATCCTTCCGACTGAGATGTAATCAGAAAGATGTTGACATCTGGATAGACTTTAAATGTCGTATGGGACAAGGAACATCATTTGAAAGTGCTAGTGCGTTGTCCTGGTCATAATGAACAAGTCATAAAGAAGTCTTGAAGCTAAAGAATCTTCACATTTTTATTAGGAATGAAAAGGAATGCAAAAGGTTTTTTTGGCTGAAGTCTCGCTGCTATGTCTAGATATAATTGCCCAAGTGTTGTTGCCTTGGTATTTACTCAAGTTTTTCAAATTTCACTTGGCTCTCTGAAGATATACAGTAAAGAGAGCATACAGATACCAATATCTGTGGCTGTGTACAGTTTTGATGTTTTATTTGTTACCTGTGGCAGGATGTGATCTGAATATAGACTTTCCCATTTCAGTTGGCTGAAAGGGTAAGATTGTATCAGTGGGTTATTGTATTCCTAGAAATGTAGGCTTTCTTATTTTTTGGGAGCACCATATGGAACCTAATGAGTCTAGAAGACTTGTTTGTGCCTGAACTGTAAATAACAAACTCAAGTTAGATGATAAACATAGCTATAAAAACAGGCCATTACAGACTGAAAACTGAGAATTTTGGGGCCTCGGAGGGAGGTTTTGGCAAAAACATTGTCCTTCTGGTTAGCAGTTCTGCTGACAGAACACGAGTTGTGTGAAAATAGGCAATAGCTGTTTATTTGCCAGTTGAGTAGCACATTTTATACTTCTTTTTAAGATCCTAGAACAATTCTACTCAGCACTGAGGCTGGATGGGAGATCTCTAGCTAAGCTGTTGCTGCTATTCTGTGGTCTGGGAGTATGACAGTGATGAGCATCTTGTATGTGAGTAAGCAGTGGAACCATAACTTTGTCTCCAACAGTTTTTATTTTACTGGATGATGATGAGTTCCTTGACGTTTGGACTGTGGAAAATAGTATACTTTAACATCTGATTTTTGTTTTATATCAATAAGTGCTCATATTACGATGAATGTATTTGAATTGGTCTTTATTGATATATTCCAGTGCTTAATTTATCCTTTTTTAGTGTTGGCGCTATATAAGAGAGTGTAGTTGGTTGAGATATCCGTGGAAATTAAAGGACACAGCAAATTTCAAGGGTAGCACAAAATCCTGAATCCCTTTAAATGCCTGTTTAGGAATGGAGGTTTCTAAACTGATAGTATGTCCATGTAAAGGGAAGTTAACAAATCTGAAGCTTCTTATTTCTCATCTTATCCATTCTATTTTCTGCTTCATCTAAAATAAATCCTTGCGAGTGATGCTTCCAAAAGTATTTTATTCAATTTGGGTAATATCCAGGAAATAAGTAGTAGATCTCGTAGACTCTGTAGGTTTCCCCTAAAGGTTTTACTGTGCAATTAATAGATTGAATCCAGGACTGACAGCATTTTACATCTCCTGTGTTCTTCTAGTACCACCCTCATTGCAAAACAGAATTCTCACTTTCTAGTAAAAATATCCATTCAATCTGCAAGTAAATGTAGGCAAATATTTTTAATCTGAATGTTTTAATACTAACAGCTTTTTACAGAGATGGCAGAGCTGCTGACCACTAAGATGTAGCTTTGTTAATGTCTCAAGTCTTAAGGGACCTCAGATTCTAAACCCAGTATTTTAATTTTAATGTGGCATTTTTTGTCTTTAGGAAAGGAACTCTGATGAGCTTACTGAGCTTTAGAGTTCACAGATCTGATTTTGTTATTCTTCAAAAAGTACTCACTGAATCTCAGCACTTGTATGTCAGATTACACATCCAGTTTTTGATAAACTTACTTATTCACCATTTCTTTGAAGATTAAGACGCTTCCCAGAGCAGGCAGGCATGTCCATACAGTAATTCCAAGGCCTGCATTCTGGTGAATTCAGATATTTCAAAAGCCCTGCCAAATGCAGCAAAGTCAGCTGTTTTGGATGGCAAATTTCCTATCTCAGAATATAATTATTTTGGTGATCTGAAGGCCTTGGGTACATTCTACTTTTGATGTTATTATTTCTGTAAGGAGAGACTGCTATGTGCCCTAGTAATAGTCGTTATTATTATGTAAAATAGTTTGTAAGACTAAGATGAGCACAAGTGTTGAACCATGAAAATGGAGAACTGCAGAAGGAAAGAACAGGCACACTGCTATGAATGCTAAAGAGCTGCTGGTGGTTTTGTGTTCTAGCATTGAAATGTCCCATTTTAAATACTTCACTGAAGGTTTTGATTTTCAGAACTTCAGAACTTTGAAAGATGGTACTTGCTAGAGCCTCACCCTAGGTACTTAGCACTACTAGACACTTTAGTGAATGTAAGGCTCAAAGCACCATGCAGAAGAGAAATCAAAGTGTCAGTCTGAAATGGAGCTGTTAGCCCACAGCAAACGCAAGACAATTTTACTTAGTTTAGTTCACAATGAAAAAGATTTAACCTAACATGAATTACTTAAGATTTTCTTTAGGGTTAGCATGATCCTATGGATAGTGTAGGGCATGGTAGGCAAGAAATAACATGTTGAGTTCTGGCTGCTTGATTTTATATTTGAACCAATGGGCCATTGTGTAGAAACATGGAAAACTAGTTGGACATGTATATGAAAGAGGTATAAATTCACACGTTCTGAAATAATTCTTTAAGAAATGACAAAGTATGGGATGGTACTTTCATTAGTACCCAATGAAGAAAGTGATAAAGCAAGATGCTGAAGATAGAGCCTTCTATTTTTTTTTTTTTTAATAAACGCTGCATTATATCTTCACATTTTCATTTAGTTGCATTTAACAGACTTGCTGTTGGTTTTATACATCCTAATTTTTTTTGCTCTATTTGAATAAAAATTAGTAAAAAGCTTGGTGTGACTTTCATTGTAGTTCATGCTGTGAAACTAGGCGATGGAGTTTAAAAAGAACACTTATACATAGAGGAACTTTAAAAAAATTAACTTTTGTGTCTGAGTTATGATACAAACAGGATAAGCCAGTGTTAGAAAGGAAAAATGAAGCCAATAAAGAGGGTTTCTGATTATAATAGCTGGTTTCTGTTTAATATCATTGAGCAAGATGAGGTTTTGCAGAGTTTCTCATGGAAATAGCATCCACAGTACTAAAATGATTACCTCATTCTTAGTACCAGTGCCAAGCACTTAGCCCCACAGTGAACACACGGGGTTGATTTTCGACATGAAACAAGCCAGAAGTGTGGAATGACATTTTCAGGTGACAGTTATGGTTCTATTGCCTGTAATTAGCACCTCTTAACATGCAAACCTGCCTGTGCCTTTTCTAGGCTGTTGAAGCTCAAATACGAAGTTTTGGACAGACCCCTTCCCAACTGCTCATAGAACCACATCCTCCAAGAAGTTCTGCCATGCAGGTGGTAAGTACCATGTTAACTCTTTGTGACCTGCCATTTTGTTCACTTCCTATGCTATTTTAAAGTTACGCTACCTGCTACTTAGCTTTTCTTTTGTGATTGTGAAACTGTGTTATTAAAAAGAGCAGATGAGTTATGAGTTTGTAGGACTGTGAGTGTATGCAGTGTCTAACTATTATTTATTGCTGGAAGGATTATATTGATTTCTAGTATGGACCTTTTTTGTCAGTGTAATCTAAAAACACTTCATCAGTTTATTTTGTTAATACCATACCTGTACAGGTGAGAGCCAGTCATCGTGGAGACAATTTAGTTAGTCTTTGGCAGATTCCCCGAGAAGCATGGATTTAGGAGGTGGAACTTCCTTGTCTTTTCCCCCAGGCATAGGTTTTCCCCTAAAACCAGGATTACTAGGAATTCATGAGCTGAAACTTACATAGCAAAGAATGTGACTAAATGTGTTTTGCAGTAAAGCTAGGGTGATAAAATCCAGGCAGTGAGCATTAACATGCTTTCCCTTTTACCTCTTCTTGTGTTTAATATAATTTTATTATACAAACTATTATTTTATTACTGATTACTTTCCATACCATGTTGTGTGCAGTCCTTAGGACTAAAATAGCATTTATGTTGTCACAGATCCAGAACTAAGTATGTTAAGTGATACTGTGAGAAGTGGAGTAAATGGTCTGCTAATTCACAAGTTTTTCAAACATTTACATTCCCTTATTGTTAAGATGGATATATTATCCTGAAATATTTTTTAAAAGGATTTTTTAATGTATGTTCTGTAAAATATGATCTATATGTCCTACTGTGGTAGACTAAGGTTATTTGATTAAAAACATATCAGCAGTGCAAATGGTTTTAGAAAAATCACACAATAACTGGAAATCCGTCCAAAGTAGCTTACAAACCTTGCAATAGAGTCTAAGAAGTCTAAGCTTTCTTATCCTAGCTACTAGTCTTTCTCAAATACAAACTTGATATGCTGTGCATAAGGCATGCTCAGCTTGTTGTCCCCAACACCTTTCCTGCAGCATGTGAATATGCAAAAGGCATTTGACAGCTATGCAGTAGGCAGGCTTCTGCCCTAGGTTCCTACGTACTGGATGGACAAAGCTGACTGCGTAGATCTATAACCTTCTAGCCTGTTGCACCTCCTACATGGCATCCCAGAGCAGGTGAGAGCTAGCAGGCCACTGCAGTGACTTGAGATGTATGCAGTCAATGGGCTGTCCCTGGGCTGAGCCCTGTTAAAAGGGATGCTGGGGAGCCCAAGTGCTCTCATCATATGGCTACACACCATATATGTGTCCCTCCGTCGTGGTGTTGTGCATTAGGCATTTGCCCTAATGTATGGAAAATTATTTCATGAAAAGGAGGAACATAAAAAGTTGGTTGTTGAGATTTTTGTCAGACTCGTTGTTATATAAATAAATCTGATGCCAGGAAGCAGTTTGTATTGTTTTATCATAATATTTTTCATTCTGCTGAATTAATGATTTAATATGTAATGGAAAAATTAACTTCTGTGAAGTAAACTGTTTATACCTCCTGTGGGTTTTTCAGGCTGAGGTGCACACAGAAACAACACCTCAGTTCACCACTTGTTTTGATCGGTTTTGTGGTTATTAATACAAGATTTTTTAAAAGAGCTATATTAAGCATTTAAAAAGTAGTATTCTTGGAGCTGAAATACAGTAACGATATTTTCCCTGTCACAATTCTGGATTATTTCTGGCTATATTATTTCCTGAGTTTTCTGTTTTCGTGTGTGTGCATGTATGCATGAATGCAACTGAATCGAAAGGTACCACGTGCTGCGTTAAGTGCACAAGCCATAATATACACCAGGTGTAGTAATTAGCACTCACACGAAGGCTGCCTATTTGTCTGGGTTTGCTGCCGTTGCTGTATCCCCTTGTGTTTTCAACCATCAGATAGCTGGATTTAATTGAGGCCACATCAGATGAGGCATTACTGACACCTTTAATTGAATGAGCATCCAGGGAGGATTAACTCATAATATTGATTGGCTTTTAGCCACTTGCTCAGAAGGGTGTCTGGGTAGCTTATTAGTTGCTTTTATTTACACCTTTATGCAAAGACTGTAAATAGGGATGCAGAGAGCAATATGTTTTTCTAAGTACTCTTAATAACTTTTTAAAAAGGAGTGATAATAAAAATGCAAATGTATTTAATTTTTTTATTAGTTTTGTATAAATATACATTAGATGTATATTGTCACATATACATATATGTAATGAAATATTGCAGGTGGAAAATAGCCAAGAACAGTCAGTTAGTGTTCTAACGCAGTTACTAGAAAAATACAAGTACTGAAGCAATATGGCTACTGGTGACTAGGATGGTTGTATTTCTGTATCTCAAAGGAATTTTCTTTTTTAGGTACACCACACAATCCCAAACACAGTATTATTGCATTTGCTTTTCCTTCTTGTGCGTGACATCCAGATCTCAGGTCCTTGATACTTGTTTTGACATTCTCACTGTTGTTAAAGATCTCAGTTAAAAAAGTTATTAATCTTTTCAACTTTTTAAATTCAAAAAATGAAACCTAAAAATATTCTGTTGAAAATGAATCTGGATTCATTCCCTTCCTTTAGTATTTCTAGAGACAGTGCAAGGTAGTGTCTGTAATCATGTCCATTTTATATTTTTTACAACTGCATTTAATTATGGTTGTCCTTTGAAACACATTTGCACTGAAGTCTGCTGCTTTGCATTCATAAATCTTATGACTGTACACCAGAAATATATACAGAACATATATCTAGGCTATGTGTGTATCTGTTTATTTTAATGTACTTTTATGTTTTCATCTGGCTTGGAGAGAATTGTAGTCTGCCAGTTTAATGCAACTTGAGACAATCTCTGAAAGCAGGAATTTCTTTTGCTCAATTTTTCTTTTTTTTTTTTTGTTCCCTCCTGTTTTCCTTGACATGCTATCACTGTAGATATGAAGGAGAATTTCTTTGGCAGAGATAGGTGGTTGGAAACTTTCAGTTTAATCTTCAGGGATCTGCAGCAAATTTTATATATAGACACACTTGTTCAGCAAAGCTCAGCATAATTGCATACATAAAGGATTTCCATCTAAAATGGTTGTTTACACAAGCCTCTCTGCTATTTTTGTATTTTCTTTTCATTGCAACTGCTATCGGATCTTCTGAGTTTTAATGCAATCTTCCTTTTCTTTTCCTGTCTTCCCTTCTCTGCCCCATGTTTTCCCATGTTTTTCTCATGTTTGGGTTCTTGTTGTGTGCACTCAACAGTATCTCCTCCTGCAGAGCCCGTTGATGTTCACAGACCAAGCTCAACAGGATGTTATCATGGTTCTAAAGTTCCCATCCAACTCCCCTGTCACTCATGTAGCAGCCAACACCCAGCCTGGTCTGACCAATCCTGCTGTGATCACAGTTACGGCAAATAGGCTATTTGCTGTAAATAAGTGGCATAATCTTCCTGGTAAGTAAACTAAAGTAAGTAGCATAAGAAATCACTGCTATCAAGCTGTACATTTATTATCTGCAGAGCTATTTGAAATTTTAAGTATGAAATACAAGTTCGATTCATTGATATAGTATGCTCTTCATGTGTGGATTTAGTTTCTCCTGAAGAAGTCATCTGAACTCTCGTGTAGTGAGATGTGTATTACACAAAAAGCATGGAACAACAAACTGTTTTGAAAAAAATGTCTCTTTCCATGCCAACAAGCAAGAAGACAAAAACAGTATACCCCTAATTGATCATAATAAGCAGTCACACTATTCCTCTTCAATTTCTTTTTCAATCAGATGACGGAAAACTGCACAATATCATGTCAAAGAGAAGTTCAAAGCATGCAGAACTTGGCTGAAGTGGTTTTTGCTACCTTTTTCTTGTTTATTATGAACATAATAGCCTAATGTTAAAGCCACTCAATGAGAATTAAAAGATAAAAAATAT
Source organism: Pavo muticus (assembly GCA_016647715.1). Classification (NCBI taxonomy): domain Eukaryota; kingdom Metazoa; phylum Chordata; class Aves; order Galliformes; family Phasianidae; genus Pavo; species Pavo muticus. The sequence goes on from JACDJE010000063.1 coordinate 2,329,018, forward strand.
ATGGAAAGTCAGTATCTTCTGTAACTGAAACATCCCAAAGTTGTTAGGTACTTATCTATTTGTCAGTATGAGAGGAAAACATTATATCCATTTGCATAGCAACCAGTCTAATTAATTATCCTTTCAAAAATATGTTGAACCATTCTGTTTTCAGTTCTAATTTTCACTAATCCCAAAAGGACTCATATTCCTTTCCCTAGTATGTCAGTCTCAGGCCCAAACCCTAAAATGTAGGTTTGTTTTTGGTGCTTTGCAAGTAAATCTAGTCGCAGGCTTTTCAAAAAAAGAAAAAAGACCTTCTACTCAAATATCTTAAATAGAAGATATATGTACCAAATTAATGCTCACATCACTGAAATTCCTGCTAAGAAATCTGTACCCACAGTCCTTGGTTAGATTTTGAAAATAGCCAGATGACTCCCACCCTTTTTTCTAATTCTTACAAATTGCCTTTCAACTTTGCTCAAATTCAGACATCGATGTCTTATTTCACTCAAGCAAAAAATGCTTAAAAATAAAGGTGGGAAGGAAGAGAGGCTTGTCTGGATAACAGCTTATGAGCAAAAACTATTTACAAGGCTCTTTATGTTTGTTTGAAAGGAGGATGACAATCTCTCATACCTTGAATGTATGACCTTGGGCATATAACACTCAGGCTTTTAAAAAGTAGTCTCTGATGATGTGCAACAGTCTTGTGAAGAGAAGAGGTTCTAAAGTGGTAGGAATTTATGCTGATTTCCTTATAAGTCTGTTGGCTGGTGATCTGTGAGCAAACAAGCAATTGCTGAGAGTAACAGCTGCTTGTTGGTTGTAGTAAGCAACTGTTGTGAGTTGAACAAAACCTTTAGATTTTGTTCTCCTCTGAAAAGGAGAGCAGTAGTCTTTAGCCTCACTATTTTTTTAATCTAGGAGCATTTTTAACAGTCCTGCCTTTACCAAGTGCTCGAGAATACTGACAGTTCAAGACAAAAATTCAGATTCCAACCAAACAAAAACCCCAAATCCAACCAAAAAAAGCTGCACCCCTCCCCACTCCACCACCACAATGATCAAGCCTAAAAGCTGCTAATGGTATACCATGTTTAAGAGATCTAGATAGGGACACCTGAAATAAGCCTTCTCTATTGTTGCCTTCAAATTTTATACCAAAATGGGATTTGCTAGGGTTAGAGGACTGGTGTCATTACTATTCCTTATCTCCTACTGTGGGCATATTATTGTCTTTACTAATGAGGCATCATGATATGAAAGTTAAGTTGCCAAGTGACCACTTGTCACTGATATGTAATTAAAAATCTCATTCCTGCTTTCGTATGAGTTTAGTGGCTTTGCTGATACCTAATGGCACTGGTACCTAACAGATCACCTCTATTTTGTCATGTTGGTTTCCTATTTTGTTCTGCATTAGTGTTTCATTACAATAGTGCTCTGACTTCCCAATTACTTATGAAGCCATTCAGTCAACACTGATTTTTATATTAAGCTATGGCGGGGTAGTTGGAAAACTCACAGATGTAAGTATACAGCCATTATGTTTTCTTCCACTTCTGTGGAAAAAAAGGCTTTAAAAAAAAAAAACCACAACTGAAGGAAAATTTAGGAGGTAAACATCTCAGCAGTACGCCAGGTGCTCAGATGAAATGTAGCTCTGCAGAATTATATATTAACTTCTATGCAAACCTGCAAATAAATAGTTTTTGATGATAGATGATTCTTTAAATACTGCATGACAATGAGATTTCCCTGACTGCATCATAAACTGACTTTAAAAAAATGTCCTTTGTGCTTCACTTGTTCAAAGCAGTGCTTTAAAAAGTAAAGGGGAAAATAGTATCTGCTACAGTCAGCAGATGGTTGTCACATTTTGTTTTCAGTGCTCTTTACCACTTAATTTTGTTTTGTTGCGACAGGAGAGGTTGCCAGTAAAGCATCTGCTAGAGCTTATGGCTCAGGACCGGAGCTGCTGCTGATGGCATACATTCAGAGAATAGCACTAATCTAAAATAAATGTTTAATAAGCAGCCTGTGAAAGCACCTGGATTATTTATTTATTTGTTTACTTATTTATTTTTTAATTCAAGTGGTGCAGAAAAATCTTGGATGGTTAAATAAAAAAAAGTGGACATTGCTTTGATTTATAAAATGTTTGTGGCATCCCATTTAAAAAAAATGCGGAGTTTTAAAATCTTCTTTCCTGAATTGCAGCTCATCAAGGTGCTGTACAAGACCAGCCTTACCAGCTGCCAGTGGAAATCGATCCTCTCATAGGTCTGTCACTTCCTTCTCTCTTTGCGATTCATTAAGCTCTGTATGGTGGCCCTGAAGTGTAGATTACGGTTGTTTTTCACTTGCTGGTTGCTGGGAATGGAATTTTCCTGATAAACCATTTGCATGCAAATTGGAATGCAATGAGCTGTGGCTATGCTGGTATTTCATCAACTCCCCCTCGTTGGTTTGCCTAATTTGAACAGGCCTAGGACGCGTGTCAGTGAAAATTAATATGGATGCTGTAATAATGTGTGATTGAGAATGTGCATGAAGTACTGTCAGGATAATATTGGATCTTTTCATCACTCAGACTTGTTGATGAGCAGGAGCGAGGCACGTTATGATGAATTGGTGCACTGGTAATGTGATGGAGCTCCTTTGCTGAGGAAATTTTCATAATAACAGTGGGGTTCTTAACTGCACCGTGTTGTGAAAAATAAAACCACGGTGCCAAGGCTTTATCATTAAAGGAGATCAATCCTTTCTTCATAGACCTGCTGTTCAGGCTGAGGGTATTAATGTGTAATTGCAGAGCAGTTTTAAAGTTGAAATATATGGCCCACTCAGTTTTAGCATTGAGATACTAATACTCATTTTGCAAGGATATTGCATCTTTTGATCACCATCACTAGTTAAATTTACGAATGCTTTCCTTTTATTAGAAAGGATGGAAGAATTTCTCACTTTTATTTAATGACTCAATGTAATAGATTCAATTCATGATTTTTTATTTATAGAGGTTTATTAGTTTACATAGGGCTGATTTTTCTATTAACATAGTTAGGGTTTGGTCAGTTCTTTCATAAAGACCCATACTTCGGGGAGTGTGTACTTGGAGTATAACTTTGGAGCCTGTAGCATGGCTAACTGAACCTTAAATGTGATCAGAAAAGGAAAAGCCCAAGCAACCTAGCATCAAAATACAAACAAGCTGTCTGACAGTTCACGGGAGCAAAAATAAAGGATTTTTCTTTTTTCCTTTAATTCTGTTAGAGTACAAACTTAGGACTGTTTTTTAACTGGCAATTTCAGGATGGAAGTTTAAGAAAAAAAGAAGTGATGCAAGCAATTATAAAAACATTAAACAAACAGCAAAAATGAACTTCTCTAGATAGGGGTGGAATGACAGCTCTGTCAACCTGTGAGAATTAATTTCTAAACTGAGTATGCACATCAGTAGGATCTGCATGGAATTAGTATGTAGATATAGACTGTTGCCGTGCAGCCATTTTGCTAGATAAATTCTATAATCATTAAGTCCAGAATAATATGGGTATAATATAAACCATTTTATAGAGATTATAAAATTATTTTCCCAAAATTTTGTAATCAACTCCCTCTGAAAAAAATTTATTAATTGTAATTTATAATGAGTAAAACGTGCTATAACTCTCTTTTCTTTCCTGAAATAAATTTCATTTAAAAAATAGTATGTTTGGAGCAGGAAATGTATATTTTACTTTAAAACCTGCTATCAAATAGATCTTAAAGTAAATAAATATTACAGTAAAAGAAAAATAAACAACAAATTACATTGGGCCTCTCTGATGATTTTTCTACACTTTGTGATGTATACATCTACCTATCTGAACTGTTTTGTCATTAGTTTCTATTTTTTTCTCTTCATTTTTAAATTCCTATACTAGGAGAAGTTTTCAGAAAGGAATCTTACTGTGTTTATATATGTCATTCATTTTTTCAATCTTTCATTTATATTTGTCAGGTGCATTTTACTTAAAGAAAGGATTTCTTCTGTTTTGGAATATATACTACAAGGAATTGTCATTGTTCCCAGAAGTGTAATGAGTATTTTATAGCAAAAATAGAAAGAAAATATCCCTGCCACAAAAACAAGTAACAGCAGTAAGAAATAGTTTAGTTGTGATCATAAAGGTTCTAAAATGTGCCTTTGTTCTCTGTATGCAGTTGCTGAAATTTCTTGACTTTTGTGTCTTTCTGTTCAGCCAGCAATACAGGTATGCACAGAAGGCAAATCACTGACCTTTTAGACCAAAGCATTCAGGTACATTCCCAGTGTTTTGTCATCACCTCTGACAATCGTTATATCTTGGTTTGTGGCTTCTGGGACAAGAGTTTCCGAGTTTATTCTACTGATTCAGGTAATGTATTTTTAAAATATGGGAATAGCCTATAAGATTTTCTGTTCATCATCATGCTACTTGTTCAAATAAAGAAGGAACAGAAGGAGTGAGAGGGGGCTGGGAGGAGAGAGTAGAGTATGTATTAATTCCCCTATTGATGAATATTTCTCTAATCTTTTCTTACCTACCTCTACCGCGTATTGTATACCATCATTTTCTTGGATTGATGGCAAACAATACAAGGAGCTCTTGCTTAGCCATAGCATTATACTTCAAATTCCAAATGATTATATGAAAGTCATACCTGCTTTTACACTAGTTTGACAAGTAAAAGGTTTTAATGAGTTTTTCAGAAGCTTGATGTATGAGAACAATTAATTTCTTAGAGCATTTCCTTGAATTTAAGCCTGTTTGGCTTTGAGCGTGAGAGAACTTTTTAAAGGATATACAAGCAAGCATTGTAGAATAAGTACAAACCCCTCTACCTCAAGACTGGAAATTAAGTCTTGAAATCTGGTAAGGAAATGCTTATGAAATCCTTTGAAAGCTGTGGTATACTAGAAAAATTGATTTGGAGACTCTGAATTCTTTTGTATAACATAAACTGATCAAAATAATGTCAGCAGTTAAATTAGTATGTCAGCTGGCATGTATCCAAACAGTTGAATTCATGCATGTATCATGCCAAATAGAAAAGAATCTTTCATTGTAAGAGCCAAAGGGCCGTGGAGCCCCCAGAAAAAAATAGATATGATTTTCTCCCTTTCATTATCTTATAATAGAAATAGCGACCTCACTGCAAGGTATTTCTTTGGGATTAATGACCCGATGTGGTTAATGTATGTGTGCGCCATCAAGCTTTCCAGTAGGTTATTAATCCATAGGGAATACCATACGTGTTTGTCATAATTTCTTAAATACGTTAGTTAACAGTGTTTTTCACATTTGGCAAACCAAATATTTTGCAAAAGAGGATGGTCTTTAATGAAATTCTCACTGCACGTTTTAACAGGACAACATATCTGTCATTTTTGCAGTTTTAAATCCTTAAGTTCAAGTGAGAAGTTCAATTTCTTTTGTGTTGACTGACTATAATTCATTATACAGACATCTTATTAGACTCATCTTAGTTTAATTTTCTCACTGATGAAAATAAGTTTACATAAAACTTGTGAGTTTAAAGATCTTGAGAGAATTTAGCTAGCAATAATAAACAGTCAGTGTATATATTCTTTGATTTACACGAATAGGTAGCTATTTTCTTCTAATGCTGGAGGATATATTTTATTTTATATCTGTGGAAGAAACCTGTGTTATTTTGTTAGTTTTCACCTATATCAATATTAACTATAAATAGAGACTGAAATTTGGGCACTGTAACAGACTTCTCAGCAAACTTGTCCTGGTCTCAAGCTGCCAAGAGTTCAGTAGTGTCTGACAACACTCTCAAACATAGGGTTTGAATTTTGGATGTTCCTGTGTGAAGCCCAGACATGGACTCAGTGATCCTTGTGGTTTCCTTCCAACTCAGGATATTCCATGTTTCTGACTATGTTGTTATGACTTGTGTATATAAGACAGATTCATTGGGCGTTTTGATACTAGCGTAAGTAGTTATGATTACAAGCAAAGTAAAATTGTCAAAAAAAGTATCAGCAAATTTGTATTCTTTGTGTCTCCTGTTTGTATAGCAACTCTAGCTGTAGTTTAAGTATCATAAATTCAGTTGTAGTTTTTTTTGCTTGGAATTAAAATGAGAATATAGCGGTAAAATGCTTACTTTGAAATCAGCAGAACAGCAAAGGAAAAAGGTGATAGAATCAATAAGGCATAATAGCAAGTTATCACAAGTGTTGAATTCAGTTATGTTTTAGCTCTTACACAAAAAGAGGTCCTCTTTCTTAATAGAATTTGGGGCTTTTGTTTTAAACAGAAAATACCTTTAGCATAAATCATAGGTTCTCAACACAGCAGAAGCACAATAAAATGTTCCTTCAGCAGCAGGAATGATTTCTAGACAGCTTTTGAGATTCAGTAGTGCAGAGACTTGGGTCTTATTTTAATTATTTGTAGCATAGCTGTCAAATAAAACATTAACTAGAAAATTTTGTTTTCTCAAAAAGGGATATCTGAGTGCCTATGGTTATGTTTGATATTACTATATAGAGAGGATAGCTTGTTTTAAAGGAGAGAAACAAGAAAGTTGAGGAAGTCATGTGAGATTAATGATTTTTTTTACTAATATGAGAAAAATAAACATAAACATGTTTCTTACTTTGATGATTTTGATGGACTTGACTGAGCCTTAGCTCCCTGATAACAAAGTAAACCTAACAAGGGCAACTACATGAACAACTGTCAAATAGACTTGAAAAATGATTGTTTTCTAGAATTGAACCTATAGAGTATAATTGGAAGAGAAATCTATAACTCTGTGATGTTTATAACATAAACTTGTGTTCTAGAAGCATAAATCTCCTTAAGTATTTGAATACCTAAGGGTGTATAACTGAAAAATATGTTATATAACAAAATTACTTTCAAATCTAAACCAGGTAATTGCTGACTTGAATTTTCAAGGAGAAACATAAACTTTGTAAGATTTTCTTTTGTACTGCCAAAAGGAGGTTATGCCTGTGAGTGTCTCACTGCTCTGAAGTTCAGTAATTTGTTGACTGGTCAGTATCTTAGACAGTTATGTTACTGTGGCCCAAATTAAAGCCTTGGTATACAGAGGTGACTTGCTGTAGAGTGCTAGAATAGATTCCCAGAGATTAGTGATAGAAAGACCTGCTTGATCATTGAGAGATACAAGGTAGATCTGTACATTAGGTGTAACTTCCAGGGTGTTGTCCCTTCCAGTCCAAAAATGATTCTGTGGTAGTACTTCATTTCACAGTTTCTTTTTGGAGCATTAACTCATAATTTTTGCCAGGTTTCGTTTTAAGTCTGACGCATAAGTTCCATTTAAGCTACATCACCTTATTCTAACTTTTTGTCCAGGTGCCCAAAGTAATTCTCCTTTTCTGAAGATACTCATAACTTTCTCTTGATTTTTGCTGGTTTTCTCCACTTTAATGCAATTAACTTTGAGATCTTTTGTTATAAATCAGGCTATTAGTGTATTCATGTCGTTTCCTCAGAACCACTTGCTTAAGTCCTTTGTTATTATTTGTTTTATTTAATGTAATGTAGTTATTAGTTATATGAATACAATGACCTTACAGTGTGTAGGAAGAGCTATGACTGCTTCCTACTACTCACATTATATGACTGACAAACTGTTGTTAATTCATGCACCAAAATATGTTATTAACATGCGCCTAATTTGAGTCCCAACACTAATTTGTGCTGCTGCTTGTCGTATCACTAGTTTCTTTTTCTTAAAACACTTTACAGATCATTTTATTTCATGTATTTTTTCCAAAGTCGCCACTTTATTACTCCTTCTATTCTTTCAAATTCTTTATTAAGTTCAAAGCATAAATGGGTGCGTGGTCATTTGGACTGAGGAATCCCAGGCTACATATTAATGGGATCTCACTCCCTCATGTTGTTGGATGCAGAATTTGGCCTAGCGCATGTTACTTCAGTAAGCCAAGTAGGCTCAGAAGAAGAGTGTGTGTGTGTATCATTTGTCCTTTCTCTACAAGATCTGCAATTGCCAAGTTTCAGCAAATCCATTGAGAGGGATTTTAGCACTTACACTCTCATTTCATGTAATCGCAAAAACTGCTAGCAGATCCAGAAGTCAGCAGGACCTGTAATATGTTTGCTCTGGAGGAGCCAGCCCTGGCGAGTGATTTCCACTGCCTTCAGCCATATTGCTGAAGAAGGAGCTTTCCCCACCTGCTCATTTTCCCTCTTTCAAGGTGGTCTGACAGAGATCTCCTGTGGTAGACATGACATATGTTCACTCTCCAACTCACGAATCCACTCTACACAAGTGTCCAAATTTACATTTATTTTCTGAAAATATTGTTTGGATCAGTTAACTTTAAAGGTAATAGTGATGTTAATGTTATATACACTGCTGAATCACACATTTTAACTGCCTGGGCTTTTTCTTAAAACTTCCTTGTATCAGTCAAAGTTCCAAGAATTTGTTCTATGTGATAGATGAAAGTATTTTGTGTTTTGGGTTGGTTTTTTTTTTTGCCAGGTTTATATTCAGAGATTTTTTTGAGCATTCCAGAAATGCTTAAAAACAAAGGATGTTGGTTGAAATAATTGGCAAGTGTGTTATAATGGAGAAACTATGACACAAGTGTAATTTTTTTTAACTGACTTCATTTTCTTTTTTTCCTTTGAAGGAGATGCTCAAAAGCTGGACATGCTTTATTTTGTAGGCAGCTCTCATACTATCTATTTACTCTGGATCCTGTATGTTCTGTATCTTCTTTGAAATCTGTTTGCCACATCATCATCAGATTTCCATGTTATTTTTCTTTTTTTTTTTTTTTCCAGTAAACTTCTCTTAAACTTGCCTTAAAAGCAAACTGTGTCATGTTTACATCCTCTAGAGTGAATGTAAATATATTGATTAATAAAAAAAAACCTACAAGAACTTGTGGCATAGTTGGCCTTTGAATAAAGTATGATATTTATGGATTTTAAACATTTTTTTTCCAAACTTATAGACTACTGCACTTCTTAAATATTTCCATCAAGTAATGAAAAAGAGTAATATTCTCTACTATAGTTTTTCTTTGAACCTATTTTTATTAAGTGTTTCTAAAATACTTTATAACGTATTTAAGTAGTGTCTGGCAAAGAATTAAAGTGTACTTTTAAAACAGGTGATTTTATTTGTTTCAGGTAAACTGATGCAAGTAATATTTGGACACTGGGATGTTGTCACCTGTCTTGCTCGTTCTGAGTCGTATATTGGAGGAAATTGTTACATTCTGTCAGGGTCACGTGATGCAACATTGCTGCTCTGGTACTGGAATGGCAAAACCAATATCGTTGGTGATAATCCAAGAGGTAAGAAAAACCCATTTCACAATGAAGTTGTCTAAATTTGAGTTGGTTGAACGTGTGACAAAATTTTAGGACACACTAATGCCAAAATATAGCATTTCCTGTTTGTAGTTGTGCTTCATTCTAGCTTAAATAATTGAGCACAAACAGTGCCTGTTTCCCAGCACAAGGAGAACTCATTTTTAAATTACACGATAGCAAACTTCACAAACACATTCTTTTACTTGTCACTCATTAAACTGGGGAGGAGTGGCTCTAGGAGTGGGAGAATGAAACTATTTCTTATATTTCTTGTTCAGCCTGAGATCTTTTTCTCTCAAACTCAGGATTTCATGAAAGACCGGTATTCGAGTTGTTTAAAACAAAAAAGACCGGACATCACTATAATGCAGACTGCATTCTATGCAACTGTAATCTTACGTGTAAAGGTTCTCACTATTAGCCATCAATAGAGTTATGCAGATACTGCACTTTAATTTAGACCAGGGCACTGGAATGAGATGTTAAATGGCCTGAGTACGATGTTTATCTGAAAGAAGGAGGCAAAAACATTTTTTATTTAAAACTTAGGATAGGGTGCTATGTACTTAATCTTTGCTCTCGGGTGTTTACCCGCTCTCTGCAAAAGATAAAATGGACACCTGGAAAACAAGAAGGATTGTTATATCTGGCATATACTGCAGTTATAACTGACTTACAATTTCATATGAAGTATGAATATTCAACAGCTTCCAGGATAATCAGTTTGGTAAAGTGTATTTCATGTTTGATCTATTACTTGACTGAAGTTGTTAGAAAGAAAAAAAAAAAAAAAAAAAAGGTTCAACTGCAATTGCATCCATGAACCATTCTGAAGTAACAAACTAGTAAACACAACTGTTTAATATCAGAACCAATATCTGAATCTCATTTGAAAATTCCTTGATGTTGGTTGGCTTTTTGAAGACTGTTCAAAAAATTGCAGGATTTTCAGGCAGAGAATGTAAGCAATCTATCGGCATTATCCTTCCAACAGCCTGATTCAATGGATGGGACCTTTTGGACAGGTCCAACGTAATTTTATGAGCATTGTAAAATAAATATGGTTTTGGTTGAGGAACAAATTCACTGCAAATATTTTACGTGTATTTTGCAGTCTATCAACTTAAAGAAAATGCAAACTTGCATTTAATAGTGCATTATAATGCACTATTTCTGCAGAGCTTGTAAACCTGGAAACTCCAAAGTCTGTGAAAGGAATTTAAGAACTTGATAGGTTAATCAAGTAAGCTTGTAAATCCTAAAGGGAAAAGCTGCCTTTTTTAAGGAGAAAATCCTAAATTCATATGAAGCAGATAACATCTCCGGTATTGTCTCCTTACACTGTATTCAAAGCTAGCAAGAACAGCCTATCTTTGCAGATTCCTGGGCCTGACCTGAGTATTTATTCTTGTTGAATACGTGCTGAAGTTTTGGATGCTTGCCTGTTTTGTGAACAAGACCTTGATGACTCCTTTATGGCCTTAGCACGTCGCATACTCAGATTTTGTTCCTAGTATCTGACTAGAGTAGTTCTTTATTTTTTTATACGATTCATTGTCTATCTTCTCTGACACAGATTTCTGAGATATTAAAATTTCACAGTTTTCAACATTAATGCTAGTTTAACTACCGATTCTCTTTACTTGCAGTCCTACTTACACTTTAAGAGAAATGCAGTGACTGCTGTGATTAGTATTTGTCTTTTTTTTTTTTTTTCCTTTTTTGTGATGTAGCATGCCTAGAAGCCTTTGTAATGAATTTGAATCTCATGGCACTATACATTGGCCTAGACGTATATAAAGACAGTTTCTGCTTCAAAGAGATGATAATCTCATGGATTTAATTTTTCCCAGAAAGAGCTTTGTATAGGGGTCTCTGTTCAATCTTTGTTTTTGGTTTTGGGCTTTTTTTTTTTTTTTTTTTTAATGAGAGAAATAAAAAGAACTGTTTCTGCTTAGTTCTGTTTTTGTCAGAAATTGAAAGCACCAGCAGGTTTGTTAGATTTGGAGCCCTGGTACTGCAACTGTAACTTCAGTCCATTTGTGGGATGCTAGATATTTACTTGTCTGATGTTGGCTTTTGTATTTGAAGCTTATGATTTTTTTTACATCAAAGTATATTTTATTCATTGTCATTTAAGATAGTTTTCTATTTTTTTCTCTATTTATTTATCTCCAGTTTCCATCTTAAAAATGACTTCACAGCAACAATCATCCAGATATCCATGATCTTAGCCAAGTCACGATGCTAGAGAAGTTTCAGCAAAAATAATCTCAACCAGGAATATTTCTTTCCATCTTTCCTAGCTCCTTGTGTCTCTGATGTATATCAATCAGCAGACAAGTATGGCCAAGTTACAGTACATATTATTCTGTTGGGCACCTACTAGTTCACCAGTTACATTTTATTTCAGTTCCTTAATCTGGTTTCATTACTTTAGGAAGCATTGTGCTCTTGATCTCTGGCTGCATGTATTCATGTTTTAGAATGGTACTTAACTTAAGCTGACAAGCCAGGTGGGCTATGGCATATGTGATAAATAAGTGTTTTGTTTTATAGTCTTTATCAAGGACAATACTTCTGGCCAAGTGGACTGAATGGAAAAATTATTTACATTTTCAGTTTAACAAAAGATATGTGTTAGCAAAATATTAATTATGTGCATTTTTCAGTTTTTAACTTTTAAATTGACTTTTTATAGAAACGATACCTGTGCAGTCACACTGCATACTTTATATAACTCTCAAACGCATTGATCAGTGTAAACAAAATTTGATTAATTTAAATCTCAAAGATACAAAATCCTGCATGGGATACATCTGTTGAAGACAATTTTTATTCTTTACCAAACAGCTTGATTACATTTAGGTTAAGTCGTTTTTTCCTTCTTCTCAAATTAAAACCTGAAATTCAAAAAATATTCCACCAAGCTCTTTGATCAAATGTAGGGCTTATTATTTCTAAATAAATTGTTTTGAAAAATATGGAAACATGGCAGTACTTCAGTTTGGTGCACAGGCATTTTGCGATGCAGTAACGTTTCTGTGCACAATTTCTGACCAAGCCTAGAAATAATTAAGAACAAAGGATTTGAAATAGTTGTATCCTTTAGAAAAGCCCAGAGCCGTGTTGAATTCACATTAATTAGCATAATTTACTGTGGAGATGTAAAGTCACTTCAGATAGCGTAAGGGGCTTTTATATTTCTTTGCTTGGCTTGTGGCTGGCTTTGGGAGGTGGTGGGAGGAAGGAACAAGAGGATGCAACTCTCCCCTAAGTACCCCTTGAAGCCCATGTGTGATCTCCATCACAAGGCTGGTTTTTGCATATTGAGAGACCCTGATCTAATGGCAAGTACCACATAAAGATGCGACAAACTGCTTCAGGACTCAGAGTTCCTGAATAGGGTATGTACTTCTTGCAGAGGCTACTGGGACAGGGCGGTGTTCTTGCAGAAGCATGCAACTTGGCCAGCGGAGTGCAGTGAGAAGAAAGGGGAGGTGAGAAGTGGGAGTGGGAGGGAGGAACTAGACGAGATAGCTCGGGGAAACAGATGAGAGAAGTAATTTGCATATAAATGGTCCGCATCACTTTCAGAGCCTACTCTCACTTTGAAGCTCAAGCAGGAACCATTGGTGTTTAGGTATTTCATAGGTTGAGAGATTGCATTGTACTTAGTAATGGCAGATACTTAGGAAACAGGGCTTGGCAGGAACTTTTCTCACCTGATCTATTCCCTTTTTTTAAAGAAGTCTTAGCTACACCAATACCATTCTTGACTGATGCTTGTCCAACCTTCTATTAAAAACTTTGTCTGATATATCTTGGGGCTTTACAATCTAGTGGTTTTTGTTTGTTTATTTGTTTTAATTCTATCACTTCTTATGTTTCTATTCTTTGTTATGTGTAGAAAACATTCTTTTGTCTGTGCAACAACTTTCACTTATTTGGATTTCTGTGACCCTCTTCCAGTGTTAATAACCTGATTTTTTCTGTCTTTTAACATAAACTATATTTTTCTAGACCTCTGACTTTTTCTCCCCTCTTCAGTTATTTGTCTTCCTCAAAGCAGACTCAGCGTTGTAGTTGAAGCTTTTCTAGTAATCAGTAGAAAGCAACCAGTTTTTTTCTCCTCCTCAAGGGATATCTGCTTCTTTCAAAATAGCACAACAGTGTTAATACTTTAAGTCATGGCTGTCCAACCTTTTGGCTTGTCTGGTCTGCACTGAATGAAGAGGAATTGTCTTGGGCCATACATAAAATATATAATATAGCTAAAGTATGTAAGTAATAAAAGGTTTATTTTTGTTTTTTTATTTTTTATTTTTTACATTTTTTTATTAAAATATATCAAAAGAAGAGGGCAAGTGAAACATAAAACTAGCCAGTTGGACACACATTCTTTAAGTGTTTAAGCCAATACAAATTTCATTTTATTCTGAAGAATCCCTAACTGCTCAGTTATTTCTCCTCCTCTGTGCAGCTTGACTGTGGAACCTTATCTATAAACTTCCTGAATGATAGCCTTTTTTAGGTTTCTCCAGTGTGTTACACTCATTTTGAATGCTCATTCTGTCCCCCAAACAGTCTTGCTGCAACTCGTGCCTGCAAATGTAATTTGCCATCTTATTCTATCAAATTGGTCATTTAAGAAAATGTTAGACATTACACAGCCCAGGAATGTCCACTGATACATTTTCTATTTTGACTGTGAAGAGCTCTTGGAATACAGCATTCCAACTGGTCTTTTATCTGACCCTTATTAGAATCTTCCAACCTATTTTGCTTACCTGTTTTCTGTATGAAATTGGCAGTGTGAAACTGCTGGTGTTATTACTAAAGTCACGTTATGTGGCATATCTCTGAACAGACATCCTATTACTTTGCCAGTGCAGGAAAAAAATTGCTTTGACACGATTTGTTCATGACGAATCCAGATCAGCTGTTACTCTATGTGTTTGCTTTAAGGAAACTCCGTGTGCTTATATATACAAATATTCTGCTAGCATTTTTCTGTTTATTGGAGTTGAGAGGACAACTTTCTAATTTCTCAGTTCTTCTTTTTCCTAATTCGTAAAGATTATTCTTCTTAGCCTTGCAGAACCTTACCTAGTCTCTGTAAAACGCCAGTTATAATTGGAATTATTTAGTTTCATTTTCAAAGTGTCTTCATATCACAATTACCAGGCCAACTGAGTTCCAAACATTTACCTTATTTAGGTATTCTCCATTTGAGACAATAGCTCTCATTGCTGCTTTTACTTACACTTGTTGCCTGACTAGCTTGTCTTGTTATTAAAGATTTTACTTGAAATAGTTCAAAATGCCTGGAATCGTTTATTGGTATTGCTTGCTGTTTACTGAATAGCAGATCAACTTCATGTGAACTTGTTAATGTATTCTTATGTTTACATAATGATTGTTGCTCCTTATTTCTTTGCTAGTTGCATCTCTTCCATCCTTGGCTGTGCTGTTTTTGTCCTTCCTTGTTCATACATCATTGCCTATAATGATACAAAGAAATCTCACCTATTTTAATCTTTCTGCCTGACTTTTTCCTATATTTGCAGTCACTGAAGAACTTTCAGTTGTGCCAGCTGGTGTTGGTGTCCTGATGTCTATCTTATCGCTCTTTTGCATTACAGCAGTTTTTGCTAGTATTTGTTTATTTTACCTTTTTTTTTCCTATAGACTAACTTCCCATGAGATCCTACAGAACAATGGCCTATGTATGTTGAAACCTTTCTTCCCCAAATACATCAAGAAGATATCTTATTGTCCGTGGTTTTATTTCTTCTTATAAAGCATCTTGAGCACCCTCATATCTTCTTAACTTTCATATCAGTTCGTTTCATCGTTGAGTTTTTTATTTGTTTCCCTATGTTGATTATAATTGAATCTTGTAAGTCATCTGAAGTAGTTTCTTATATCCCATTTCCTCCATTCTTTCTTAATGATTCCTCATGTCTGCCTGCTAGGTAGAAGTCAGTCAGAATAGTGAATTTCAGTCTGTCTTTAAATTTTTTTGTTGTTTAATTTGTTTTGTTTTCATGGTAGTTCTCTTATTTAGCTGTACTTTCTTGAAGGGAAGGTATACAGTGGTTAATTTGATCATTTACATTTTGTTTATGCTTATAAAAAAAAGTAGTCATTTCCATAGTTGAGGTAAAGATAAAGTGCTATTCTACTGTCTTTGCACTATATTCACAGACTATGATAAGACTGTTCTCTTACTTAAAAAAATTACACAGATTTGATCATAATTATTTTCAGTTTTCATTTTTTAAAAAAGAAAAAGATTTAATTTTCAAATTTGTTTTGCTTAATGAAATTAATACTTAATCAATAAGAGTATCCAGTACTAGTGAAATATAGTGTCGGTGTATAACTGTATTACTAACACTAATACTAATGCAATCTCTTCTGAGTTATTGCATTGATCTTCCACACATATGTGAATAAAACAAATTATATTACCTCTTTTATGTTAGCCCATAAAGTTGGAAAATGTTACTCTCTGTGTGTATCACATTTGCATTGTGAGAGTGGCAGTGGTGCTTTCATTGCATAGTTTTATATTTTTTTAGAGGATATTCCATTCAGGTTTTCTGAATTGTTTTAGAGAAATGAAGTGCTTTTAGTAGTGTGGCTGTGTAGCAGAGCACATATGGGAATGTAAACACGTGTTTTCATACTTACAGAATTACAGGATTTAACTGAGAATTAATTGAGAAGATTAATTGAATACTTATTAACATGTATATTCTTAAAATATGTAAAATGCATAATCTTTTCAATTTATAAAATATGAAATCTCCCAAAGGACTCAATGTTCAATCACTAGTTTCCTGTCTTGTCAAATAGCAGTCTAGGTACTCTCTATTCTACTTCTGATGGAGGCTGCATTGTTTTTATATAGCTACAATTCCTAAATCTGCACTTGAATTTCTGAAAGACTGTTTTTCAATTAGTGTGATTATTAAATGAGAGCTATGGTCTGGAGATTAAAGAATTCATTAGTTGAAATTGTAGAGTATAGCAAATTCAAATAAATCTCTTTTCATGAACTGCTATACACACTTCTCAGTTGGAAAATGCAAACTTTTTATAAATGAAGTCTTGATAATTAATTATTTATGTCAGTAATGCAAGCAATGCAAGTGATTTAAACTTTGAAAATATGTCCTGATGGATATTTCTGCGCTGGTTGATACAAAAGTAGTGTCATAGGTAATATTTTCTGTGTATGCAGACACAATAATCATGTAAACCTGAATCTATGAAGATTTACATACATGCTTGCCTTTCTACGCAGTGAATAGTCACACACGTTTCAAGTAGATCATATGCCTGATGTTAACCAGGTAGCAAAAATTCTCTTTGCCTCCTTCCTCATCTTTATTCTCGTCCTGAATTTACCTACATCTTTGTTCCCAAGTTTCTCTATGATTTGGACCTTTATTTTCTGTTTCAAAGCACATACTAATAGTGCAGACAACATTCTACATTTTAAATGTTTATAACACAAATAATTATTTAGAATATAATGATTATTTCCCAAACAAAACCATTTTTGGAAGTTATTTACATAAGAGTTTATGTTCTTAAAAAAAAAAAGTTAAAAAGATTATACTTGTCAATATTCCCTTTTCTGCATATCGTAATGTCCTTAAATCTGTAATTGCGTTAGTTAGAAATTGTTAATTTCCATTGAATGGTTTACCTTAATAGCTAAAAATCTGCAAGGCCTCCAAACATTTAAATATTCTTGAAATTTCTATGGCTAATAAGTCAGTGAATGCCATTCACTGTGGTCAGTCTGTTAAGAAAAGAGAGTTGCTCTACGGTAGTATAGCACTGAGCATTTAAAAACAGCCTGTGTGCTCATTCAGTGTTCAACGGTACATTTATATTTTGACTTGTATACGTTGTATTATTGTGTGTGTCCTCCTTCATAAAAAGCCAGTAAATAATTCAGTAATATTTTAACACTGTTTAACTGCAGACATAACAAATATTCTTTGTTTCTCAAAAATGGATGGACAGAGTAGCACAACATTGTCTGTAAAGCAAGAATCCTGTAGCACCATCTGCTGGGCTTGAGTTGAAAGGTGTGTTTGAAACTGATTCTCTCCAAAGCTCTGTTTAGTAAAATATTCATACTATATGTATTTTGACATACTTGGTGCAAAAAATAAAAAAAATAAAAAATAAACAATTTCATTTTTAGTATAAGTTTTCACCTTTTTATTAACATCATAATGAGAAAGTACATGAATTATGGTTAATTTATTAACTGAAATAGGGACGTGTCAGGAGTGCTTTGTTAAACATGGCTGTAAAAAGAAAGGGAATAGTTTTGGTTTTTGTATTTGAACTTCAGCAAGTGCAGTGTTAAATTTTTCCATTCTTCTAAGTCAAATTTAGTAAAATTGATTTCATAGAGAAGACCCACAAGGCGAAGAAGAATATGCAAAGCATGTTTTTACGGTAACAACCACTAAATATTCTTGTACCTAATATTTATTGTGTTATTCAATATTGTTTATGAAAGTTCCACGAAAGCATAGTGGATAGAGGCCCTGATGCTGCAATTGGACCTACCGTTCCCTGTATCTTCACAGGGCACCATTGTAGCCAGTGCAGGAAGCCCTGGGACTATCTGCATGAACCTAGAAAAGAGCCTTAAATTGTACAGCTACAAAAGGTCACTGTCGTTTCTTTCTTTAAACTGTAACATATTGATCTCAAAGAGATTGAGGCCTCATTCCTTCACATACTCTATAAATCATATATAATTGATGGTTCAAACCTCCAAATCTTTACTGAAAAAAGATGAGTTAAAACAGGTGGATGAATATATCTGGGAATCTGTAATAATGCTGTATAAGCAATGTAATTGTGTATTTATATAATGCCAAGCAAGTCATTTTTCCGATAGATATGAGAGCAAGGTCTTCATTGAAAGTGACTTGCAATTGCACTCTGTGATGGTTTGGAAGGCATTTTAACGGTTGTATGGATTTGGCACTTAAGAATGTGTTTTGGCACTTAAGAACATGTAAGTTTGTGTGCTGTAAATATTTGTATTGGCTAAAAGCATTTCCTACAGCATGCACAGCATCTGTATTATCCTTGTTTTCAACTAGCTAAGGGACAGTGTGCTTCAAGATTTGTCAATCAAGGTAATTGCAGATGATATTATAGAGCAAGTTCTGAGGCACAATTCAGGCACATGTGAAGACAGTGTGTACCGTGTGACTCAAAACAGAGAGAGTTTTGATGTTGCTTTTTTGGCAGTATCCAGCTTCAGGTGTCACTAAAACTATATACGTGAAATTCTCCAGAAGGATAAGGATATTTAGTGCTTCATGATGTAATGCAGACCTTCATGTTCCAGGAAAAACAATGCTATATTTACAACTTGTAACTAATAGTTGATGTGGTAAAAGGAATTATATTCATATGGTAAATGAATACAACCTTAATGTGCACCACATGCATGGTGGTGGAGTGATGTACTAATATATCACATTTATTTACCTTGTTTGGTTGCTGGGAAAAATGACTATTCAATTCTAAGTCTGTACCAAATAAGACAAAGCAGAGTAACGCAGAAGAAATAATAATTTATAGTCTAGACTATCATATTTTTGAATCTTTAAGACCAGCTTAACTGTTTTAAAAAATTGTTTGGTCTGTACAGTAATTCTGACTTGGATAGGAAATTAATTTGTAAGCGTTTCTGGAATGAATGTCTGTTAACACTAGCACCACACAGGTAAGGTTTACTCCACTGAATGCAAGAATGCTGTATGTAATTAGAATTACGGCCTGCTTCTTTGAAAAAGTATCTGTTTTGAAATATTTACTCTTAAAAGACACCTAATTTATGTGTGCTCTGAACTGATGGCATACACTAAGTATTCCTTGGTACATCAATATAAAAAGGTAGTAAGCATCCACATGGTGCAATACACAAATGGTGCACTGGTTTGAAATAAATCTTACAAAAGCAAAGAAGCAATATGTTTTTCTTCTTTCAAACCAAAATAAATTATTTTAATGTCTTTGAATGGCGAAAATTAATTGAGCTGAGTTCTCATATGAAACCTCACATCTCAGATTATTTTCTTATACTTACTATGTAAGTTTCAACCTATCAGTCAATTTCAATGTATTATAAAATATCTTTTATATTACGTCTATTCTGCGGGAGGCAATATTTTGGTGTGAAATACCTGCTAATAGTTTTTTGCCTTATCTATTGAGATCTTTATTTCATTACTATTATTGTTATTATTTGGACTTACTAGTGGAGTAGTTATAAATGTAAACCACAAGAGAGAAATATGAAGAAAAATATTTTTTTAAGGATAAGCAAAAAAAAGCTCCTTCATAAAACTGTTTTAGAGCATTTTCAAACAAAAATGACAGTGCTTTAAAACTTCAAAGCTGATGTTTAAGTAGCAGTTTATGAAGTTGGGATGGTGCAAATATTAAAATATTAGCGTAGACTGACCCTGAATATTCACCTGCAGATATTTTCACAGGGCTTCAAAAAGGTCTGTATGAGGTGGGAGGGGTGCTGCTGAATGACTTCCAGCTCTTCCAGCAGATGAATCCTTAGGAAGAGTGAACTGGTTCCAGAAAGCTTTGCTTTGCACACAGTATAGGAATTGAGAGGCTGCGGATTATTGGCTTTTTAAAATCTGAATTGGAATACTCAGTTCATGAAGATCTGTTAAATCTGTTTCTTTGCTGAGTTTATTTTGGAAACATAGTGAGCCTGCACTTTTGACAGAGAGTGTATAGAAGATTCTCATATTAGTACTGAATAAGTATTAGTCACTTGTTGCACGATGTGACAAATTGTGCAATGAGCCTTCTTTGTGTTTTATTCACTGAAGTTAATTCTACAAGGTAAATTTAATGTTTTCCACTTTACTAAGCAACACTATAGCATAGGGTTTATTCTGTTTATGTTTTTAGACTCAGTTTCGGGACAGAACAGTATGTTATTGAAAGACACTGATTTTTTTCTCGGATAACGTATGGTTGAAGTGTTTTTTTTTTATTCAAGAACAAACTTGCATCGAGGCATGAGGTTGTACTTTTTGTTTTAAGAAGTTTGAACAGGTGGGAAATAGTTTGAGAAAAACGTTGAAGGAATGAGAGGAAATGCTGATGGAATGTCATGTGAGGAACAAGATAACAATAAAGCTCTTGCATAATCAACTGTCTTCTCAGCATTAAAACATAAAAAGGAATGTAGTCAAATATTTTACATTTTATCCTAAAGCATAATATTATCTCGCCCAGAAAGAGTACCTTGTATTTCATAATGAGAAAAGTTTTCCAGTTAAATATAATTTTTGGTTATTTTTTTTTTTTAATGGAGAAATTTTTCTGTGGATGCTTTCCTATATTTGGCTCAGCTTTTATGACTTAGTACTTAAAACATAGAAAGTGGTCTTTGTAGGAATCTGCTGATGGATATAAAATGTCATGATTCTGTTTTCTTATGTAACATCACCAAAGCTGAAAAAATACTGGAGAGAGACTCATCAGCACGCACCAATTTCTTGTTACTCGGTAAAGCATTTCTGTATGTCATTAAACAGCAGAAAGTTTTGACTTTGCCATAATCCCATTGTTCCTTTGCAAACATAGGTTGCAAACACCTAACATTTATTCAGTGAAATGTCACCATTAGCTGACATGATATCATGTGCTATTCTTTTATCTTCTGATGCTTGTGTTTTATGATTTAAAATATACTTTAATCACCTAAGGAAGGAGTGGTATTTCATGTTATTTTCTATGGCAAAGCAGCTCTGCAGAAATTATTTATTGAAATGTATGAGAACCCTTTTGAAATAATTTGAATGGTTACTGTATTCTGTTCATTACTGGGAAATAAGTCCATGTATACTTCCTGTGGCTTAAAATAAATCATTGATGGCATTCGTCGCAATGTGAATGTGGCATTAAGATTCTTGCAGCATTCAACTGCAAGTAGCGAGCCAGCAATGGTATAGATTAGGGATATTGTTATATACTATACTCAGAAAAGCACATCTGTAAAGCTGTTGTGTCTTGGATATTAGTGCTAGGATTTGAACTATCTTTAATCTCATTTGACTTGTTCATCTTCCTTAAGGATCTCCATAAAGATGCACTGAGTATTCTTTTCAGTCCTTAGTTAGGGTTTGCATCAGTGGTCGTAAACCTGCTTAACAGACAAAGACTCTTTTCCCTTTGAAGTCACTTCCCCAGCTTTTCAAAAGGTCTGCAAGCCTGTTCCCCTAAAACAATTTGGAAAAGTTTGAAGTGGTGCCCCTTAAACCAGCAACAAAATAAAATTTTCTCTTTGCATTATTGAAAACCATGACAATCTTCTGAAGCAGTAACAGTTTAAAAGCTTTTAAAGAAATCTGTTCTGCTCTACGACCAGCTTTTAAGTTGACCCCATTATTTGGAAAATCAGAGGCTTGGAAACCCCTGAATGCTTGACATTCTTATCAAAGGAGTCAGCCTGACTTTTCACAGGACTCCTGGTTTACAGTATTTATTCAAGTCCTGATTTATTTAAAGATAATGTTGCAATTTCTTGTACTTCTTTTTTTTTTCTTTGCATTAAATTATTTCTTAAATGTAAATTAGTAAACTGCTGATATCATTTATGAAATGCCACCTATGGATTTGTACTCTTTTATGTTTGAAGCCAGGTCCAAATTCTAAAGGAACCAACAGCATTACATAATTGTTCTTTTCTGTGGCTTGTGATAAATATATATGCCCAATTTCTACTTTAAAAAAAAAATCTCTCCTATGTTTCTTGCTCATATTACTCACAGCCTAACATAGTAATGTAGTTGTTGTAAGCAAAAATTGTACTGCAAGGATTTTGTCTGCAACTCCTAATACTCCATTCAGACATTGCTTCTAATAAGTCCTTCAAATTCCAACATCTTATTTTCATTATCTCCACTACAGTGCTGAACATTCTCTGATTTCAGAAGTTTTAAAAGCAGAGTTTTTAATTAATATATGTAATATATAGTTAGATTAATTCCTTGCTGATGTAGGCACATATTTGTTAAATGTGATTTCTGAATATAAAGTAAAGTAAAAAACCCAGAACTCTAGAGCTTTGCTAGTGCAGGTAGTTCACTTAAAAGAAACAAAACTAACAAAGCTTTACACGCATAAAGCTTCCTACTGCCTTATAGCTTGGGGTCAATGGGGAGAAATAATTGGATCAAAAAGATTGAATTGTAACTATAATGGTTACTGTTACATTTTCCCCTAAATTGGTGTAAATTTGTGGATTACCTACACAGTGTTCTTTTATGAACCTCCTGAGGTGCCTGTCACATGTCTAGGTGAGGAAACTTCAATAGAGCAAACTTCCTCTAAAAGGTTTGTGAGTTTCTGTCGTCAGTCACATGAGAAATACGTAGAGGTCATTAAGTCTACCCTTATGCTTCTAATTTGTTGGGAGTTTTTCCTTTGCTTCTAAACTATGCCATAGTTACTGGGTTTGAGTGTGTTTTGCAAAACATTGCATGCAGCAGAATCAATAGCTTTTAGTAATTATTTATTAAGAGATTAGGGACAATTCAGCGAGCTGCTCCAAAGCGTTTACAGATTTAAATGCTGATAACATATATTTGAATGTGTGTGTGTGTGCATGCACATATATTTATTGTGGATGTATATATCTAAGGAAAAAGTTTCCTGTTTTCCAAAGTTTGTGTTATAGATACAAATATTAAAAGCAACTGGAGAATAAATATGATTTTGAAGTGTTAAAATCTGCAAATTGGTACTTGGTTGTAGATTATGACCTTTTCTAAAAAGCAATTTAAATGTGGCAGATGCTTGGATGCTCTGGGGATTGTTGCAAATGGCCTGACTGATGATGGAAACTGCTGAGAATAAGCCTAGCCGCTATGTGTGCGCCCACAGATCTGTGCTGCTTCTCTCTGTATGCAAGCAGGGTCTTGATCGCTACTTGTTTAAACATTTTACATAATTTCTGATAAGACAAAGAACTGCTATTACTGGTACTGTTAAAGCTCTGTATGAACTAACGAACGATACTGTGATCTTTTTATCTTTTAAAAAGTTACAGCCTCAAGTACAATTTGAATGATGCCAAGTGAAGTGGTTTGGCCCTGTTACTACCCTCAGCCTTTGCAAATCTATCACGTGTTTTTGAAATAATAAAAAAAAGATTTATTTTTACTACTACCTGTCTTTCTTGTTGGCATCTCACAGAAGTTTTATCATCATTTATTGTGAAGCAGTTCCTGCAGTTTCAAAACTAGCCTAATACTTTTTGAAACAAACTGATGTTTCCAAAGAGACGTTCTTTAGAGTTTAAATTTTTCATAAAATGCTTTGAATGAAATGATTATATGGTAATAGAAAAATAACATCATGCTTTCCATAAACGCTTGCACTCTAAAAGAGGGTGATCCAGAGAATGACCTGTGGGTGAAAGTATAAAACTATTTAGAGTGCTTATAACATTTGCTTACCTCTTCTTTGTCTTGTCCTGGAGAATACAATATTTTATTCAGTCACATGTGCCATTTATACTATTTCTTCATGGTATCCATATATATTTGATTACACAGAGAATCTCAGAAAAGAACAAAGTTTTGTTTGCTAGTTCTTGTTGCAGGGAAATCTCTAACAGGAACAGTGGTAATAAATATCAGTCCTGATGGTTTCGATTTTGCAAGTTCATCTGAAATTCATACTGATTGTATTGCAAGATCCACATCTTACATGGAACTCAAACAGGAGGCTGAGGTTTCACCACTGTTTCTGGCTTAAAATAAAACTAGTCAGTGGATGTTCTACTTCTTCATGGAGCACTCACTGTAGGCGTATCCTCTCAGTACTAGCCATAGTGATTGCTTGAATTTACTTATGCCTTCTATCAGAAGAGGTAGTAACTGAGTTAGGTCTCTTTCTACACAAGAAAGTAGAGGAGGAGGAGGAGAGACAGAAAAACACAAGTCTGTGTTCTCAAACATGAGCTGGTTTTTAACTACAAACACAAACGTGTGTTAAGTAAGGCAGAATTCCTGTACTATACTTCTGCTGTACTACATAGATATGAGTACAAAACAAGCAAGTGCAAGCGGTGCAATAGAAATGATTTGCAGGGAACATGAATTCCAAGAGCAAGAAAACTAAAGATGCTTCAGTGATTGAAAGTGGTGATTTTGGAAACAGATTGTAACCACAGCTCGCTTTTATTGTTTTTCCACTGAAGGTGATTTTGCAACTCCTCGAGCCATTTTGACAGGACATGACTATGAGATCACCTGTGCTACCATTTGTGCTGAACTTGGCTTAGTAATAAGTGGTTCAAAAGGTAAGGAAGCTGTTGTCCATTTCTTTCTGTTCATAAAGCTGTAGTCCTAATGCAAAAAGGAAAATAGTTTCACGTGACAGATTTGATTAACTTTATGGTGTTTTTATTTTTACCTTGTTTTAGTTGCTACAGAATTTAAGTGAATTTAAAACCTCTTTTGTAAACATATTAGAACTATAAGTTATTCAGACATCTACAAGAGACAACCACATCAGTTTTCCTATTCTAGCATACTGATTACATTTATTTTTGTTTGTTTGTTCAGTGGTAATTGCATATAGCATACAGTTGGATCCAGCTCTCGACTGCCAGGATAGTGAAAAATGCATTATTGGTTTTCTTTTTGTTGTGGATAAAGAAAAGCAAAAGTTAGTTTCAACAGAAAGAGAATGCACCGTCTTGTATGTTAGATGAAAAATTAATATATGTATAAGCAACCAAGCAAAATTTGTAGTAATTCTTCTCAAGGTCTTATTTTTTTACTTGAAATTTCTTAGAATTAGGATCTTTCTGCTTTAGTACTTAATAACGCTCTTACTTTGAGACACCTTTTCAGTTTAAATTGGCTGTACTTACTGTATGCATCTGTATAAGCTGCTATTTATGCATATGAACACTTGTGGCCTAAAAGCAAATTAGTTATTTTTTCTGAATGTATTAATGAGCATATATTTAGTGAATCATATATGGGTTGAAGTCTTAGTACAAGACAGTACACTTTTAGCATGAATACGTATGAAAGTTCATTACGCTTAGCTTCACATTCTGAAGTCCTGTATTAGGATTCATTACTACCAAATTTAAAAGGAAATCCACAAAACAAAACCTTTCAGGTGCTCTAAAATGCTTTAATACAAAGCTCTTTAAGGGATAAACTACTCATTGTACTCTGGCACTCTTAAAGTTGTAGGCTTTCCACTTAAACATGGTACAATTCATTACAATATATTATCACAGAACCAGAAAATCGTAGGGATCAGAAGAGACCTGTGGAGATCATCAAGTCCAAGTCCCCAAATATATATTATATGTAATTATATATATAAATGTATATAGTATCATATTTTAAATATATATATATATACAAATACTGATTACCATTATGTATATATATATATATATATTATAATCCTGATTACCTGATTAGAAGCCATTGTTTATTTTTTAATACACAGTGATTAAGTGAGCATGTGAATCAATATCTAAAGTTTTTATTCTTTCTCACAGAAGGACCATGTCTCATACATTCTATGAATGGAGATTTGCTGAGGACATTAGAAGGTCCTGAAACATTAGAAGGTCCTGCAAATTGCCCGAGACCAAAACTTATTCAAGCTTCAAGGGAAGGCCAATGTGTCATATATTATGAAAATGGCCTTTTCTGTGTATTCAGTGTGAATGGGAGACTTCAAGCCACTATGGAAATGGATGACAAGATCAAGGTAAGTGTATTCAAATGTGTGCAAAGAACTTTCAGTTCCAGTATCAGAAAAAGCTGTCTATTTTGGAGTTGTGTGGAGCTTCTTTCTGTAGGCAGACCATGAAAGTATTGAGTATTACACCACAATAGCGGCAGTCATAGTTAAGGGAAGAAAACACTCCTAATGTACTATTTTTATTTTAGAATATTTGTTCATATGGTAAGGAGTAGCCTGTAGGCATTTCCTTGAATGGAATAATACAGATACTTCTAATTGCTAGTCAACTGAAGTCAGACTACTTCTTTAGTTTTGAATCTAAAGACAGGAGGTTGTTGGACATGCTATTTTCAAAGTTGTCCTTCCTTTTTTTGACATCTCTGTCTACATTCCTTCATCTTAGTTTGAGAGCGTGTGCTGTGCTGAGCTGCGGGAAATTTATAGACATATGTCTATATTTCAGCTCTTTAGCCCTTAAAAGTGTCTTTGACATTTGCTGACCAGGCAGATAGGTTCAAGACAGGAAGCAAGTCCAGAACTATGCAGGGGGTGTTTTAAGCTTACGGTGTTACGTACATTATTTGCTAATATAAAATGTAGGTCTTTTGACAGTTCCTGTGACATAGTACCTATGAAGCAGAGCGGAACCTGGCAGCTGTCCTGCAGTGAAGCAGAAGTATCAAAAGAGTATTTTACTTACTCCTTTTTTCCTTGAAAGAGAACAAAAGTGACTGGAAAGGAAGAGAAGGAAAGGAAATTAAAAAGAAAAAAAAATGGATAAGCATTTTCAAATCTAGTAAAAATGTAACAAAGACATGAAGCAAGATCACATTGCAGGGTCAGCATTCAGGCTACCTGAATTATCTGAAGCTATGGTTTGTATGCCAGTAGTTGTGATCTGAGGGGCACAGAACCAATCACAGAATGGCAGAGACAGAAAGGGCCCACCGGGTCCATCAGGCCCAGCCTTCAGCAGGGCAACCCAGAGCAGCTGCCCAGGCCCATGTCTATGTGGCTTTGGGAGATCTCCAGGCAGGAGACTCCCACAGTCCCTCAGCAAAAGAAGACTTCTGTTCATATAGCACTACTGTGCCTCCAAGCTAGTTTACCAAATCTGACGGAAGAGCCCCGCAACTCAGCTGCTGGGATTTCCAGTCTTGCCCTCACAAAGGTTTCTCCTCCTTTACTTGTATTAGTTGTTTCAGGAAGAAAATGCCTCTTGTATTGTATTCCACTTAAAACCTTCTACAATTCTGTTGTATACTGTATTCAGTTAATCCAACAACCCTGTGTTTTCAAAATGTCAGGTACAGTGGTGCTGGTATAAGCAGAAATAAATCTCTGCGTAGGTTTCTTTTCCACAGTGAGAGGCCTGCAGTGGGTGAGGGGGTGTACAATCTTTGAATGCTGTGGCAGCCACAAGTGCAGATGTGAGGCCAGGGAAATGAAGTAGGAATGTGTATATTTCTGCCTCAGGCCATTTCTCCAAATTAATGTCAATTCTTGCTTCAATTTTTAATCTTTGTTTCTTTCTCTGCAATTCGGCTTTGGCTGTTCTTGTACAAACGCTTTTGAAATTTTAAGCCTGCTCTTCACCTTAGTTCTTCAATGGAGCAAGTACATATCACAATGTTTTCTCTTTTTACAATAGTAACGTTGATAATCTGCCACTTTCGGTTGTGATTATGTTGTCAGTCAGGGAAGGAAATCTGTAAAATATCTCAGAATCCCTTGCTGCCTAAAACAATTTCTGTAGTGTTTCAGTCAGTACCCACAGCTTTGAGAATGTTGCTGGAGGCAATGGAAGTTCTCCTCTCTGTTGGCCAGACTTACATATGTACAGTGGGTTGTTTTTGTTTTGTTTTGTTTTCTCTCTCTCCCAGTGGTCCCACTTGGGCTTTATACTCAAACAGTCTAAAGCCTTTTTTCCCCCAACGCTTCTGCGCTATATCATGTTAGAAGGCAAGTGGCAACAGCATAATTAAAGTAGAGGCATTTAAAATGAATAGTCCCTAACCACGGGCTGCAGTGAAACACTTTTTTTTTTTTTTCTCTCAAAAAGGATAGAAAAGGGAAGGAAAAGGTCGTAAGTGTTGAATCTGTAAAGTAAAATTCTTATTTATATCTGCCTGTGTCATTATGGACTTGCATTTCAGAATGTTATCGACAAAATAGCAGCATTCAATAAAGATGTTGGAACAACATTCTAATTTTCTCATATTCCTGTGCCAGGAAACTGCTGGAAAAATTTCAGATGCTCTGGGGAAATTCGGTCTAATCAATGCCTTCCACCTGTTTTTGTTTTAAATACTGTATTGCTCAGTGGAGCTTAGGCATATCGCAGTACATCTACCATGTAATGTTTAGATATCTTAATGAATAACTTAACTCTAAATAGTCTGCTTGTTCTGAGAGGTAAAGTTATTTTACCTTAAACAAAGGCTGTGTGCTGTTTCACCCAGAGGAACCAATTTATTTTCTTTTCCTGAGTCTGTTTTGAAATGTGGAAGTGCCCACAAGACTTCTGCTGCTGTAAGCCAGTGCTGTCACTGTGTCAGCTCTGCCTTTTCACAAAGCACTGCCTTTCAAAAAATCTGAGATGCTAAAGGATTTGTGCAAAGTTTTTTGAGACTTTCCAAGGAAATATAAGTGAGAAATGCTGCTTTTAGAACATTGCTGAGATTGTGCGCTTTGGGGATTATTTGAGAGTCTGAACCTCATGTTGTGAGAGTGATTAGTTGCAGAGGTGTTTCAGTTTCATACCTAGCAGAACCCCAGTTAAACGGCGCTAGGGAAAAGCAGAACAGTAAAATTGATTCATGCCTTCTTCTATGCCAGTTGGAGTACCTGGGAGTAAAAGCATCCTTTCGTTTGTTAAATCTTGAAGGGCACGCCATGAAACTGAAATGTTGACAGGGTGACCTTTTTCATTCATTCATTCCTTCATTCATATATATACTGAGGCTGGCAAGTGGCTGAGATATTTATTAATAAACAATAAAAATAAATAATTCAACATCTTGTCTTCCTGACAAGCCAATGACTTAGTAAAATTGCATAGGTATTAGTAAAGGTTCAAAGCCTATACTTTATTTAATCAAAAGATCACAAGAAACCACTGCATTATACAGGTAGTGGAAGAGTTAAAGATTAATGGCTTTAATTTGCCTTTTAATATAGCATTTCTTCAGTAAAAGCCTCAAGTATAAAATTCAAGTGAACCATGACCAGAAGGTTAATGGATTTTCATCAGCTGAATTTTATAAGTGTAGCAAATAATTATTTGTCATGGTCTTCATTTCAGTTTGAAAATACCCTTAGGAGATTGCCATTGCTATAAAGAAAAACCCACTCTATATTGATTTTTCCTTCTAATGAATAATCTTTTTAATAATTGCGTGTGGTATGCTAGATCTCATGATCATCTACTCAGCGCGTAGAAGTTCTAGATAATTTTCACTGTCTTATCCCAAGTTTGTTTTCTACACCTTTCTCATTGAGTTGTTATACTCTTGTTAGAGTGTCACTAATGAATTTTCAAGCTTCTTGGGGCCATGCTTTGGGAGATGCTTCGCACATTTTTGTATTCTGGTAGAAATAATCACAGAAATAATTTGTGGTAGGAACTTTTGTTTTTGTGGGAGAAGGTTCCACTTATGCTATTGAGCTCTAACCTGCGTTAGCAATCAGTTTTTCATAGGTAGATACAGTTAAATAAAAACCATATTCTGCTTTACTGTTTCTAAGTGTGTGTGTATGTGTTGTCACTTTAATCCAAAACACAGATGGAATAGGTTTATCATCTGTTTATTTCAGTGTTATCCCCGCATTTTGTTTACAGTGTATGTTGCTATTTCAATTACATTCATCTTATTGTGTGGAATAACATCTTAACACTGTGATTCATTATGATTAGTTGGGAGTTGTTGCAGTGAACACTCAGAACTGTCACCTAGAGAAACTATCTTAGTGTTGTGTCATGTAATACTTAAAGGGCATATTCAGCAACATAGTAATAGACTACAGCAGTACCAAAAATACAGATAGGCATTGTATCTGACTTCGGTTATTGCTGTTCATGAAGCAGTATCTTGCATTGACTGTTTATTATGATTTCTAGGCTTGTCAGCAGTCTGTATAAACACTTGAATGTTGCATGAATGTAACTTTTTTGTGATTTAATTTCTCCCATATTTGTGGTATGGGCATTATATATCCTGGATATTAAAAAAGCCAACAAATTCCTCTTCCTGAGGAATTAAAAATCACAGTCTAAGCTTTGCATTCTGAAAAACAGTTGAATCAGAGGTTGCAAATATCAAAATACTTAGTTCAGCACAGAGGGATGTGTTTTCAAGGCCCTGACTTCAATTCTTTCTCTTTTTCCTACATTTCAACTTCTGAGCTGGAATTTTGCTTGTGGACTATCATCTTCAGGCATTTCGTTGCATTCTACTGACAGTGGTTCAGTTAAAGTTGACCAATTTGTAGTATGTTTTTGCACAGATAGGTTTGTTTAGAATTTCAAAGCTTACATTGTTCTGTTGAAAAGTTTTGTGACTCTCTGCCTTGTGTCAAGGAAGTTGAAATTTATCCAGAATTAGTTTAATTCTGGTGTGAAGGACTTGTGTTTTTTTGAAAAGCTGCCCAATCTTGGGCAATTCATGCATCTTTGAAAAGTCGCAGGAGGTAATGCATAGCATATACGTTTGATAATGAACACATGCAGTCCAGCAAATCAGGCAATGCAGAATTTTCCCCACAATGATCAACGCAACAGTGAGCAGCACAAAATTTCCATAATAAAAAATGAGGTGAAGTGAACCTGAATGGGGATAGGAAAGGGAGGGGAAGCAGAGAAGAAAGGAATCAAGGATAGAAGCAAGGACAGAATAAAAAGATATTTGCGGGAACAAAATGAACAGAGAATTAGAGGTGGGAAAGTAGAAACTTGTCAGAGACTGGCAGAAGGCAAGAAGTGGCAGAAAACGGTGAGTGGAAAATATGAACTGGAAGTAGGGGCAATGGAGTCAAGAAATAGGTAGGGTCAGGTGTAGTAGGGCTGAGTTTAATATGGACCTGGTCCATATTAACATGGTCCATAAACAGATACTAAGAGGAATGGACAGAGATGTACTTTTTGAAATTCCTGACAAGTGATTGTGGGTGCCAGGGAGCACAAGGTGAAGGGAACGCAGAGTTGCCAGCTTTACAGCATCTAGCCCACAATACTGAGCTAGATGGATCATAATCTGTCTGACCCCACAGGACGTGTTTTATTTTAATAGAAGTTCAAGGTAATCCTCTTAATATTTCTGGTTTCTTTAAACTGGCAAAATCCCTTTTGAAGCAATATTTGTAATGCTTCACAGTCATCTTGATATCGGGTAGTATCGTGGTACAGTTGTCACGTAAGTGAGGAAAGTTGTTTTTTTCTCCAGGTATTCAGTATTTATCATTATTTTTCCAGTAGCGTGTAAGAAACATTGAAGCAGATTGGAAACTTGTTTTAAAATGTCTTAACTGTGCAAACTAATGATGTCCAGTCTTTCAGTATGATCTGGATCCCAAACAAAGTTTTCAAATGTAGTTTTGCCATCAGTGCTTATGGTCCAAGCAAAATCAAAGTATAAACCACTAAGTTTGTCACAAGCCCTTTCAGGATAGATGATGAAAAGAGACACAGTTTCCATTATCAAGGGCAAATCATTATCCTCCTAATCCAGAGCAGGAATCTAACAATGCCAGTCAAAAATAGTTCTTGTAATTTTTATACCATTCTAGTTCCCTCCGTCATTCAGCCCTTTGCCAGTCAGGGCAGCGTCTACTTGGACTAGTATTAAAGGCACTTGGGGGAACATCAGATACTGTATTTTAATGCCAGTGCTGCTGAACCTTGTACATCTAGCTAATTAGAAGAGTAAATTTCCTTGGAATATGGAATAAATCACAGGTAAGGTAAAACTTAACTAGTGCTGTCTAGAATAATAACATTTTGTTTCCCAAAAGCTTGATTTGGTATCAAATCTTCTTAGACTTTCAGCTGTCAATATGAAACCTTTTATGAAAAGTAAGAGGAGGAAGAAAAGAAACTTCTATTTACCTGACAAATATCCATGTGATTTTTCCTTAGGCAATCCAGCTGAGTAGAGATGGACAGTATCTGCTTACAGGTGGAGACAATGGAGTTGTCATGGTATGGCAGATGTGGGACCTGAAGAAGCTTTTTGCTTATCCAGGCTGTGATGCTGGAATCCGATCCATGGCCCTGTCATATGACCAAAGGTTAGAGCAAAGTCTAATCTTTACGAGAATTTCAGAGACTACATTTTTACTGGGAAATTATACATTTTTTTGCTCTTTTTGAGGATTTCATCTCTTGCTGAGAATGAAGAAGGTTTAAGGAAGGCAGACTTTCTAAACAGGTTGGAGTACTGGCCTGTGCTTGTATGGGTATGGGTCAGTTGAAGACGGAAGGTTACATATGTGCTTTTTATGTTTCTTCTTGCACTTATGATACAAAGCACGTTCCTAATTCCAGATCTTCTTGTTAAAAATAAAACAGTTAAAACAGTTGCACAGTAAGATTCCTACTACACATCCACAGTTTGGTAAAGTAAATACTAATTTTCATTTCCAGAAAAGTGATGTTATCTATATAAATCATGACCCTCCTCAAAGATTCCTTCTATTGAAGACAATCAAATTAGGTTTTAACTGTATTTTTACATTACATTCACCAATACTGCTATACTTAAAAGCTGTTGTTTTTATTACAAAAGTACTCTTTGTTTATAGGATGTTTGTAATTTCATTTGTACACTTCTAGCTGATGGGTGAGATTTTTATTGTCTCTCGTTTGCTTACTGGAGTTTCTGTGTGCTTCTCAATAAGGCTTGATCTAAATCACTTAGGAGTGTCTACAGTGTGTAGTAAAGCATATAGATGAGACTCTTAACCATCCACTGAAGTGGAAGTCCATACTGACTGAAATACTCCATAGTGAACATTTGAACATTTTTTTTCCTAGACTATATTTCTAACACATAATATAAAATGAACTCTGAAAAAACACAAGCCAGCAGAATCTGTGGACTTCAGTTAAACATTCAACTTCTCCTTGTTAAGCATAATTAAAGACTATAGGCGGTTCACTAAAAAAAACACTATTCCATTCAAAATGAACTGCTGATAAAAGTATATCAAAAGCTTGACTTAAAGCTGTTGAATTTTAGACTCCTGAAATTGTACACAGTTTTGCAGTTAGAGAATCTGTAAGCTGTAATTAAAATGGCATGGTATCATAATATTTGCACGTCAGTAAACTGAAATTTAATGTGAGCATGTATAAATTTAACCCATTTAGATTGGGTTTGAAGACACAGAAATGCAGAAGAGGGTTTAATTTCTTTGGTATGCATGAATATAGAATGTATATGTTTGATAGGTAACGTGTAAGAAAAGTTTTAATCTAATACATAAACAATCAAAAGGGTTCTGTTGACGTGAAATAGTGACATTATCAAAATGCAGTGTTTTGATGATCTCATATTTTATCTTTGTTGTGAAGGAAAAATTACAGCTTTTCATTCTGATATTTACTTTTCATTCAGAGGATTTTTGTTTCCAGAATGACAGTTTTATATGTCATAGCACCCTAGCTTTTCTTAACACTTAAATAGGAAACAGTGGAAATGATCATACAGAAGCTCTTTTTATTGCCAGCTCTGTCAGGATTTTCAAATAGGTGTAAATTATCCCTAGTAGTAGAGTAATGTTTGTAATTTAGAAAGTATGAGTACCTCAGTGGGGGAGTGATCGCAGGAATGTTCAAAACCTCCAGAGCCTTCAAATTGCTTTCAAACCTGAACGCTTACATGTCCAGCTGAAGGCCTGTGCCCACATCCAGTTCCTTCATGGATTAAATGGGGAAGGCCAGAGTGAATGAAATGTGTCTCCCAGCCTTTCTCCACTTCGCTCCTTCACTGCTACTTCATCCTACTCCCCAAAAGAGCAAATAAGCAAGCCAAACAATAATCTCAAGGGGCCTTGAAGGACAGTGGCGCTGGTAAACAATCCTATTGTCTGACTTTTGAGTGAATTTTGGCTTCAGGCCACCCGTACAAACTGTTGCATGGTGTTTTGTACGCTTTGAGATCCATAAATCTTCTGTCAGTGCCAGTGCAGATGTCAATGTGAGCTAAATTCAGCCTGCTGAAGTCCTTGGAAAGCCCGACTTTTCTGCCTGGTAAGCCCTTCCAGCTCCAGCTGCTTTCCTGTACCTGTCATGGTGTACTCCTTTGGTGTGTTGACTGGCAGCTGATCACACGGTGGTTCGCTGACTAACATGGTATTGTGTTTTCTCAGGTGCATACTGACCGGGATGGCATCAGGGAGCATAGTTGTGTTCTACAATGACTTCAATCGTTGGCATCATGAATATCAAACCAGATACTGATCTTCGTGGAGACCAGTTAGCACTGACGTAGGCGGCTGTTGTCGGAATGAGACTGGCCATAGCACGCCTCCCTTGGTGTCCTGTCACAACATTGCTCCTTATAAATAGCTATATCCTACCTGAATGTAAATTAAATTTGCTGGGAGAAGCAACCTATTTTTTAAAGTTAATCGCTATTTTTGTAGACTTTGCTTGACTTTTTTGGGGGAAGGGCAGTGAAGCAGAAAAATGGCTGCTGGGTTCTGTAGTTAAAAATCTATATTTTTAGTCATAATGAGAAGTCTATTTTGATCCCTGTATGTAAAAGAAACCTAAAATAAAGTCAGTTAAAACTCAAATTATAGCTGTGTCATGAAGAAACAGATTTTTCCACCTGAAGCTTTATCTATACCTTTGAAGAATATATGATTTTAACATAATGGAAATGAATTATGATGTTTGGGGAGTTTTAATCTGTACTATCTATACTATACTTTGTCTTGTACTTTTCCAAATGATTGTACTACATCAGCACTGACATTTCTGAAAATCAATAGTAATATTTAAATTATGGTTAATGTAATGTTAAACTTTGCAAATGGTTTCCATCAATGTTAATATTCAGGCATGTTCCTAGGCCTAGACAATTAATTCTTTTTTAGTCGTATGTTAACGTGCAGTTAAGAGAGCAACGGAGTTTGTGTTGCGTCGAGTGTGAATCCTTCCAGTTTTACCTGGCATCTCCTTCAAAGCACACCAAAATGTAGATTGTTCCTCAAAATCAGGAAGGCTATTTGAAAGCTTTGAGCTCAAATCAGAAACCCACAGAAGTAGGGTTTTTTTGTGTGTGTTTTTTTTTTTTTTTAAATAGGTGCATTTACCAAAGCACACTTCTGCTGTCTGACTGTGAAAGCACTAGAAAGGCAAATGTTTGCTGGTGCACAGCCTCTCTACAGCAGCAGAAGCACTAGACTTGCAGGTTGCTCTTCTTGTTTGTCCAGAACTGACCCCTGCAATACTGTAGCACACACCATGTTCCTTTTCTGTATATGGCAGGAACATCTTTTATATTTTGCTATCACCAAAACTAGTCAGGTCCTGTCCAATCTTGTGAAATTCTCTCTTTCTTTTAGGAAATGAAAAATAATTTATATTAAGGAACAATAAGTTATTTTGGTGTTGCACAAATCTACTTTTCTACAAGATTGCTGTGCAGAACTCTGTGAAAATATTTGTGAAAAGAACTGTTATTGTTTTGTAAGTCTGTATTGCATAAAAATATCTTCTTTGTATGTTGTGATCTATCAGTTGAAATTTACATTCCCTATCTGTATCGATACATACATTTCTCTAGCTGCCTACTAGAGCAGTTCCTGTTTTTCTAAGCATTTAGCTACTATCTCTTTAAGTAAAGATTTGGAATGAGAAAATTCAGTTTGAGTGAAGAAATTAAATAAAATTGCATTTGTAATTGAGAGCTTCATTGGAATGTATTGTGTTCTTGTGGCTCAACGTTTGTTCACGAGAGAAAACAGGTGCTGTGGCTGACACATTTAAAAGTACTCCTGCTTTTTATGCCGTGGTGATTAAGTTTTCTGTGTTCTGCATTTTTAAACTGATATGGTTATAGTGGTATCAGTAAAGTTACTTTTATATGTTTTGTGTAGCAGAAGGATGATCTAATTAAGCAAAGGCTGTAGTTGCGTCTGTGATAAGTAATGTCTGTGGTAAGTACCTGGTATACCAAGCAGTAAGATTTGTTACAAAAAAATTGTACTGCAAAATTCCTTAAGTTCAACAACTTTAATTACCTATTTATCTGAAGATTTTGAGAGGAAATTGAAGTGCAATTTGAATTTTTCTCAAGCCAGGAGTGAGTTTGGTGTACCAAGTGGGAGCAAAAAAAGGAAATGTTAAAATGTTCATGTGGCCAGATGTATTGTGTCAAGTGGAAATACCAAAAATGTTCTCATTATAATCTTCTTCTGACCTAGGAAACATTTAGTTATTGATAGAAGTGGTAGTCTGTGATCTTAGAGCCAAAATGTTCCATGGGGAGCTGGTTTGGTAAGCATGGCAGCAAGCACCCGTGTGAGCTTGGTAGTTGTAGAAAAGGCCCCAGTGGTCATTAACTGCCTTTCCAAAGTGCAAAGGTGATGGCAGCTGTGCCATGGCAGAAAGCACTCCTCCGGGAAGCAGAATGTTTTCCTTTGCAGCATGAGGTTTTGCACATCACAAGTGCTGTGGGTCTCCTATGGACAAGGAAATCTTCACCTTCATCTCCAGGAGTGAGGCTGGGAAGGCCTTCCATGTCTGGGCTGCTTGGCTGGAGGCAGCAGTGAGCAGGAGAAGCCTCTCGTCCCATGGTAAGCTCACACCTCGAGCACAGTGTTTGGTGGTGGGACTGCTACCTGGTATGTCAGCTCTGCTTGTGCTAGTCCATATCATGCAATTTGTGCTGAGGTGGCAAAAAAGGGTTAATTTTGCAGCTAATCAGGTTCTCTCACCAGAGCAGCACCTGTGTCAGGATCTTGCCTGCACAGGGAGACATCAACAGGTGCCAGTCATCAACCTGCACCTGAGCTAGCTGTTATTTACAGAATGGCTTTTCTTCTTCAAGTTCTTTATTTCCTCAAGATGTAGAGGGAGCACTTATGAACGGTGTTTTTTAGCTGGCAATCTGGGCCTCCTTTTGTTCAGGTGAGTTCAAATGGCTTTTTTTTAATTGGGGCTTATGGCTGTTATTTTGGAAAGCAGCACTTACAGTTGTTGGGAGTTCGGTTTGTGTGGAAAGATTGAGCTTAAATAGCTTGAAATCAGTTCTAGGCTTGTGGAAATTGCTGATGTGAGCTGTACAGGATCTAATGAGAGATTATGTGAATTTCTGTTTTGAGATGTTTTGGAGATCCTTTCCTGCTGTGGTGCTGTTAATGTGTGTGGTCAGGCTGGGCATTTTTAAGCAAAAGTGGAGTCTTCAGTTTTTACGCAGAGAACAACAGTGATAAAAACTCTGTGCGCTTCATAGAGGGCTGGTGTTGTGGAACAAAAATTGCTTTCTCTTCTTGTACTAGCAACATGAAAGCTAAAACCGGGACTTGTGTGGGAAATGAGTTTTATTGCAACTTCAGCAAGGACATAATT
Source organism: Pavo muticus (assembly GCA_016647715.1). Lineage (NCBI taxonomy): Eukaryota > Metazoa > Chordata > Aves > Galliformes > Phasianidae > Pavo > Pavo muticus. The sequence continues at coordinate 2,366,785 of JACDJE010000063.1, forward strand.
GCTATTAGATACGTTGAGTAAGAATAGGCTAGGTATGGTGTCTGTCTGGATTATAGTTTTTCTGCTTTCCATGCCAAGTTTCATTTTCATTGACATGTGAGTGATGAGTGCTGCTGCTGGGCACGTCTGTTTTGCTCCTACATTTAAGATAGTTCAAAGGGAATAGAAGATGACTGTACTGTTTCTAAGAAGCTTACTGCATCCTAGCAAAACAAAAGCAGAGATGAGCCCTTCTGTGTGTGCTGCTCTAAACCAGTGCGAGCTTTCCTGGATGGGGTTAGGACGGTTGTGTAGAGTCATGTGAGATTTCACAACTTTGTAGAAGTCATGGGAAATCCAACTACTCTTGTTGAATTGTGATGCTATTAGGAAGCATATTATTGAAATGCAGAGTGACTTGTACATTTAGCAAAATCTGAAATGAGACACAGATTCATACTTTGAGCTGTGTCACATACTCAGCTAATTGAAGACATCTAGGTAAGTGCTTTGGAGGTTGCGCTGTATGAACTGCATTGGAAAAAAAAAGCATTGCTATTTACTAAGTGGTAAGAGTTTGATATATGATCATTTCTATTTTCTTCAAGTTATAAATTTTTCTTTGACTGTTACTTCACTCAGCATGCACTGTGAGTTCTGAGCTGCAAAACTATGAAATACAACTAATACAGCTGAGTCTGTTTGTGTATTTAGAACATACTGTGCCCAGTAAGATCTGTCCAGCAGCGGATAGGATTTGCAGATTGCCTTTTTTTCCTTTTTCTTTTGCTTTTTATTGTGTTTATCATCCTATGTGCTAGCAATCTGTATTTGAGCAAGCCCTGCTAGCTGCAAAACCAAAATGTGACTGTTCTAAACAGCACATAGAACAATGGAGCTGGTGTCTTTTTAAGCAGAATATTTAAACTGTGTTTAAACACTCTAACCGTCTGGTAAATGTAAATCTGGGGAGAAGGGACTAGTTGCTGGTGCTTTCTGGCAAGGCTTCGCAAAGCAAAGCTTTGCAAGGCAAGCTGCATTTTGCATGCTTCTCACTCTTTTGTTCCTGTTTCCAAATATGACAAAGGAATAAAAATCCATTGTCATTCAGAAAGAAATAAAAACAGAAGGAACAGTTGAAGACAAACTTCGTGGATGGTTGTATGGCAGCTTTCTTCTTCAGGCCCTACCCCTGTATTTTTACAATGCTAATTTAGTCTAACAATAATAATAAAAGACTCCCTCACAAAGGATCACCTTCCTTCTCATAGAAGTGCTCAAAGGGCACTAAAAGGCACCCCTAGCCCCAAAGCAGTTGCGCAGGTGTAGCTGTTAAGTCCCAACCCAGCAGTGCCCTCAGGCATTCACAAAGGGCACTGCCACCCTCTGTGCTGCCTGTATTGGTTTTCACTCTTCATTTGTGCACTTACTAATGACAAGTGCTTTCGATAGCTGAATGTGGCTTTTTGTCTTTTGTTTGTTTTTAAAGGCCAGATAGATACCACAGTGAATAGAAGCAATCTGTCACTTCCCTAATTGTGCTTAACACTTGCATTAGATGTGGAAACTGATGTCAGGAGGAGTGTTGGATTATTCATTCATATAAAAAAAAATCAGTGTCAGGATAGTTCTGTGCATTTCTCTTGCTTTCCAATTGCCATTTGAATGTAGGTTGAAAGATATCCATGTAGATGTCAAATACACTTCTCCGTTTTCAAACTGTTATAACCAAAGATAATTGATAAACAGAATCATAGAATACTGAAAGTCAGAAGGGACCTTTAAAGGCCATTTAGTCCAACTCCCCTGCAATGAAAAGGGACGCCACAGCTAAATCAGATTGCTCCGAGCTCCATCCAGCCTGGCCTTGAAAGTCTCCATGGATGGGCTGGGCAACCTGTTCCAGTGCCTCACCAACCTCACTGTAAAAGAATTTTTCCTTATATCCAACCTAAATCTTCCCTGTTAGTTTGAAATCCTTATATAAAAGAGGATAATTACTTCAGTATGTGTACTTGGTTTATAATATGCTTGCTGCGTAAACATAGTGGTTTATCCTGAGATAATCAGATCCACTTCTGTAAACAGGAATTTGAAACCTGTTTTGAGGGGGGTACAGACAGCATTATATCCAGTTGATGCTTCCTGGCTAATGTGTTTTTATTTCAATTAGATAAGAGAAATAGCATCTTCTCTAGAGTCCAAAGCTGTGATCCCTCTTGAAATCATAGACAGTGTCTTGCTTCTGATCTCCAGGGTGCTGGAGAGTCTCCTTTACTCTGCTCTGGAGCAGCACTAAGAGCTACAGCTCCAACAGCACCAAGTACCTTGAATGTGCTTGCAACTCAACAGCCATGCAGCTGAGTTAGTAGCAAACAGTGCAAAACTCTGCATTCTTATAATCCTTCCCCTGTGTTCCCGTTGGACCTTGCTTGTCTCCCTTTTCTGCCGCTTGATGGTGTATTGCTTCAGAATATTGGATAGTGAGTTTATTTCTGTGTAATGCCACCTGGATATGAGAAAGGAGAATGTGCTATCACAAGGCTGGCGTACTGGAGAAGGCAGATACTGTTTTCACAGTGCAGGAGAGCCACCTGCACTTCTTTGTCACTTGAGAATGGGAGAAAAAATTTTACTTTTCATTTTTTCCTACCTTTAAATAGATTCTTATTATTTCTTTTACTGTAGAACTTCAGCATACAGAGGTAGTATCTGCAACAATGTTCATTCAGCTTCTTTGTTCTAGAGCTGCATTTTTTCCTGCTCTTTTCAGGTGTTGCAATGCCAGCCTACCTTTTCTTACATATTTTCTTGTGTTCTGCAGAGCTGGCGTTGCCAAGTTATGGTGGTTTGGGTTTTTTTTTTCTTTTTTTTCCCCTGCATATGTGAATGAAAGCTAAACGTTAGTTCCTTTATTCTGCAGCAACTTAGCATTGATAGTATTCTGCAAGAATAAACACTTCTGTATGTTCAACTGTTAAAGAGTAATCAAAATATTTCTATAACAAATACAGAAATATTCATGGGATCCTCACAGGGAATATGCAGTCGTTAGAGGCAATACAGATCTCTGGCTGTAAAGTCATACTCTTGCAATTCTAATGAGCAGGAAAGAAAAAGATGGAAATAAGTTGTTGGAAGAAATGTCTTTCTGGTATCTTGTATATATAATTAACTTATGTTTAAAAAAAAAAAATATATATATATAATTTGAGAAAAAGATGCCCTAAAACGTGTTAATTTCAGTCATTGCTTTTTTCTTAGGTTCTTAAGTACTTAATGAAATAGAGGGGGGAAAAAACTGTCTGCATGTAAAAGCAAAATATCTCTGCTTGCTAATGTAGTACAAGGTGAGATTTTCTGACCTGTGGAGATACTGTTAATGACTAGCTGTAAGCATGAGCCAATGTCAGGTGATAGTAATGTCATAAAATATCTTCTACCTTAATGTACTTAATGACAATGATTGTAATTAATTTTATAAGCCAAGAATAGGGGTAATAGTAAGGGTAAATTTTGACAGCAACCACAGTGAACTTAGCGTTATGTTGATTTACAGCTGGGATGGACTTAGTTCTGTTAAGGAGAGATTTCGGATCTAGAACTTGTGAACTTGATCTACTGGGATATAAATGAGCTATAAATCACACTCAAAGGAGCTAAAAATAGGGGCTTTTAAAAAGGACTAATTTTTATAATTCAGTTTTTTAAAACGTAGGCATGGTGGTAGTTGTGCTGAGTATTTGCAAACGCTGGCATCTAATCAGTATCTATCAAAACAATACATGACTTCCAGTCATTTTTATAAAATGGAAAATGTGACAGTCCTCTACATGAAAGGATCACTTGAGTTTAAAGTTTTGGTAGGTGTTGATACGTGTTGATTCTTTCTCTTTAAAGCAGAGGATGGTTCTGTTTTACCATATCTTTTTATATTTTTGCCTTCTTCGTGCAAGTGATGGGTTGACAGAGTGATAGGTTAAATGAAAGTGCAGTAGATAACAAACCACATAGTACTAAGGAGCCTTCATTAAGAGTTTTATTATTAAACAGCACGTCTCTCTTTTGACGTTAAACTGTGATGCTTTGAGTAGTGTTACCATACCACCTATGCACCCATAGCTTTATTGTCTTTGGTGCCAAATTAAGGCATGTGATGTGGCTTTCCTAAGGTCAAAGACTGAGTTAAGAACTTGCCTAGATATAGTATGTTTTTATCTGATGTGTTCACCACATGATCATCTTTCACAGCTATGGCCAATATTAAGTAGGTAATTTTGGCATAGTCTATTTGCTGTCTTCTCTGCAAACCACAGTACTTCTCTATGAATGTTTACATGTAGGTCAGTCATAAATTTAGGGATGTGAGTTCTAGATATTTTGTTTCATAGAAGAAGAGGGTAAAGGCATACATAATAGTTTAACTTGCAGCCAGTCAGATTTTTATCCTTCATAAATGCATGAGGCTTTGTTGAAGACAAATTGTTAGCTATCTCTATTAATCCTTGTCCATTTTTCCTTTGTAAAATAAGCACCTAGGCCTTGCACAGATGAATATTCATCCTCTTAGGGGGAGAAAAAAAACACCTCAGAATGACCCAATGCTTATCATTTTGCTGCTACTTCCTCCTTACTCATCTCCTAACTCAATTCAATAATTTATCAATGTCATCTCTGTTGAGGGCTCCCTTTCCTTGCTGTAGGTGGCTGGGTTAACCTATCCCATCTGTAAATTTTGCATCCCTTCTTTAGCTTAGTGTATGTCTTACTACAGAACTTGCCAACTGTACATGCATCTACCTAATGCAAGTCTCATCAGTTTCTGTGTAAGGTTAGACTGCTATCTTCATATTTTTACACTATATGAAAATATAAATGTACTTAATTTTATACAATGTCCTTTTCCATATTTTCAAGTAATTTTGACCTAGTTCCAGTAAGCCTGTAAAAAGAGTTAATTCACGAGAACTATAGTTGCAGTTCACATTTTTTGGTCTCAATCAAGCTCAACGTTTTTTTTTTAATTAAGACCCGTAATACCTTTTCATACCTTCACAACTGCTTTTTTTTTGGTCACTGTATCTGTAAATCTCTCAGCTGTTCCATGAGCTTAGGTTAGCAATTGGCATTTTGTGCACTTTATTGCCTCTTTGAAAGGCAAAGTATTTTCAGTTATACTCAGTTGTGTATTACCTTGGTCCTCCACTGAAATCAAGGGACTTTTTAAAAGAGTATGAGAAATACTCAGATTTATTTTATGAAATCTTCTTGCTATGCACCTGAATGTTCAGACTCTTCAGAGACAAGATAACTGAATTCTCAAAGAAATAAATGATTGAGAGCTGTTTTTTGTTGCTTTTTTTAATGAAGAAAGTTTATTGCAGGTCTTTTTTTTTTCTTTACAATTCTAGTAGAAAGTATAGCTAAGAAAGAAAATGACCTATGACCAATTCAAAAGAACGAGCAAAGGAAAAGAATAAGCTGAATACATACAATATTGAACTAAGCAGTATGGTAAGGATAAAACCTCCTCTATCCGTGACTGCAGATTAAGGATGTCTGCTCCCCAGTCCATGTTTCCAGTGCCTGCACCAGTGAGTGGGGGGAATAGTGCTGACAGACTGCTGCTAGCTACTGATGTCCGCTGTTTGGAGTAGCTCCTGTCAGCTCTCAATAGAACTAGAAACTGATCCGGTCATCCTAGCTTAGATAACATGCAGCAGGCATTCTGTTTGCAGGCCCAAAGTCATTTTATTGTATCTAACAGGTAGACTGACTCTGGAGAAAGGTGTGGATGTGATATTTGTGATTAAGATAGAAAATGGCAAGAACAAAAAGGCTTCATTACAAATAAATGTCCAGTGCTCGTGTTTACATCCCAAGTCCCTTTATTTAAATTCAAATTAGCTAAACACTACCCTGCAGCCTGCAAGTCTGATAACAAACTTTATGCAAAAAAATGACCATCCTTCCCTGTATCTCCAATGTTTGCCTCACAATATTTTACAGTTAGTTCACTACATTCTTATTTATTCATTTACTTATTTGTGAAAATGTGCCTCTTCAAGTTTGGTAGATGCTTGCCTAAAAATAGAGGCATCAGAATAGAAGGTGAATAGAACTCTTCTCTCCTTGTTTTCCTCTCCTGCTTTTCTGAGTACCCTCATCAGAACACAATGAGGCCCGCCTGTAGAAGGGAGGCCAGGCAGCCCTTCATCATCTCAGGTGCCTTTGCTGTTAGCTACACATTAAGTTAGTCTACTTAGAGCCCAAGACTGTGTGAATGCAGGAAATTAAACTAACACAGATAACTTAAAAATCATCTAACATTACCAGAATCTTTTCCCCCTACTGCTGATGGCAAAGAGCACTCAAAAAACCACATTTACTCACCCGCTTTAGAAGTTCAGTCTCTTGTGGCAGAGCCTGCTCTGGGCTTGCCACAGGAGGGTGCAAGAAAACTGAAAACAAACTGCCATGTGAAATGAAGAGAAACCGTGACAAGAGCACAGGGACGTTCGGGTGGATTTGGTTTAGTCAGTCCTACACACCAGGCTGCTCCCCAGCAAACTCAGGAGACGCTGAGGCGGGGAGCGTGGGGGATCTGACTGGCTCAGAAGCAGCAGGGAGGAGGGTCTCAGACCCGGCTGCACGCGGGTCAGCAGCTGCAGCAGTAATTGCAGAAGTTTTCTCCATTCCAGCTCTACCGGAGTCCTGACAGCGCTTGCTGCAGAAAATCTGACTCTCTTTATCTAGAGCCGTGTTCTAAAAATAGACAAAAAACCCAAGGCAAAAAATACAAAAAAACAGCAGTTAAATCAAAGCCCCGTGTTAAACTCAGGGTTAAAACAATCTACAAGACATTAAGTGCATGCATTAGAGCCAGAAAAAAAAGGAGAAATAACATCGGAAAACTTAGAAAATTGTTGGTTTTTTAAAGTGCTGGCTTTGGAAAAGGTATCTTCAAGATGCATGTTTGCCATGGTGGTCCAAATTGACAATTTTTTTGCAAGTCTGATGTGGAGGAAAAAACAACAACAAGCGATTGTGATATTGCCTGAACTCTTTTTATATTAGCAAAATGTATGTACCTGTATTTGTGCAGACACAGAGAGTTAACTAGATACCTTTTAATTTGAACATAATACGCGCTTCTGTAAAGACCAGAATTATTGGTTTGTGAAGGTAACAGCTGGAAGCCTAGGGAGTTTTTCTGTCTCAGAGTCGAATCCTTTACTGCTTGTTTTTAAAAAGTTAACAGAATGCAGTGGCAAAAATACATCATTTCTGAATGCTGTCGCTAAAAATGCAAGCGGGAGAAAGAGTAGCCAGATTAGCTTGGAAATTGAGAACTCTGTAGTGCATCAGGTAGATTGTCTTGGAAAATGTTGTGTGTCTGCTATATCACAGAACTTTCATATCCTCTGAAAGCTATTGCAAATTTATATTACGCTATGGTTAATGTTTCATTTCTAGTAGAATGTCTGAAGTGGGCAAGAGGGAAATCTGGTAGTTCCTGTGCCAGAAATTTCAGAGTTGTTTTCCAGGACTTGGAGGGACGGCATAATGGGTCTTGTTTCACAGTTTGAAGGCTGATATTGATCGTTACAAATCGCTATACTACTTGGCTTAACCACAAGTACCAATGAGAATATGGACTTAAGTTAATTGAGATTAAGTTCTTTGTAGTTTATTTGGTTATGTGGAATGGTACAAGATACACTTCCTCTAGTCAAGTGCAGGTTGATTGAGCTTTCTACAGTAATCTGCAAATGTGTGATGCATGAAGTGAAAAGATGAACACAAACATGTGCTTCACCTGCATGGAAATGTCTTCCTATGTATGTATAAGCATTATAAAACATTTATGTAGAACTTTGTTTTCAGCTAGGATGTGCTAATGTTAAAGTAAGATTAGGTGTTCTGACTTTTATGTTGCTTCATTTAGTTGTTCAGAAGGACTTCTGTAATGTGACAGTTTCCAAGTGTTAGTGGAAGTTGTCTAAATTTATTGTTGTGGATACTGAAATAATTTTCTGATAGGAGTTAAATTTGGCATGTGTTTTTGTGCTGTAGTTTATTGCATCAAAGATATCAGGGACAGGGCAGAACCAAAGTAGTGATCCTCTATTCTCCTAACTAACTGTTCATGCAGTTAGGGAATGAAAAATCATTTCACTATGGGGTACCAAAATTCAGATTTCTCTTTTATCTGACTTTGGTAAAGAAAGCTTGACTGGCAGCTCCAGCTTTTCAAGTAGAGGTCTTCAGTAGTTTGCAGGTATATGGAAGGCAGGTTGTTCTGGAATTAGACTCTCACTTTTAATTTGAAATGGAAACAATTTCTCTTTCAGTATGTTGCGTTTTAGGTGGGTGGTTTTTTTTTTTTAATTTTTCTCCTTTCTGCCCTTATTTTGGTACCTTCTTCATAGATTTCCCACCTTTTCACTCATCATGCAATTCAACATTTTGTAAGTCTTGGCCATTATCTGTGTCACATTCACAAGGAAAATTTGCCAGCTGTCAGTCTGCTCCCGGGACACAGAAGAGTATCCAATGTTATAGCTTGGTGGAGTGAGTGGTAGCAGATGTACTTTTTCTAATTGCATGCAGATATTGTAAGATGTACACGTGCACAAAATTGCTCTCAGGGATATGGACTGAGATGTGTCTGAGGAAGTGAGAAATAACTAGTTGTTATCAGTGCTAGCTTAGAAAATTTCAAATATGCCTCCCTTAATACAGAAAACTTCTTTGCAAGTGTTTAAGATTTTTACTTTAGTGTTTTTGTGTGGCTTTAAAGCTCTTTCCACTTCAGACTGGCTGAATTATTTCTCCTTTCTCCTTATGACAGACAGAGCACATGTATTTTTTGTGCAGCAGAACAAAGCACTGCAGTTAGTACGTACCATTGCCTTGGACCTATTCAGAGGAAAGCAATGCAGGCATGGGGAAAGGAGGAAAAAGGAAGGAAGCAAGGGACAGAAACTAGACTTACTTTAAGCAGAACTAACACAATTGCAACAAATTTAGATTAACAGAACAGTTTTAAACTGACAAAAAAAAAATCAATGAGTTAGCAGCAATATGCTTTTAAGGGGCAGGAAAAGTCTCCTATTCAAGAACACTGAAGTAGGTATGTGCAGTTTTACTTATCTGCCACATGATGGTATTATCTGCATTGTCCAGATGACAATATTTGAATGAAGTGATGCTAAAAGGGATTCCATTAAATATGCAGGTGGACTGATCTAGCAATAGCAATGCACTACAATACACAACAGTTACAATACTGTGCTTGTCCGAATGTTTTTAAGTGTTGATGTAAGTGAAGACCAGGAAGATAACTAAATTTTAATGCTCTAAATAAACCAGAGCAAGAGTAACAAACTTGGGGCTTAATTCTCATTAAATTGCACTGTTTTGAACAGTTTATTTTCCCTTCAGCACTAACTTGAAGCTGCATTCAGAACTGAGTACTTAATTGTTTCCATCCTTCCACAACTGTTAGGAGGAAATAAGGCAGGAAAAAGGAAAATCAAAAGATTTAATAACGTGTACTTTCTTGGCTGAAGGATTGGCAGTAGTAACAGAACTGAGGGGAAAAAACCACACCAATAAGAAGCCAGAAGCTACACTGTGTCAGAGATCTGAGATAGGCTTAAGTCACATGCAAGTTGGAGAGGGGCTGAGAGTTAGAATTAAAATTGCTTTTATTACATATATTGCATTTTATACCAGTTTTCAGCTTCAGGCTTATCCATAGTCTCAACAGAATAAAGAATGAAGCTCTGAAGTCCCTCTCAAACTGTCAAGTCAAACTGTCAAATGAAATGCAGACAACAGCATGAACTGGATATCCATTTTCTGACTTCTCTCATTTTTATGTTTCCACTCTTCCTACTGCCTATTTAGTTCATGTAAATGTATTTGCAAAAGCATATACATATGCACACATATTATTTAAGTTTGCCTACTTTCAGATGATAAGAACAACTCTTTGGTAATGTAAGTGGGCTGGATATTCAGAGTAGTTAATGCTATCAAGGAAAAAAATCACTGGTACTTTACTATCAGTGATAGTTTTATTTTTCTTCTAGTAATGAAATATGCAGAACACATCCTTACATTATACAGCAATGGGCCTCAATATGGGAATGGCAGTTCAAGCTCTTGAACTGTTGCATTTTTCTCTGAAAAAGTGACCCATCAATTAGAAGTGCAGTTCTGAGCACTGATAACAGGGAACTCAACTGCATTTCTCCTACATACTTCTACTGGGCAGATGTACCACTTACGTAAGTTAAGCTATACATCATCTGGTTTCCTTTGTATGCTTTGATTAATGTTCCCCATAAGGAACATACATAAAATACGTAGCTAGAGTTGCAGTGGGCCAAAATTAATGTGGTAAACATTCAATACTATGAAAAGAATTTCTGAATGGGAATCTGGTTTCCCCACAAACACAGTATTGAACAACAGTATGCTCAAGATGGAGCATTGCTTGGGCAGAATGGAAGAGCCTTCTTCAGCAACTAGCTGATCAGTAGGATTAAAACTAGAGCTTTTTTAATGATGGATTTAGAGTTACTAATAAACTAACTCCATTTCAACATACTACTGCTTAGTGTTTACATGTATCTGAAAGCTTGCTTTTGTAGCTTAGCTAGCACGCTGTGATAGACTTGGCTGCTCTCAAGCGACAGTGGGACAATCCATACAATGCACAACTAGAATTAGGGACTATTCTAGCTTTGCTTTTGCTACTCTTACACCACACATGCTCATAGAGTACTGTTAGAAAAATATGCTGAGTACAGTATGAATGTATAAAAACTTTATTTCTCTTACCATGATGACAGAAACCCCAGCAGATGTATTATTTTGCTTGGGTAGCGTGTTGTTAAAGTGCTGCTTCAGTTTACCTGTTACTTCAGCTTGCATATTATTCTCCTGGGAAGTGTCATCCTGTATTAGAACAAACACAATACTGAAGGTAAGGAAAAAAAAATAAAATCAGTTAATGTACCTGAGCAAAAGAGAAATGTTCTATTAGCTAGAGGTACTACCTGCAAAGTAACCATTCAGGTAAGCAGACCAAAAATGAATGCCCCCTATTACATGAGAGATGGTTCAAACCATTTGAGACAAACTATGTAGGAAAGGAACCTAGCAAGTGTTCATTTGTGTCTGACCTTCTATTTCTTAAAATGCATGTGACGGTGTATAACTTCAATCCATGAATTTGTCCCACAACTATGAGCAACAACTTTTACCTTTTAACAGTATAGTTATGCTTGGTTAAAAGTGTATTTATCATTTGGCTTCATTTGCATCAGCATTTTAAATGGCCCATCACATTCCCCAGATTGAGGAAACAAAATACAGTGCCATAGGTGTCTATGCATAACAGCTTCTCTCAAAGGTAAAATCATTACAATTATCTTCTCTTGTTTGAGAGAAATCAGTATTTTCTCTTTTAAAACGTGTGTGGAAATCAGCATTGACTATATATAAGCCTAGTATTTATTAGTAGAAAACTGATTTGGAATCAATAAGCAACATACATCGGTGTTGCCCCCCACGGCTGTCCAGCAGCTCTATGTCATCAGCTTAGTGCTCATGTATTTTATTTGCTAATTCTCTTGTGAAAAAACAGGCAATTGTAATTTTCTTGTTGGCAGCAAATGAGATGCCAACATGCAGAACAGTCCTTTCTTCCAAGTACACTTTTTAAAGATGATTTTTTTTGATATTTCACACTCAACCTTAGAAGATGCCCAAGTCACATCTGCTTGTCAGGTTATGTTTAAGAAGAAGAACGAAAACCTCCAGCACCTTGTAATCTCAATCAACAAGTGATACCCTTCACTCTGTTTTAGAGCATGGTTGTTAACAGAGTTAGCAACAGCTGAAGCTTACTTCAGGCTCTTGCTAGTCTCTTACATGTGCAAGTGGGAATAGTGATTAAATAAACAGAAATGGGTATAGCAGAATTGTGTTGCTGCTTCTGAGGACTACACTATAATAGTTAGATTTATAGATGTAATATCAAGTTAGAGACAAGTAAAATGTAATTTACTCACTGACACCCAGGGATGGCTTAAGATCTGTGCTGCTGTATATCGGGCTTCAGTATTCACATGTAACATCAGGCTAATTAACTCCTTTGTAAAGAAAAAAGAGCAATGAGAATGGGAAAGAAAACTACAATGGAAATTTTTGCACTGAGTTCTTTTTGGTACAACATTCTGAAACATGCATGCAATAAGTCTTCTAAAACCAGACAAAAAACAACTCTTCCAAACATCAGTTATAATGGTGCAGTTTGTTCTCTGTACTCATACAGGTGACCAGAACAAAACAAAACCTGGGACAGACATGATCCTGTATGGACAGTGCACAGTCACAGTCTGTAAAGAGCACAAATTGTTTGAAAACCATGTTCTATTTTGAATTCATCCAGAATAAAAGGACATTTAAATCACTTCACCAGCTTAGAATCACCTTGCATAGGAAAAAGCATATTTATAGGGAATACTGTTTAATTCTAATTGCATGGTCAAATCCCAGACAATCTGCAGTTGTGGCTTTCTTCATGGCTTAGAGGCACTAGTGCAAATGTCTTCAGCTTTATCAAATAGCTTCATGGACCTTTTGTTAATGACTTCATTATGGAAATGATAAACCTTAAAGAGGTCACTGATACAAAGCAGTCAGTAAAGTTAAAAACAAAACAACAAAAAAAAATCCCAGAACTTCCTTCAGTTCTTATTCAGTCGACTAATTATGTAACTAACAATAAATTTGCAGGTATGATTCCTGGTTCTACAAGCCTATCAAGAAAAATGTTTCCCTCTCCCTAATGAACAAGCTCATGCAGAGCCAATTACCTGCCTTGAAAAGCTTTTTATAGCCTCTAAGTTGTCCGTCTTTATATTCAAGAGTTTGAGAAAAGGCCTCTTCAAGCAGGTGACATACTAAAGGCAGAGGTTTTTCAGCCACCCAAATCATTGTCAATTTAGGACTGAGGTGAAAAGCTGCTTCTAGTGCTAAGATTTGAGGGATTTGTTTTTTCATAATGCAAATCTGTAAGAGTGGGGAGATCATTGGAGCTTGGGAAACACTGGCAAATGAAAAAAAAAAATTGCTTTCAGCTAACAGCCATTGGGAAAATCAGGAAAAAAAAAAATGCAACTTCTCATTAGCTGAATAATAAGAAACTGCCAGTTGCTAATGAGAATCCTCAGCTATTCAGAGCACATTACTGAATTAACTTAAGAAGTGGGGTTTAAAATTTGGAACTTTTATCCTACAGACTCGATCATTTTAAACATAAATGGCAATGGTAAGAAGAACTACTAGCAATGGCAAATCAAGCTGGCTGCACCTCCTGGGAAGTTGTCAAGAGTGAAACAGAAACAAATAATGTCAATTGCATTCATTCCACATAGCAATAATTGTTCTTTTAAAGGAATGACAGGAGGGGAAAATTCATTTACATGGTAGTGCTGAATCTGCTATTAATAGTCCATCATCAAATAAACCGAATTACATGTGATGTTAGGTGAATGCAAGAGGCATTCTGCTGTACTTATTCACTTGGACAATACCATGAGCAAACCTGAGCTTTCATCAAGCACCATTAAGCCAACTAAAAAGGCACAGCAGCTGGAAGAGTGGTTAACATTCTGTTGTGAATGTTCTATCCCGCATTTCCAACAGGGCACAGTCTTCTCAGTAATTTGTCAGAAAAGCTCTTTAGAGTTAGAAGATGTATCGGTACCTTTGCTGAATCAGTGATGTTATCCCAGTAGGGCGAAGGAAATTCCAGCTTCCCAACAAGTATCTGATCGAAAAGGTCTTCCTGAAGGTTGTTTTCACTGTGGAACAGCAATAATGAATGATCAGGAGAATGAAATCAATCACACGAGTTTTAAATTTGATTTTTGAAATGGAACAGAAATGATGTTGTATCAATTATTATAAGTGCCTAATTTGCAGGCTTATATACTGATGGCACCTCTGAGTTCTTTGCCATAGTTACACTGTCAGGAGTGATGAGAACTGAAAAATAATATTGAGGTGAAAGGACTTCCACTGGAATAGAGACTACAGAGTTAACACACAATACAGTGACAGGAATGGTGATTCAAAAATAGGTCATTTGCCTAGCCCAGCTCCAAAGGACCTGCCACAAAAAGGTGTGTAATAGGGGAAGAATAGCAGTGAAATGAGCCGCCTCTTCTAACTGCAACTGGATTTTGAAAATATTCCACAGAGAGGATATGGAAAACGCGCAGTAGACTGGCAGGCTACTAACTGGATAATTATGTTTGCATCAAAAACATAGTGTCATAAATATTCAGGAATTGGGCAGTGCTGCTTTTTATTTAAACAACTAACAAAAACTTCTGTTGGCCTTACCCACTGTGAACATCCACTCAGCCTCTCACTGTTAATAAAAATGAACCTTTTGTGTTGGTTTTTCAACAAATAATTGCTAATAATTTGTTAAGACCTGATTCTGATGGCACGGTATGAACACATTGCCTCCTCACCCAAACTCTACTCAAAGCAGTTATAATTTATTCGTATATAGCTTTCAAAACATGTTTTCCTTTTTAAGCAAACTATTTGTATAAATAATGTTAAGGGAAGAATTCCTTATTAAAATATGTTAATTCCTTCTCATTCTCTCCAAAACAAAATAATGAGCAAAACACATCCATCTTATTTTTAGGCTTCATTCATACTGTGACATTGAGAATCACATTCACAAACCCTACCAACCATATGACACTTAGCAAAAGTGATTAACAAGATTGAAAATTCATCATAAGCAAATTCTTCCCCTCACCTCTGTATACCATTAACTTTCCCCTTGACACTAAACCTGTAAGTTGCTGTGTCCAAACAGAAACACTAGAGGGCAAAGCATACACGTTCATTGAATTGGGTCCCAGGTAGCAGACAAAAGGAAAATTAATTTAACTGCTCTCACAAAGCCCCATCCCTGGACACAGTGGCACAAGCCAGTTGCTCCCATAGAAAACTGAGTATGTAAAACTGATCCCAAAGCCTGAAGAGATGGACAGCTGAAACCAACTTTAAAAAGCATCAGTCTAATATATATTTTTGCCAGGGAGATAGATAGGGCTTACATACAGAAATGATTTGGGTCTTTACTTTTTTTCCTTTTGACTTATAGAGATACTTACCTGCGAAAAGGTGGAAATCCACATAACAGTATGTATGTGATCACGCCTGCAGCCCAAATATCCACCTTTAAGCCATACCTGAGGAAAAAAGATTGCATTACTTGTGCTGGATTGAACAATAATTGTTTATTGGAGTGACTTGCGAAATTACATGAATTGGCTGTATGTTATTTGGATATGTGGATTTTACTTGGGATCCTTCACAGCCTTGGAAGCCCTGGTGGCACCACTTTCATGGAACTTCCCACCTCCCCCTGCCTCCATAAGCCTCAAGGCTCTCCAGGGTCTTCCAGATACACTCGCATTCAATTCAGCATCAAGGTTTCCCAATCCAGAATCCCTGATGATGGAAGACAAGGATGTGCTTTCTTAGTCCTGCAGTAACTATCTCTAACGTTATCATGTGTTGCTAAGCAACAAGAAAGATACCAATTCTCTAGTCTCCTAAATGAATAAGTAACAAAGGGATAAAGAACTGCACCTTTCTTTTTAAAGCACAGAAATTAAAATACTAGAGGTCAGAAAGAGATTTTTTTTCCCATTTCTTTTCCTATCCAGTACCTTCAGTTTGTCCAAATTTAAAACGTGCCAGTGAAGTGCCCTTTGATGTATGAGTTCACTGCAGCTCTGAAATATTTCCCAATATCACAAATACAATGAAGGATGATGCTTGAATCAATCCTTCAAACCTTCCTCCATTCGGAGGACCAAATTCACAGTTAAGGCAAGAGGCAGCTAATATGGGAGATCTCTTGTCTAATAGATAGCAAGACCTACTTATAAAAATTATTTTGTATTTGGGCAAACACCTGTTAAATACAGAAAAATTGGGTTATTTAATTAAACCAAGTCAACAAACATTATGCATCAGCCAAGCGAGGTCACGTTCAAGTGACAAAATGACAGGTTACAAGACCTGTGTCTTAGTTTCTTATCCTCACCCTGTCTCTGCAATGATTTCTGGAGCCACATATGTGGGCGTACCACAGACAGTATATAAAGGTCCTTCAACCACAGTTGCCAGTCCAAAGTCTCCCAGCTTCAAAGATTTGGTTCCATCTGCATATTCACATACCTAGAATCAGCAAAATAGGAAGAGAATGGTGAGGAGGTTATTGGGATTTAATTATTTTTTTTTAAATAATCAGCACCATGTGCAGAATGTAGGAAAAAGAGGTAACTTCCACAGCCATGCATTAAAATTGGGTTAGATCCACAATTCTTGAATGTGTTCTAAGGTACAGACTGTTGAAAAACCAAGCTTCACTTGAAAGTCCAGATGTGAGTAATCTTAATTTAAAAATGAAAAAAAAAAAAAAAGAAAATTCACGAAGACATTTTCTTGCTGTAATTTACTCAGTTTCTCAACACTGCTGTCTTTGCAAGTTCCTAAAAAGCCAAAAACTCAGCATTTCTCTCACTAATATTTTGTAACTTACTTACATGGCCATCTCTGTTTAAGTTTTAAATTTGAAATGTTAGGTTGCTGTCTAGACGCTCTTAGAGTAACTTCTTAATGTGTCTGATATAAAAATATCTTAGAAAAAAAAAACCACAAGGAAATTGTATTACTCTTCAGGATGAAAATACGCTCCAGATAAGCCATGCCTTTGCACTTCTGTGAAAACACTGCATCTCCTTTGTCTTAAGTGGAAGGAATCCAAGTTTCTATAAGGGTGCCTAGACTGGAACAGGAATAGGCATGCTACGTTCACAAATAAGAGAAAGCGTTGGCTGAAATAGCAGTGCTGAAGTTATCCAGTGATACTTGCGCTTTCTAACAAAATCTATGCATGGAGATTTCTGCTGTTTCTAATGTGTCTTCCAATTCTGTGTACTTTTCCAGAGGCACAGACAAAATTATGATAAGGTGCTAAAGTACTTCTTGTTACTAGCTCTACTGCTACCTCAGTAAAATACTGTTACGTCATCTTTCCCTCCCCATTATTTTTTATTTTGTGTTCCATTAAGCAATGTCACTTTCAGCAATTAATCCTCATACATTTGCTTTTCATTGTAGAATTCAGTGTAAGAATATGTGTAAGGTTAGAGCTACCATCAGAAAACACTTGGTAAGAGACTACAGCTAGGGGTATTTGTTTTGGACAATATCAATTACTATAGTTTTTTCCAGGTTTTTTTTTGCATGACTGGAAAAAATGAACACCACACACAAAAAAACTGAGAAAAATACATCTGTTCTGCTACTTTTATGTATAGTGAAGCATCTGAGAAAAACGTGTGTCAGATAACAGATTTTGCCAGGGAAGCAAGAGTACAGATAACCTTATTTGTATCACTCTACAGCTGTAGCAGTTTGAAAAATGAAAACAAACAATGATATATTTGGAATCAGGCTGTCACCAGGCTGATCTTCTCTGATCCTAAGATTTCACAGCTGGTAATGGTTGAATCAATTGATTGCTTCCTGAACCCAATATATATTTACTCGCATTTGTTGACACACTATGCCCAGATGAGAGCAGCAGGCTATTTGGATGAAGTCTTAAATAAGATCAACAGATTTGGAAGTGGAGTGCCAACACTGTAATGAATAATCACACTCATATCCATAAACACTCATCTGGTCTGCCCCAAATAACAACTGGAGAAAAGCATTTTATCTGCAGACAATAAATCTGAATAATGATATGAAACTTTCAGCTGTGGATGGTTCATGTAATTGTCAAATTTACATTATGCCCTATGATCTCCATTGTTACATTTTTTTTCTTCTGCCTTGAGAAACGAAGAACAAACTTGCAGTGAAATATCCGCATTAGTATCTTGTTCTGATAACAACTTAGTACAGTGTGGTTTGTTACCTGATGGTGCTGCTCTCTCCACCTGCTTACTATCCACCACACAATGCACCAAATGAGTGTGAATGAATGAATACTTATTCACAACAACCAGAAAAGATTAAGAAAAGTAACAATAGATTTCAAAGTTAAACATGGCATTTCTATAGAAGTAGCCAAGTCCACCAACTACCAATGCCTTCCAAAAAGATACCTTGAAATAAATGAAAAACAAAACTACAGCCTGAGGATAAAGACACATGTAATAGCCCTTAAAATAACTGTATATGGCCACACAGCTTGCTCTGAGTGAGGTGCAATACTGTCAGATCAGCACAGCAGCAGTGATGCTTCTATGCTCAGTTTGTTCCACTGCACAGCAACAGATTAGTTACTTTGTTACACTGCGGCTATGCTGACTGTTAAATTATGGATTGGGGTTAAGTTTCTGGTTGCTTGCTCTAGGGAAAGAGGAGAAAAATGGTATGGCAATTTCTTGCCACAGTGCAGCTGGAGCTAGTGTTCAACTGAGCTGTCTGCCAGCTATGTAGGTCAGCCCATGATATAGCCTTAAGCAATTAAAGCAGGGAGAAAACCAAGCCTAGAATGCTGATAAGTTTTAAATATATTAAAAAAAATATAATAACGTAGTTGTAATTGATGGGGACCTAGAGATTGGCAGCTACCATCAGCTTGGTTTAAAATCTCTTGCGAAGCAAATATTTCATAGGAAATGTCTTCCTAAGCTTAGTCTCACTGTTGCAGCCATGCTAGGAAAGTTCAGTAATAGGAAACCTGACTGAGAAGTATTTAGATTTCTGTGCAGACCCAAATGCACCTGACTCAAAAGCCCCATAAGAATCTAGCACATCTTGTTCTGACTTATTTTGCTGAGAAAAGAAGGTAGCTTATAATAGAAAGAAAAACATTATATGACAGTGATAACAAGAAAGAAACAACAAACTGGATCAACAGCAAAGGAAACTATAAGGACACATCCATATAAATTAATACCGTTTTTTTCTTAAAGTGAAATATTTATGTTGTTAACATGATTTCAGTGGAACCTAAGTTCTAGAACATAGGACTCTGGCATCTCTAGAATGGTTGAAATTGTTTATTTTTTTCAAATAATCGAATAGCACTTGGGTAGCAAGGCCCTTCTTCCTTTCTCTGTATAATTCATATCATTAATGGAAACATTTTTCTCCTTGATAAGCACAAACTATAAGACAAACTATACAAACTATAAGAGTAACACCATATATTTTTGAATGCATGACTGGTAAAGAGAATGTAATTCAGAGAGCTGGATGAACCTGTGCAAAAGAACCAACTACTTCCAACTACAATTAGCAACTGATAGGAATTATTTGCATTTGCATTCGATACCAATTTGCTGTCTTAGCATGTTGGTATTGTCAATCACTGTGAATAGGACTTGCATCTGTTGAGTAATCTCTTCAGGCTTTCTAGACAGAAAGGACATTTGTGCCTTTTTATAATTCATTCAAATACCAGTGAAAGCTTAAAATGTATTTAGATTGGTTGTATTTTAAGAAGTGTTGATAATTAAGTGATAAATTTTCTCTTTTAAGTGCTGGGTTGCTATGACTGTGTTTTCCAGGAGAAGCTTTCCCCCCTCTTCCTTTTGCTAAACAATCTAATTTATTTGTGGGTTTATGTCAGTTGCTGAAGACTGCCAGTGGAATTGGTTGGGAAAGAATTAACTATTAATTAGAAATTATTTTCAGCTTATAACCCCATCCTTGTAATAAATCAAAATCTATTCGGGAAAAGCCGGGACTCCTTATTAAACAGGATGGACAAGTATCACAAAAGGCTTTAAGAAATGTCCATCAAGTGTTAATAAAAGCTCCAGGCATTCCTCATGACAGCGACTCAGGTAGGGAGGGTTATGGTCCTGCTTGTTCATTGCATTACACCTAATACGTAATTCCTGTGTATCACCTCTGTATGTAAGCAAGGCAGCACACTGCTCCCATTCTGTGCACTGTACTCTAAGCAGTTCTCAGAGCAGACTTCATGGTCATTCTTGCCAGCAGACTCAGTTACTTTATATGTCTGCTGAGAACAAAATGGCATCAGTCACCCATGACAAAATAAATGTATGTACGGAGTTCATTCACGGCTAGAATACTGGTAAGTCATTAGAAAGATGTTCATTCCTGCTATGACAGTAAAATGAAAAAAAAGCTTTAGATAACCATACGATCTCTGGAAGAAGTGGCTCTCAGCCCACCCTCTCCCCCACTTGCAAAATGTAATAAATAATTCATCAACACAGCTTTAAAATTCATTGTTTTGTGAGACAATATTCCTACTTATCCAAATGGCAGCCAATCAAAATGTAAATAAAGATAGGTCTAAGGACATGTTTGAGCATAGCTCATTTGAGTTATGGTGATTGCTATCTCATGGTAGAATATTTATTTTATACATATATATTCCAAATTAACATTCCTTCCGTTCCCTGCTCAGCTTTTTGACTTTTATGTACAAGCATTTGCATTAATGAGAAGAAAGTAAGGAAGAAAATATTAGAAAATAATTGAGACGTACCAGGAGATTTTCTGGCTTGATGTCTCTGTGCACAATGTTGAGACCATGAAGGTACTTGAGCGCGCTGGCCAGATTGTAGACCATTGCACTCCCATCTCGCTCAGTGTATTTTGTAGAAGAAGTGATAGCATCAAATAGATCTCCTCCCTAGAGTAAGGAAAGATAATAGGTCAGTCCAGGAAAAATAATAAAGATAATTTGTAACATACCATGTAAAACCTTTTGCACAAAAGGCATGCTCAGAAGGTTGTTAAAATGTTAAAAACAAACAAACAAACAAACAAAACCGAAACAAACACAACAAATAAAACCCCCACAAACATAAAGCTTGTCACTAAGATTATAGAATGGGAACTTGGGTGATTTACAAATCACAGTCCTTTTTCGGGCCTGATTTCATTTGAATGATCTTTCTACCTCTGATTGCTCATTTGTATGATATACAGAGATACCTCCATACAGTTTCTATTTTTTTCATCTTATCAGCTTAATTCTTTCTCTGATTTTGAGTAAAGCCTAAAGAAAATCCATCCAACAGTAAAAAGCCTAACATATCACATTTTGCAATTGTAATGAGCTGCAAAGTAGAAATGCCACAGATATTGTGAAAATGTCAAGGTACTACAGCTGAACAGGATGAGTTTGAAGTGCAGAACTTACAGGTGATTTCAGAGTAGGCCCATTGTGTAGTCTGATTAGGATACCCTGTTTATCTTGGAATACGTAACAACATGTAAATGAGTTTCTGGTGCAGCATTTCCAATCATTGCCATGAGTTTTATGTGGGTGTCTCTATGATGGTTACCCTGGTTATATCTGTAGGTGTGATTTATCTGAGCTGTGGGTGGCATTCCAAGCATTTCAATACATGTGGAAAAGAAGCAGCAATTCAGGAATTGCATGCCAAGCTGGTGGACTATTAAAATATTAATAAAAAACTTTCTTAAAAACAGAAAAAACTCTCTTATTTAAAAATAACTTTTAGAATGGGAGATAAATGGGTAGGTTACAAAAATTCTGACTTCAACAACTAGACTTTCTTTAAGAGTTTCCCAAACTGGCAACAACTTTAGGGGTAGTTACTGGAACAAACCATGTTTCAGACAGAAAAAAAAGTGATGAGTTGCACTCATCTGACATGCTGATCAAGCCAATGGGCAGTGTTGCAGTGAATGTGCAGAACACAGATAAGTGAGAATGCAGAAATAAAACCCAATGCAACTTGTATCTTAGATTCACAAGGTGACAGCAAAATGGAATTTGAGATATTTTTTCTCTGTACATGTACAATAGCACCATCAAGTTTTTGGCCAACTGGAAATAAAGTGAAGGAATGTTTCATACAAGGAAAAGAAGTGAAAGATTTTAATTTTGATGGAACACAATCACTGAAGTCTGGACTACTTGTATCTATGGTCTTCTAAGAGAAATTAATTAAATAGAGTTTTTCCCTTTAAAGCAAATAATTAAATAAAGATATTGGTGAAATAAATGCAAATTTTCCATTACTATATGCATATCACAGCTAGCCTCTGCATGCTGTAAATGATATAAAACCACCATCCACTTCTCTCTAGGCCGCGCACATACTTAGCAAGATTACCTCAAATCTGTGTGTCTAATAGTCTAATTACAACAGAAGAGATGTAAATGCCACTAATGGAACTGATTGGTAAGAGTATTTGCATGATTAAAAATGGAGATTGCCACTGAAATCTTATCTCATTATGTCTCCTAGACATTACATCCTTGACCAACACAGAGAATCGTTCTCTTTCAAAAAAATCTCCTTAGTCTTACCTTGACCAGCTCCATCACCAGATAGAGTTCTGTTGGAGTGTCCATTTCCTCTATCAGCATAATGATATTTGGATGCTTCACTCGACGTAGTATAGACACTTCATTTTCAATCAGGTGTTCCTGTCAGAAAAGGGTACAGAGGTATACATGAATAGAGATAAAGTGGCCCATTCGGTTTTCCTTCGATCAGCTCTTCAGGGAGCACCCATTTTTCTATTTATTTCATTTGTGTAGTAAAGGCTACTGTCAGATGCTGGATTTTAACTTGTATTTCAGCCCATTTGTACTTCATCAGTGATCAGAAATTTAATTTAACATATTTCAAACACATAACTCATGGATTATCTCTAAAAAAGACCCCAGAACAAGACAGCAATTCAGGAAGTGCAGGTTGTATTTCTTATGTGGATATTAACAGGTTGAGAACCTCTCTGGACTTGGATCTTTGTAAGCTGCCACCTTCCAGCAATAGGTAACATGTTCTTGATCCTCTCCAGCCTTCACTTCTCATTTAGTGTACAATATTCAAGGACAGATTACCTAGGATCTATTTTTTCAAGGATTTGCACTTTTAAAAAGGACATGGATTATACATAGGAAAATGATAACTGCTTTGGTTATGGATTTCAGTTTATTTTATATGTATCTGCAGATTTACAATCTGCAAAATATGTACCAGCTCAGTCAACTCACTGTGGCTCCAAACAGCTTAACAGTGCACAGATTGCATTTAATTTATCCTTCTGTATATTTCTGAGAAAGCAATGGGTTTACAGAACAATTAGTTTCAGAATTTTTGGCTTTCCAGAATATCTTAGCATTTGGTTAACGCTATGGAGTGAAGAAAATTGCATGCCTCTTCCACTGGAATAATGATTGGCATTTTTCTTTATAAATATTGGAATACAGTCATTGCATTTAGGTTCCCTGCAAAATAAGTAACACTGCCTGCCTAAAACATAAGTTTCCTTTCCTTTGGCAGGTAAGACCTCATCTCACCAGAGTCTGAACTTATTCATGTTTAATGCACTGATTAGCAGCATGCAGTTCATGCATTTGTGAGCAGAGCACGAGAAGTAGATGTGATCTACTGTGCATAAGCAGTGATTAAAGATCTTATGCTACTTTAGCTTCTATTTTCAGGTTTACTTATGGATGCATTGTGTTTTTGCAAAGCTTTATGTGGCTGTGTAACTCAGAAACCACATGCCATGTGTGCATCTCATTTTGTGAGTGTGGTGTGGCATATACGGGTTCAACAGTCACACCTTTGAAATTCAATTTGAAAGAGCATCAATTGTCATTCTGAACAAACATATGTCTGCTCCAAGCAAAGGTGCTCTGGAGGAAGAAAACAAATAAACATGAAGCAATTTTGTTAAACACAATGCTCAATCTCATCAACAGACAAAAGTGAACAGCCACAGCATATTAAGCCTTATGGATGGAAGCCTGTAAATTCAAAACTAGAGTTAAGAATCCAAAGAAAAACTAGAATCTTTTAATATATTTTTTCTACCCAAAGAACAAATAACATATATTCAATTTATTATATCTGTTAATACTGACTGAGACACAATGGTTTTACCTATGTTTTCTTTATTAACTAAATTATTAATTGCTTTAAACAAAACCCAGGTAGAAGTTATTTTTATCCAAAGCTAGTGACAATAATGCTCATTTTAAAAAGATTCCAAAACATTGTTGAGCTGTTGTTTTGATACTTGTCTTCAAAGCACTGGCTACGTATAGTCAGTTGGTTTCAACCACCTCACTGTTTTTTCTATATTTTGTCATTAAAAAAAAAAAAAAGTTTTCCAACTTTTTTTTTGTTTGTTTTCCTTTTTAGTGCAATATAGATTTCAGTCTACATTCATAGGAATTATTTAAAGAGAAACTGCTGTATAATTGGTGTTTAGGTTGCTTGTAGAAAACGCGTTAGTCAATCCAAGATAAATTGGTAGAGAGCAGTGAGCAACATACAAATCACACGTATTTGGTCCAGATGGTTGTTTTTAACACAGGACTTATCTTGGCAAGGAGAGAGGGTGAAGGACTAACTTGTAGCAAAATTTAAGTATTTGCTTTGTTAAGTATGGTCTTTGCTTGCACATACACATACATCTGGATGCAGCTGTATAGACACAGATCCCTTCAAAACAGACAAGTATGTAACCATGTGGTAATTTTTTTTTTTTTTTCTGTTTTTGTTCATTTGTTTTAAAGCAGCAAGAATGATAAGTACAAAATATATCTGAACTCTACTGTATAGAATGGTCTCCGGACAATTCCAATTTATGGTGCTTAAGGGGCTGACTCAGACATGTAATAGAAACATCTGAAGTTGAAAGCATTAAAAAATAAAAAAGATTTCTTTTTCAGTAAAACACATTGGTTCAACTTTCCCACAGTCAACAAAATTCCTATGTTTTAATCTCAGAAAGGCAATTCTAGCACTGTTTTTCTTGGGGTTATACATTTTTAAGATTCCTTTCTAAATTCTCCATTAAATAAACTTAGAGATATGAGATAAAGTAACAGGGAAGGAACATTCATCTCCTTATACAACTTAACTTAAAATCTGCATGGATAGACCATTTCTGGCAGAGGACCTCTACTCCAGAGCAAGTCATTACAGCAGGTAGGGTGTCAGTCCAGAGGAGTACACAGCTCCTTACTATACAAAGAACATCACATGGACTTTCAGCATCTTCCTACAAGGTCACTTCTATCATTTACAACTCTGAATATTACTCTGCAGAGCAGTTACTCTATGCAATTGATAAAAAGTAATTAAAACCCTAACTTAGTTGCAAAGATAACTCCAGAATCCAGAATCATTTCATTGCGATCATTTACTTACAAAATTGCATCAAAAAAGACTGCCCTTTTAGTTATGCTTGAAAGAATAGCATTTATTTCCTATCTCAGAGTCTTTAAAACAAAATTTGATTGCTGTTTAATACTATGCCTTCAGTGTTGCTTTTGCTAACAATAAACTATGATCCATTTGAGTCATAAGTTCCTCAAGAGCCCTTTGTTTTTAAGGTCTTGCAAAGAAATCTTATTTTTTGTCATTTGTTCCAACATTTAGTCTCCATTCTTGACTATGTTTTACCTGTTGTTTTGTTATTTTTTTCCCTCATTTTTAAATGTCTGTGCCTGGGAGGAGGTCTGTGACACTCTAGGATACTTGCCTCTCTTATGTAACATGCTCTTCTGTTGCAGGCTTTTTTTTTTTTTTTTACTGTATTAAAAACAAAGTATATAGAACTCTCTTGTTAAGAGATCTTTGTTCTACAGGACATTTAACTACATAAACAGAAAAAAATGGTTTATAAAATTTCTTCCCAAATCCATGCTCTGTATGTAAAAGGAGTAGGTACAGCCATAAAAAGGGATAAGATATGGAGAGGGAAGGGAAAACAGGAAATTTCCTCTCTCATATTTTACAAATAAAAATAACTAGGCTATATTTTGTCTGACTTCGTTTTGGACAAGTACTGGTGTTTGTTAGTTCAATAAAAAGGATGACAGTTTGTTTTTTTACTCTACAATCCAGCAGACTAACACTCACAACTTTTTTATTATTTGCTTCTTGGATGGAATATCATCACCCTGTTAAACAGATAATCTGAAAACAGTCAGAAAACCCAAACACACCCACCATTTATGACTAATGAGCAGCTGCTCGTGCTGCTGCTGCTGTTTTTCTTAAACATGTATATTGTCACACACTACCTTTCCACAGCATTTAGCCTTGTCTATAATCTTCAGCGCAAACTCCTTTCCTGTGGATCTAGTGAGAAAAATAGGAAAATGTTAATCAGAAACCAGTCAACATTATGTGGCATTATCTGTAAGAATATACATAGCGGAATGCCTTCACCCATGGAGGCTGCTGAGAAGAAATGCACAGAACAGGCTTCATTTTCTTTTTCATTTTCTCAGCAACATTTGTGCCTGCTGTTTCCCTGACTACCACAGCCCTGCTCACTTATTGTGTTATTCCTGGGCTCCAGCTGCAATTCATTCTTCTGTGACCTAGCACAACTCCCTCTCACCTCTTTACTGCAATGTGCTGAATTTGTCTTGGGCCCTCCACCTTGCTTTGTTCAACTGGTAGGCTTTAAAGATAAAATCATCCTCATTTATGTGTAAGAGAAGAGAGGAAAAAAAGTGATAGCCTCATGGAAAAAAAAAAATTGATAGGATTCAGTAGAGCTAAAACCCTGTATTTCATTATATACTAGTTCCAAATCCTGCTGAATTTATTAGGAGATAATTTTGTATTTCATTCATTCTTTTTTCTTTTTTTTTTTTTCCCTCCCCATGAGCGTATGGAACTTTATAGCTATCATCTGTAGTGCCAGGGCATTTAAGAGGGTGGTTATATCCAAAGTAAAAAAGATGCCTATTTTTGGTAGATACTCTCCCCAAAAGAAGGAGCTCTATTTTACTTTTTATCCCTCTAAGCAATAACAAAAATCTTCTACCTTTATTCAGAAGGGGAAAAAATGAGAGAAAAAAGCAGTAAAAATATTTTTTTTTTCCTTTAATCAAAGATGACATTACTAATTATAGTAAGGAGGAGTTAAAAATCAAAACAAAGTGTCATAAAATCCTATTGCTACTATCCTGTTTTTGTGCTAGTACCAAGAGACTTAAGTGTGCCTCACAACACCACTAGCATATGTAATAAAAACACTACAGGCAATTACAGAAGAAAACATCAGGTACATTTTTAAGTTAACAAATTAATTCTCACTACACTTTTTGCATTACATAAAGCAAATCAAAATTGCTACCTTACAAAAAAGGAACTCAGTTAACATTTCACATTCAAATGATCCATTATTGAAAAAATGCAGCAGAGAATCTCTGCTGTCAAAGTGCAGCTGTATCTGCTAGGTTGTCATAGTTACAACCTGATCCAGTCTTTAGATAGAAGTGTTATCTAAATGGTATCTGTGAAATGCTATCCTCTTATAGAGCAGATGTAGAATCTACTATGAACACAAAGTGTAATTCAGAATCACAAATTATGTTATTCTAAATTAAGTGCACTATCTGAAAGTCTGCAAATAACTGATCAGCAAAATCCACTTAGGAAACCTTCAGCATTTGTGCAGTGTTGAAAGAGGAGCTAACATTCATAAAGCCAATTCATTAACCAACTTCAAATCCCTCCTGCAAATGCTATACTATAGTACCTAAGAAAATACAAGGGATAGCAGACACAGTTTGTGTGTTGATATCACTACCTATCATATTGACCAGTATTGTCTGACAGGTTGCTGGCATTCTTCTGTCTAGCTGTCAGTACCCATCTGTTGACTCGTATTCATATATATAGACATATAGGCACCCTTTGAGAAAGAGACCGTTTTATTTTGTAGAACAGCTGATATAATGGCTTCCTGCTCCACAACTGAAGCTTTCAAACACAACACGATGAGAATTTTAGTGTAATAATTAATAGAAATTAAAGGAAAAGCATTTATAGTTGGTATTTCCTCTCTCCCTATTATTAGCAACAATTACATTATATCATTATATTTTTTTTGTAAAATTCATTTAATAACGCTTCACTAAATATAAACATGGAACCATATACAAAGCTTGGTCTTTGAGTTTAGATTTGACTTTTTATTTTTGTATTTTTGTTAAGTAATGTGAAGGTTGTTTTTCTAGCTTAGTCCCCTCATTCCAAAAAACACAGATGACATTTAGAAACCGAAGTGATATAGCAGCCCTTTTCCCATTTTCAGTGGAAATCATGCAGTTTCCAAAATGCACGGTAGTTATTTCTGAAAATATTAAATAATGCAATCTTATGTGTTTAATCTTCTTTCTTTCATGAACTTTATTTGCTCTACAACTAACAAAGGATTTGTGGCCAGGTTTAGAGCATGTGGGAAGACGCTGTGAAGCATAATTCATTTAGTTTCTCTCAAGCCTCTTATGTGTGGCTTCTTGCAGAATGAAATGGACTTTGAATTCTTTTTTCAGCACAGCTGGCTGTGTTGCCTTCTCATAATTTTTGTAACAAACCTGCAGTATTTAAAGCACTAGGGAAATGATTTCACTCTAATGTGGTACTGCTTGTCAGTAACACAGTTTCTTGGTGGAAACATCAAGCCCATGGAGTCTAGATGTTAAAACTGATAGAAGCATTATCTAATCCCTGCACTTGCAACAGGAAGTTATTTGGAGTGTACTCAGATCACTCAGCCATTTTTTTTCCTTTATCAGTACTGTAATCAGATAGCATCTCTAGAAGCTGTCACCTAAGTCTTTATTCCTTAATTTATAAACCTTGGTTGCTAGTATGTCATCAAGTATTAAAAATAATGATTGTTGTGTTCTGCTATAAATCAAAAGAGAGTACTAGATGTTGTATTGCATATAACCCACCAATATTATTTTCAGTAAAGAAATAACACAGATACAGTATCAAAGAACCTTTCTCTTGAGGGAAAAAAACCCAGTTATGGCTGCATAAAGGTAGGGATTGTAATTTATACATATATGTTCAACATGTTCAGCCTCACTGCATAACCCTTTTGGCTCATTTGCATGACTCAGCAAGAATGCTAATGTGTGAATATATGATCTGCTAAGATTGGAATGAGATGTTCCTATTCAAAATGATGTTTATTTAAAGTAAACCAGCAGATGTGGATCAAATACTCTGGTGACTGCTATGGATTCTACAGATGTTTGCTGAATTTGCTCAGTACTTATAGTCAAGTTGGAGATTCCTCGTAATGTTTAAGAAGCTGACATAATTCTCAGATTGATGAAGAAGGTGGTTCTAAAACATAAACTGAGAAAGTGACAGTCAAATCATCTGTTCTGTTTATAACAGCAGCAAAGCATGACACAAAGCTTGCAGAGAATGAGCAGTAATACAGCACAGGTCTGTAAAGGTATCCTGTTTACCCTCAGGGAAGTCGAGCACAAGAATATTTCACAGTCTGGAATATTAAAAGGCTGACTTAAGGTCTCTGGCTCCACACCGTGCTACCCCACTGAACAAGCAAGCAGAAAGGAGCCACTCACACAGGCTATCTGCAGCTTATTGTATGCTTTTAAGAATACTTTGTTCACAGTATACTAAAAGCTGTGAAGAATGACTTCAGCAGCAGGCAGTAGGATCCCACAGCAGCAAAATTGCTGAGGCTTCCTGAAAGACTGCTTAGGTGCCACAAAAAATCTCCTGTCAGCCCCAACAGTCTCATGTGGTGTAAAGGGGTTTCTTGAAGATCTGCAGTGTTTCCTTAAGAGTCTCCATTAAAAGGTGATATCTCTTTTAGCTTTGGGAATTAAAAAGCTGTGTTCCTCTGCTGCTCTCACATGCCTTTGCTGGAATAACACATAGGAAGCTCTGCGTGCTTTGTTTTGTCTAGTTCTCCCAGAGTGTAGGCATATATCTTTGTAAATGCCCTTTGCTTTCATCTCATCACATTTCCTATGCAATTGTGCTAATGCACAGGGTTCTATCCAGTAAAATAACAGTTATCACTACTGAACATTGCTCACCGTTCTATGCACTCCTTCACAACAGCAAAATTGCCATCACCAATCACCTTTCCGACTTTATACTTCTCAAGAATGGTGGATGACCCTGAGCACTTGTTTCCATTCACACCTGCAGAAAAGCAAGGTCAGTAACACAAACTGAAGAGAGGTGTCAGCAGGGTGTAATATATCCCCCATAGGTAGATACAGAATTAAAACAGTCACAAATACATAACAGAAGTGTAAGCTGTTTTCCTCTCTGCTTATTCTGTTATTTTTTATCTCAAACGTAACAATGAACAGCGTAAGACAGAGTTGTTTGACCTTTTTTACATATAAGTCAAGTATTACCTTTAGTGTGGATGTATTCTAAAAGAAAGGAATGCAGTTAGAATGCTTTCTGAACTCAAAATACTTTTTCTAAAGTATCTTGACATTTTTTGCATATATGAAAGAATGATTCATCTACAGAGCATGTAAAAACCACAACAGCGAGTAAAAATGCATATTTCCTTTATATGATAAAAAGCAGCATCCAGTCCAATTGCTTCAAGTTTTTGTTTGTTTGTTTGTTTAGCCTAAACCAGGCTATGCCATTGTCATGTCTGGCCTTGTTCATCAATTACCTGGATGAAGGGATACAATTCAACTTCAGCAAGTTTGCTGATGATACAAATCTGGGAGGAGTGACTGACAAACCAGCAGGCTAACATCTAACATTGTTAAACCAATTTTTATTTACAGCAAAATTTTTGTAAGGGCATTTAGTAATTCTTGGTGGCCTACCTTCAGGACTCTGGCAATGGAGTGATTCAGGTACACCATTCACATTGGATGACGATCCACCATGAGGAGGGATCTATGAACCCACATAAGATCTTGTTATTTATCATAATAAAGTAATTGCAAGGAGGAGTCAGGAAGAAATGTAGAGAAAACAACAGAAAATTTACAAAAAACTCTAAAAACACCTCTACAGAGTCAGTTTACTTTTCCTCTCTCATTTTATTTTTACTCTTGCTTTCTCACAGTTCATCTTCATTAACATAAAACACTGTCTTTCACCAAACTTGAGACGTAAGCTTGATATTCCTCTTTATAGAAACAGTTGAACACATTTTAGCAAAACTGCTAGCAGCAAAGAAAATTCTCTCCCACTGCACAAACATTCTCTCTTCATTCTATGGAATAAGATAATTGCAATACACTCTGCATGCTGGGTAACATATATTTTCATGTCAGCTAGAGATTCAAACCCAGAGACAGCCATCTCCAGACAACTGTCCAGTGGTCAGTGTATTCTAACACATCTACTTCACAGCTGGCACTGCTGGAGGTTTCCCCAGCTGAACTCTGTCAGCCTCTGCCCTCTTCAGATTAGCACTGAAGCATGCTAAGAAGGTAATGTGGAAATGTTCGCATGACCCTACTTGTTTACATTTAAAGAACATAATTTTGGCATAGGGTGCCTAGAACCTCTGTGATAGTTAGATTTGCTTGGCAGTATAAAGTTTGTACTTTAGGTTATTATGGATGTGAAGATTGAGGATCTCTACTAACAGTACAAGTTAGATGTCTTTGTAAAAACAATCATCTAACTGGTTTTGAAGGATGATGTCTGATGAAAACAGCTTTTGCTGCACTAACAACTTAACTGGTACTCGATCTGAACCCTTACAATTCCACTTTGAGTTGTCCTGTCATAATGAGCAATCATCTTTTATTTTAAAATGGGGCTGTGTATGAACAAATGCAGTGAACAGTAAAAGGTACTGATCTGTTCCATGTGCTGCTGCTTTTTATAACTTCTCCCATTACAGTTAAATGTAGTTTATTAATTTAGTAAATATTATTAAGTATAAAATAAAATTAATATAAATATAAAATTATTACATCATCCCACTCTGTGTAGTATTTCTTGCTGTTCTGTGAATTTCCAATACCTTGTTTTCTTCGTGGGCTATTACAATAGTTCTCACTGCTCACCACATCAAGGATTAAAATGCTTCCCTGCCTTAAGCTCAGTGTCTGTGGAAATGGCTTTGCATGACACCAGGAATCCAAATGCAGCATTTTCCATTTAGCTGACATTGTCTGGTTACACTGCAGAATATTTTAAATCATTAACACTATTGTCAACGAAAAAACTGAACTGACAGATAGGGATATTGTCTAAAGGCTCATGAAATGCTAATGAATGCTTAAGTTTCTAGTGGCAGCTGAGCTGCCAGATCAGCTAAAGGTACAGTAGCCGTACAACTGCACAGCTGTACAAGTTAATTTTGCAGAGCCTCTAAAACAGTGCTGTTTACCAGCATTTGGCATAACAGTAGCATCAAACAGCAACCAGGCAGCTACTATTACTACTCATTGCTAATAACCTAGAATGAGACTCTGTTAATGTAGCTGTCTTTCTGAGCTATTTGTTTAACAAGGATTAGGAACAAGGACACTTGGTTTAAATGATACTGATGCAAAATCATGAGTCAGTCTCTTATCCCATCAGTCACATCTTCAAGTATGAAACAGGGGTAACAGAAGAAATCCCCGCAAAATATTAGACATCAGTCAAGCTAAAATATCAGTAATCCATTTGGGCTTTTGAATGAGTGAAAATACAAATGAATACCTAGCTCACATTTCCATCTTCCTTCATCCTTATAATCAGGTCAGAGCATGACTAGGCACATACCTTCTTACCACCGTATTTACAAGGAAACAGACAGGAGCAGGAAAAAAGCTAAGAGAATAGGAAAAGGAAAAATTCTGATGCTGCTGTTGTGGCTGAGACAGCTGATCAGAACCTGAAACAGCAACTTAACCTTAGACCTGCCAATAGTAATTTACCTCATGGCTCTAGAGATGAGGTCAAATCCACTCTACCTGTATTTTGGGAGCTGGGTCTATGGGTCTCAGTTCCTCAGCAGCAAAACCAGTCTAGTCTTTCCCTGCTGTGTCAGAGTAGACATAAACTCTCCAGCTGTCTATGATGTACTTGATTAGCCAGAAAAGGTGGGAAAGAGGTGCGAGTTAATAACAAGTGACTCATGGTTAAGTAACAATTATTAATAAGATATTTTCTAATCATTTAAGCTACCAAGTGATGTGTGGTATTTTGAGTATCTTGCACCATTGATATCCCACTTGACTGGTTCACTAGTCATGACCGGATTTGCACGGAGAAAAGGATGCACACTGATACACTAGTGAATACAGATGGAATCTATGATCGCCGTGCAGATTAGACTTTGCAACAACTCCTTCTCCTGTATTCTAGTCCACACAACACTATTGCTCTCTTTCAGTACTGCTCCCCTTACACTGTGCACAGAGTGCACAGGACCTAAATCCACCTTCTCGCTCATATGCAAGTCCTAGAAAACTCAGACCCCAGGGCAATATTATTACTTCATTGATAGTTAAACACCTATTTCTACCATATTACAGATAAATAACCAATACAGTACTGTAGGATTTTCTTTCTTTCTTTCTTTCTTTCTTTCTTTCTTTCTTTTTTTCTTTAACATCTGAAGTATCCAGAACAAAAAAAAGATCAAATGAAAATCACGAAAGCCTTTAAGTCATCACAGAATTCAAGAGATGAAGTAAAATGAGTATGCAAGTGTAAGGTGATGGATAAGTAGGAAGGGACTGGCCAAGGTCCCTGAAGATCTGTTTCAGAGCCTAAGTCTATGATTTGGAAGAGAAAAAAACAGCAGCTTGTCAGTCTTCATTTCAGTTAATGCTACTCACCCAGTACAGAAGACTTTTAATATGTCTTTTGAGTCAAAATGCTACCATACCTCAGAAAAGTATGTAAACTTTGTGTTTGTATTTAAAATAGAAAGGTGGAAAGAGTAAGATAATCTGAGATAACCGTACATCTGGTGGGATTTTATTTTTCATCTAATGAGAGTCTTGGGAAGGATCCACAGATTGAATTTCACATTATATTGAAGTAGAATGGTACTTTAATTGACTAACCTTTGCACTCAGGTTAGATAAACTGTCCATGATACAAATATTTGTGGAAATGTTTTGGGTTTTTTTCCCCACATTCAATAACTAACTTCTTGGTAGCCATATGGGATAGTGCCTTCTAGAGCATGTTATTTATTTATTTATTTATTTTCCTGCAGTGCTACAGCTTCCCACCTAAAGATGTCTTTGTGTCTGTCTGTTTTACTTGTCTGGATAGAAAAGGAGGATTTCTGTCTCCAAATTGCCTGGTCTGGTGTACATGGCTGTACATGTACGTGCAAGCACTTTATTACAATGCTCAATACTAACAAAATCTCTAAGATAAAGACAATATGAATACATTTTGTTGCACTACTCTGGCAACACTGAAGAACCATGCAAAGATTTACTGTTTCTCCTAAAGAGACTGAGTTTCACCACATTATGTAAAGCTTTTAGAGAACCCAAGGCAGAGATGAGAGAACTTAACATGGAGTTGAATACATCAGTTTTCCTCCCATCACAGAATAGCCAAGTCTTTTCATCTACTCTATGAACAAGAAAGAAGCTTAATTGTAAATTTACCAAAAGCAGCAACAGTTAAAGAACTCCTCTCAGAATTGCTGTTGCCTAGGCTGGATAATTCCTTGCATATATCCTTAATATGCAATTGCTAACAGATAAACATGCGTACAATACTAAAGATTACTGCCTTGATGAAGATAGGTACTAATCTCTCAAATCACTTAAGCACATGTTTAAGTAAATTAACTGTCCCATTGAAGTTAAAGGGACTAATCAATAGCTTCAAGTTAAGCAAGTGCTTAACTTATTTGCTGGATTGGGTTTTAATACCATTTCTCCTTGATCATTTGCTCATTAAGTCAAAAAAGTAATATAAGACAAATCTGAACATTACTACTTAGCATAGTTGCAATTCTAAGAAATGCCCCAACTGCAAAATATAATTTTATTTATTGAAAAAAAAATAAATAGATAAGACTTCATGGTACTTAATTCCAGCAGGAAACAACAAAACACAGCCAAGTAAGGACATTACAACACTACTATTCAAAATCTCATACTTACTTATTCTAGTCTCTGATGATTTTTATGATACATGTCATGCTTAGTAACACGTGTACCAGATGAGCTAGGAGTCAAAGTACCTTTTATCACATTACATTTCTGAGTCTATAAACACACATTGAGAACCAAAGTGCTAAAAAAATCTACAGAATAGACTTGTCTACAGAATAGGACTTGTCTCAGTCATTTGTCGTGTGCCACCAAATGTAATATTACCATTATTTCTTAATCCATGAGCAAATTTTAATCTCCATTGAAAATTTAGTGGAAAGATAGAAAAAAAGAACAAAAAACACAGCACATCTGCTCAAAAAAGATTATCACAAGAGTAACCATGTACTTCATGCTCCTACCTGTTATCTGTTATACCTAAATTCTTACCTTGAAACAAACCCTCTACAAGGTAAAATGCTTAGTAATGGGCTATTATCGTGAGGTTAAAAATAAAAAATAACAAAAGGACAGTGGTACACAACTTTGTGTGCTTCTTTAATGTGTGCTCTTATTTATTCATGCAGCTATAGTCAAAAGGCAACATTGTGGTATCTTTATTTTTCACTTACTAGACTAAAGGCATTTATTCAAGGTTGTGGGAAAACTGTATAGTGTTTATTATTCTGCAGCCATGGCATAAATTCCTATGACTTCAATGCCATTTCAGAGTCCAGTAAAAATTTTTAAACACTTTTGCAAAATTGGAACGTTGTAGAGCACATTGGCTTAATGTATGTAGTGAACAATTAATAGCATATGGGTGCTCTATTTGGAAAGCCAAAAAGGAACAGAAGTAAAACCTTTCCCTTAAAAGATAAGCTGTTCATCAGAAGTGTTTCCTGCAAGGAGATTCTGCACTTCTACTTATAAAGCACTGCAAAGCAGAAGGAATCCTTGTGGACTGAGAAGGCTTCACTTTAAAGGAAAAGGCAGCTGTAATACTGCATTTCCAAAGCCAAAAAATCCTCAGAAATATTCTTTATACCTTAACTGTCTGCCACAGTATTTATTTATATCCTCATTTTTGTTCAGCTGCCGTCACGATGCCCTTAAATAAGTGCAGGGAACTAGATTACTTGTCTGTGCAGTGATGCAGTCGTAGCAACAAGGAATTCTTCAATAATAGGGAGCACCAGTAATCTCAAAATACTAAAATTTGTCTGTGCTTTCCTGCTGTTTTTGTCATTGGATTGGCCAAGATCAATCTTAGAATAATAGCAATGGGTTTCTTAAAATAATCTTGTTTTGCATTAAAAATGCTTCCTTGTTACTGGTTTTATGTTGATATTTGCCACTGAAACTGTCATTTATACTAGAACATAGCCAGGAAGTTGCACAGTGTTCTTGATCCTTTTGGAAATTATCCTGAGATTCACCCACTAATTTTTCCTATCTTTAGTCTCAGGAACACAGCTGGAATCTTTCTACTGAACAGATACATCTCAGTGGGATAAAACAAGGGGTACTCACTACTTCAGTGACACATTAGGTCTGAGATGATTCATTTATAGTTGTTTTCTTTGGTGATATAGGAATGACTTACTTGACAGGAAAACTCATTAATATCTAGCATCAATTAAATTCCTAGATGAAAAGGTACAGCAGTCTACTTCACTGAAACTGAAAGTGAAGGGAAAACAGGACACGTCCACTTCGCAGAAAAACGCTTGTCATTTACAGAATTATCTCATTCTTAATGGAGCTTTAATCTATTGAACACCGTATGGGGAGAAAAAAAAAAAAAGCCTAATTATCCAGTTTCTAAACTTGTAATTTCAGTAATGAGCATTTGTTAAGTATTGCGCTGACCAGCTGAGAGCCTCATGTCTACTAATTTTGGCATCCTTTACCATAAATTTATACAGGAGCTGTCAAGACAAATTTAAGACCACAGTTACAATTTTCAATATCTGAACTATTGCAGCTCTTGAAAATGCTTTATAAACAAAGAACAATCTATGTTGCTTTGGACAAAAAGCAGCTATGGGCTGGTACAGCTCATCAACATGAATTGTCTCAATGAACCAAACAACTAAAATATATTGAAATTTAACATAGAAATCAAAGTCTTCTTTCAAGTATGTTGAGAAAAGATTACTCCTTGCAAAACAAAGACATGGTAACAATTAGCATGTCAAAAAAATAGATCTAAATACTATTCAAATCACTTTCTTTTGCCAGACCCTTAATTCAGACAACAGTTCTCGACAGAATTTTGCAGCCTCTTCACAACTGTTGTGTTCACCAAAGGGTGCTATTACTCCATTAGAATAATCAGAGAGAAAGCCATCTAGTGTGCTTCCACAAAAGCTGCAATTCACGATTCCATAAGAAAATTCTCCTTGAAAGGACAGCTGCACAAATGCAGCAGTATGATTCTCTGCTGTGTGCTCCAGACCATTCCTTTTATTTTACCAAGAAAATGGCTCTGGGCAGCCTCTAAGAACGGTAAATGTTGCCGTTCTTAAATACGAGAGGCAGAGAATTCTCTTGGTGCAACACAGAGAAAAATCTGCCAGACTTCAGGCAGCTCTCAAAGGAATCCCTCTCATGCTTTCTGGCAATAGATTGCATTAAGTAGTGAAACTGTGTGCCACAAGTGAAGGAAGGGTGCTTCAGATGAAATTTTGAGCAGTGCTGCAGGATGATCAGCTATCAGAAGAGGCTACTACATTAATATATGCTAGGGGGATATAAATTACTCGGAGAATTTATGCCATCTACAAAACAGTGCAAAAACTGAAGGATAAATTGGCATATTCAAACCACTGTTACCACCCTCAGGCTTCCTTAAGCTTTCTCCATCCTGCAAACCAAAGACAAAATACAAAAATCTTACTTCAGCTCCCTTTTCCACTCTAACCTCAACTTTAGCCTCATACTAGCTACTAGCAAGGCTGCTCTATAGAATTATAACTTTTTTTTTTTTCAAACTATTATTCAGTGTTACTGTAATACATCAATTAATAAGAGAATGGAGTATTTTTATGGTTCTGGTACTTACCTTGAGTCCACGGAAGCTGCCTGGGCTTGTTGGTGAAGAACTGGAGGACTTTGTAGATTTTGGGGTGGATAATTGACTGCTTGGGGTTCCATTCACTGCCAAAGCAATACAAGCAAACAAATGGAAGATGACTAAAAACAAACAAACAAACCAACCTAACTAGCTTTAAAACATAATATTTCTTTCTGATTAGGTATCACTCAAATCTGTACACAAAGATCAAAACAGACTCATTGGCATTTAGGAACAAATTATGTGATCACATGCCACACAATTATTCCCCCAAAACTCATGTGGCTAGATATGGGTTTAAGAGAATACACAAATATCACATTGCTCTTCCAGAATTATAAAAAGTCAACTCTATACTTTGCAAGTGTGAAAGCTTTTATAATAGGCATAATCTCTTTACATTCCACAATTTACTGTGATATAGCACAACAAAATACGGAGAGAGGAGGTGTTCATAAGCAGAAACACATGGCTGTCTGTTTCTCCCTTTTGTATCAGTACATTACTTTTCAGGTGTAACATTTTGCAGAACACAGTTTTTGGTGGTTTGTTGGTTGTGGTTTTGTTTTGTTTTGGTTTTGTTTTTTTTTTTTGCTGTTTTTGAGCATATCTAAATACTATTTTTTCAACTTCAGCAGTCTACCTGTCAGTAGACCAGGCTGACTGCACTGCAACTTCCAGAAATTCCTGTTGTTCATAACCGTATCTCATCTCTCTCTCTCATGTGTGATGTTAAGGTACAATTATTTAGCTATAGAATAAGTCTGTCTTGAAATCTTTTAACTTGATTCCCAAACCCGTTACAGGACTAAGAGTTTATTTTTTTCTGCAAAAGATATTTAGTATTTCAACATAGTTTTGAGTTTGACTTTAACAAGGGTTGCACACAAGAACAATAGATAAGTAACTTCAGCTTAAGAGCATTTTTAAAGAAGTAAAAGATGTCCCTCCTGCAGATGTAAATATGCTACTTTTCATCACTTTGTTTTACATAAACTTCTTTGAACTGGGCATGCCAGCACCTCCTTGTTTTGTAAGGAATTTACAAGAATGAAGATGAGAAGGGCTTGTAAATGCTATTAGAAATAGTTCGAGCTGTAAAGTACACAAACAAAAAAATGACCAACTATTACTACAGAAGCAAAACATTTTTTGTTTCTTCACAAATTCTTTTTTATGAAACTCATAGATAAGTCAGCCTTTCCTGAACACAACCATTGAGGCCTACACCATAAGTCATCTCCAACTGTCTCTAGGTCACTGTCATCCTTTTAAGCACTGGCAGAAACACTAAACTGTACCTGTGAGTTTGGCTAGTTAACAATCTTCCCTCTTCTAAGGAAGAATATCCCACCATACACTCGCAATATTCCAGCTCTGTGCTAGTATCTTAGCTGTGCTTGCTGGACAAGTGTGAGCCAGGGGTGTGATTAGATGACCTCCCAAGGTTCCTTCCAACTATTTTCCTACTGCGATTATACAACACAGAATCAAAGAATTGTAGGGGTTTGAAGGGACCTCTAGAGATCAACTCCAACCCCCCTGCAAACAGCAGTACTTTTTTTTTCTTTTTTTTTAATTCAGAAAACATAAGCAATCTGTATTTATTTTTAGCACTTGGCTTGTTTGCTGAATTGATTTGCTGCTTATTTCATGTATATGCAAAACTTACCTTTCTTAACTGTTTTCTAAGTATAAGTAATTCTGAGTTTTCTTTCTACACATAAAGCAGCCTGAATATACAGAAAAAAAGATCTTCTGTTTTTCCTTAAATAGTACATGTTAAGTGACAATTCACTGATCTGGAATGCTGAAAACTGTAAAACCCATAAATACCTTTCAAATTCTTAACTTTTAATATGGTCCAAAGTCACAACTTATTTGCTAATGAAAGCATATATTACTCGTAAGAGATCTAGTATTTTTAGAGCAATACCAGCGAAACTTTCACTTGGAACTGAAGGTTGAAAGAGGTGTCTTGTCATTCCAGCCTAAGTTCTAAAACATCAAAAGAAAAAAAGGACAGCAAGAGACTGCAAAGAAAAAGGTGTGGCACACTATACCTCTCTTGTCAGCAGATCTTACCCCTGTATTTTTGCACTAGCTGAACATTTCTATTATCATGTACACATGCTCATCTTCTTGTAGTAAGATTATACCTTTATAAATTTGACACCATTAGCAGATGTCCAACAAACAACTGTAGAGCATCATTTCGATTATCTCAGTCAAAGACCTACTTTTCACAAAAACACTGGATGCATTATGGCTCTGGCTCAGTAAATGCAAAACGTGCATTTCAATCTTAAAAATACTCACAGATGCAGAGGAAAGTGGAAATGGAGAAGAAGGAGACACACTAGTGATATACAGCCATAACAGTAATGGCTCACCTGGGGATTTTGCTGAAGAATGAGCACTGGAGTAGTGGCCACCCCTCTTAACTGTACTCATATATTTGACACAAAAGAAAAAGACATTAAGGAGAAAAGTTATTAAACAGCTCTGAACATGCATGAAAGAAAGAAGGGAAAAAAAAGATAACTAAACACTACATGAGAAGAAAAGGCAAGTAAATAGAAGGATAAACAGCAGACACTTTGGATAAATTTTCAGATTAACCTAACCAATGGAGGTGTCCGAGGAGAAATAAGTAAGGAAATGACAGGTGCTGATTTCTAAATACTTTGCCTAAAATTCACTATTCAAAATGAATATATTCTATATATATCTCGTGCAATCTCATTGCAGTTAACAGGATTGCATGAAATACAGATCATTTGCGAAACACACCGTTTGAGGCTTTTCAGTTAAATATACCAACTTTGTAAACAGATGATAAATATTCCACTTTTAAAGATCTCACAGACATAAAATGACTTTAACCAGCATCAGTTAAGCAATAAATATTGATATGGATGTGAGAATATGCAATATATTGAAGTTTTGAATACACGCACAGGAGCTTACACACATATAATTACAACCGAAACAGAGCACTGCATATTTACTTATTCAGTGGTTTGATTTCAGGGCTACATCTCCAGGTCTGAGAGAAATAAATCAATTAAGTTTTATTATATTTAGAAATTAAATGCAGAACTAAAACAGGAAAAACAAGATTCTCCCTTCTACTTATTTGTATAAAAGACTCAGTGTTTGGAACAGATGGGGTTCAGTCAAACTTCCATCAAATACACAGCATGAACCTTACAAAATTATACAGAGTACAAAAAAAAAAATCTCTGTTAATGGGTAATTATATTCCAGAATAGCTCCTAAACTTGCTTCAAATAACAAAATCCTGTATTTTGACATTATTTGGTTTCTATAGGAAAAACCTTTTGAATTCAAAACACTTAAGGCTATACTCTACGAACATCAATTCAACCACATAGCCATCCTATAGTTAAGTTTTCATGCAAATCGACTGCTATGCTGAAAGCATATCCTAGGTAAGCTATTGGCACAAATTATTCCAATCTTCTTAAAATGGAACTTTTTGTGCCTGTTAATTAATAAATAGAAACAACATTTCTTCTCAGGATTCAAAAATAAATTTGTATTTTATTATAAACAGTATTAAATCTGAGAAACAGATAAAACATTTTTATCAGGAAACAAAGCACAGCACTTGTATTTTGCAAAGAGCCAATAGCTTTTTCAACCCCTTAAGCAACTGCTAGAGTGTATTTTATGTGCTCATCTTAGAAGTTGTACCTGATGCAGGTGATTTGCTTCGACGTGAAGGTCCTGGACTTTTGGACCCAGAATACCTCATGCCAGATGATCGGGAGTAAGACGATTTCATAACACGGCATTCTGCAAACCAAGCAGATGGAATTTCAACAATTCAGCGTACCAGCTTCCTGCAAACCCTGCAGTTGCTGTTTATTATCCAGAAAAAGAACATCAGTATTTTCCAAATATGCTTGCCAAACTGAATGAAACAGTCAATCTCAGGACTTAACCCACACATCATAAAAATATTTTTGAGCCAAATGCTTTATGTAACATTCCGCATGTCATATTCGAAGTCTTGAACTTGGGTTATGATCATTATTCAAGTTTGTACCTATGCACGGCTGAATGATTGAAGTCAGTCAATGACAATGTTCTTCTGACAGTTCAGTAAATCCTATGTGCTGTAACGGCAGCTTCATATAGGGTAAATGCACAGCAAGCTTATTTTACCTTCTTTTGCAAGAAACTGATGTTGTGAACAATTTTTGAAGAGGTGAAAAATGCCTATTGCTTCCAAAATGCTGAGACAACAGATTACTGTAATTTAGCATCAACTATATATCGTGAAATAAAGGACAACCCAAATAGGAAAGCAGTAAATAATCATACATGTATTGACATTTTTGAAAAGTTTAAATTCCTACAGTTAGCATCTATCGCAAATCTCTCCCTATCTAATCATATCATTTTCCCTTTTAATTTTGTCTCTGTTATTCATCACTATGATGGCAATGCCATGACTATGCTATCAAGTCACCAAAAATGACACGTAGAGCTGTAAGCCCAAGCCATGATCCACTCTGTACTGAAATTGCTTTTATCTATTAAGTCCTCCAGAAGCATTATAGAAAGCAAGGACCACTGATGGTGAAGAGACCAAGTGAGAAAGAAACCCTCAGTCGCTAGTTTCTCAGTAAGGAAATCAGCATAGTTTGTGCATGTTAGAATGGGAAAAGCAAACTTATAACCATAAGATCTACAAAGGTATTTAAATTTTTGTCCAGACTAGAATTTGCAGTGTGAAGTGATACAGTCATGTTCTCCTATGCCTGCACAAGAATACAACTTGATCTCAGCTAGTTTAAAACTGTATGTAAAAAATACCATTTATTTGAATCAACATACTCGGGTACTTCTAGAAGAGCAGCATGCTGGCAATAACAATAGAATGGGAGAGAGCTGAATTTGCCAACACATTCAAATGTACAAAACACTGTGGTTAGACATATAACTATACTACTTAATATAATAGAAGATTTTGTAATGGAATTACAGTGTTTATAACAATTAGAAAAAACAGCATAAGTACACAATCCAAAACCATCCTTAAATAATCTGATGATTCTTGCCAGGGCAATTATTGTTACCCACAAAACTCTTGCAGTATAAACAAGCTCAATATTTGGTCTACAGCATTCAAGAACGAAATATGAATTGTTTATTAGGACAATCTGAGACATGAAAGTAGCAGTTACGTATATGATTTTTCAAAACTCACATGAAGACAATAACATGGAGACCATCTTGTAGTCTACAAGTTGTCAAAAGAAAATGTTTATAACTGGTTTTAGAAACATTAGAAATGTAAGTGAACCTTTTAAAATGCAATGCTATTTTCCAGGCAAGTTTAGGGACAGGATTTGTTTCCTAAGAAAACAGATCATGTTTGTTGGTGCATTTTAACTGATATACAGAATATAGTAGGGTTGGGAAAATGCTTTAATTGATATGAAAATATATTCCAACACACGGTTTCCTATATCACATAACTCTTGAGGATTGACCAGAGGTTAGGGAAGGAGGTCTCAATGAATTTGACTGTTTCTAGTGGTTCAGGAAATGCAGACTTACCACTGTGATCCAAAACGAAGTCATCTTGAGCATACCGATATTTTTCAGGTCCACATGCAATGAAGACATCATCATCTCCGAAGAAGTCCTGCAGGCATGTCACCTTAATGGCAAAACATATAGAGTTAAACAAATGTAGTATTGTCAAATGCTAAATCTTCTGTTAGTCAGCAACTCTTAATAGGTTTGCATACTCCTTTTTACTATAATGTTCTTCTATAATAACAGTCATTGCAGTTTTCAAGTACTTCAGTTATTCCTCATATGCAGAAAAACTCACAGTCCAGAATGTAAATACTACTGCCCCTTACCTCCAAGATAACCTTCTCTTACATGTACATCTGTATTTTTGCCTATATGGGCATGGTGATGGCTTTGCAGCTAGAAACCGTACTGGTAGCACTAAAGCTTCAGGTATTCTTACATTAATGGCTTGTGGGCAAACTGTTAAAATTTTTGCTTCTGTAATATTTTTTTAATGCTCTAAGGCATTTAATTTTCATCTTTAAATGTCACGTAAAACCAAACCAAACCACTACTTGTCCCTTTTAGTAAAAGGTATTCAAGAAAAAACAAAATACAGAGTTC
Organism: Pavo muticus; assembly: GCA_016647715.1. Taxonomy (NCBI): domain Eukaryota; kingdom Metazoa; phylum Chordata; class Aves; order Galliformes; family Phasianidae; genus Pavo; species Pavo muticus. Next base: position 2,410,938 of record JACDJE010000063.1, read on the forward strand.
CTTCCACGCCCTTTACAGCTCATTCTGTTTTTAATTGTTAAAGTAATAATTCTTAAAACTAATCTGGTCAACATTTTCCTGTGTAATTGCTTTACATCCTCTCCTACTCCCAGCATTCCCCACCCCTTCTCTATTATTTTTAACATTCTTTTTTAATATTGCATACCCTGAATGAGATTTGGAAATAAAAGACAGGCAGAAGCTAGGAAAGATTGAACTATTTGGTAAAACCATTTAATTAACCAGGTAAAATAAATAACTGTTTCTAGGGAAACGGGTATTTCTCCTTTCCAGCTACCTGTCAGCATCATTTGCATATTTTACCCAGGGTGATCATGGCAAATGCTGGCAGATCTGGAGGGAGGGCTTGCTGCTGCCTGCAGCAGGCAGCACTCAGAATACCAATGACCCTGTGTGCTCTGCAAGAAGAGACCAGGCAGCCAGAAGCAGCACAGTTGTCATGGCAGCTCACCCAGAACAGCAGCAGGTGCCCCTCCAGTACTGTCCTCATGCTGTGCCACTTGCAGTATCAAGTGTTTCTTTCACAGCATTAGGGAGACAAAGGATTCCAGCCACTAACAAAATCCTTTTATTTTTATCTTATCGTCTCGACATCTCATTGCCTAGAGACATTTTAAGCTGCACTTGAAATTGCTACCAAATAGGCAATAACAACTTGATTCAAAAGGCTGTACAAATTTAAGAGTTTTGCTAACATGAGATATGTTGCTAACATGGGATATGTTCCCCTCTACTTAATAACCCCCTCTACTAATAACTGAACTCTGCCATTTCCAGAGATTTCAGAATTTTTTCTTCCTTTTGCCAGAAGCATCACCACTGAAGCAAAAGCAAGCTTTAGAAAAAAAAGACCAAACATCCATCCCACTTGCAAGGAGTAGGAGGGCAGAGAACTCAACAGCCAACTCAAACCCACCATTATAAGAAAAGCTATGAGAAAGCGTTCAGAATAGTCATCCTGGATGCACCACTGGAAACAGAAAGAAGCACTCTGTGAAGCACAAGCTCACATCCAAAGTCCCAAAGTGGGGGCCATTCCCACAGGCTCTGTACACCCATCACTTGTTTGCTTGTGCCTCTGGTGCCCTTGTAGAGATGTTTTGAGCTGGTCACACTTAAATGCTGTGCTAAAATGAATCTGGTTCTAATATAAAGCTTCTCCCTCACTCCTTAACACATCCAGAGTAATATCCAAGCTGTAAGCTGGAGAGGACAGAATGATGGGTCTCATGTCAGATTGTGGGAAATACATGGAGATGTATGATATCATGTGTGGTATCATCCTTTTGCTGTTTATAGAGCAGTTCTACATATCAATGAATCTACAAAGATCTGTGGACAAAAGATGACTGGAATAGCCTTCGAAGTTCACCTTAAAACCTTTTGTAAATGGTCATTGTGGTGAGGAATAAAGGAATTAAATATATATATATATATATTTATTTCCATAGACTTATGTATAGTTTCCTCACACAAGAATACATAGTAGAAATTGACAACATAAGTATGGTCTATCTTTTTTTTCCCTGGCTATTTCATAAAGAAATGGTATATATTTCCATGGGAGAAATAATATTATACCAGTAACATTCAAGCCAAATCAGAGCATCCAGTGTCACACTGTGAGCCAGAAGAAGGACAAGTAATGGGCAGGAAGCAATGGCTGGCAACCAGAGTGCATGGCCTAGCCAACAATACTGCTCTTGACGTAGCAAAACTCGATGTAAAGCATAACAGTATTTGACCTCTTCATCCACAGACTATGACAATGCTGTTTTTACTTTATTCATGCCAACTAACAGTGCAACAGCTCACAAAGAAAAGATATCCTTAAGGTATCCAGTTGTCCCAAACACAGCTATGTGGAATGGAAAGAAATTTACACACTGAAGTAAATAGTATTGTGTTCCTTAACTATTACCTGGGGGCTTTAACTAGTTTCAAGTTCTGGAAAAAGAATTCAAGCTTTTAACATGTACTTGTGAAGTAACTTTGAAACACATATAATGCAATTGGTGACGAATTAAAAAAACACCACACAGCAGATCAGTATCAACACCCTCCAGCCAAGAGTTCACTGAATAAATTGTTATTTATTCCAGCTGCACAGCTATGTTTCATTCTAAACGTAGAATGATGAGCTGTAAAGACAAATGGCCTGGTTCAATTTAGCATGGCTGATTCAATTTAAGTATCAGCAACAGGACTGTTCAGTTTAAGTCTGCAGAGCCACACCCTGCATCTGGGGAAATCTGCTCTGGATGATAAAATCCCCACATCAGATGGAAATCGAACTACAACATCCAAACTGGAAAAGATAGACAAGATTATTTTTATTTCTTTTTAAACAATAAAGAAAAAAATTATACTTACTGACTTCAGGAAAACAGGATACAGTATAAATATTTGAAAAAGGAAGTGCATAAAGTACAAGGCAAAAGAAAAACTAAGAGAAACTGCCTGCCTAGTACAAGCTGGATTTGTGGATGTGTTGTCAGCTCAGCAGTAGTGACAAGCATTAAAGGCTGAAGCTCTTAAAGAAAAGCAGTGTGTTGGTTTGGCTTTTTTTTTCCCCAGGAATTGCTACCAAAAAACATAATAATATATTAAATGTCAGCATGACAAAACTGGATATAACCTCCAGGCTACTACCTTCAGTCTGACAGGTCTCCACTTCTCTCCTGAGAAATACTACTCCTCTTTGACTGGGCCAGATCACAGCTACGCTGTCATGACAGTTTTGCACTTAGCATCAACTTTTCTTTCTGAGTAAGCAAAAGTAAAATATTTGTCTATTTTTACAGGCTAGCTTTATAATCATCATTTTTGTTTCACTTTTTCAAACTAAGTTAGCATTGCCGCAGTTCAAGGGTTTGTGTATGTTCTAAAGAGCTAAGCATAAGCAAAGCAGTCCTGCAGAAATAGGGCAGTTGTCCATTTTCTATTTCAGATCCATCACCAGCAAGGGCAGACTTAACTTTCAAAAGGAAGAACTTCCTCTGAGCATCCTCAGGAACTCAAAGAGGAAGGTGAAAAGGGCAGTCCCACCCCTTCCTACTGAGCACCGTGATTTTAACACAGATTTTCTTACCTTGGAACTTCCCCCGTGTCTCCGCACTGCCACAGAACAACTTGACCAAGCCAAAAGAGATAGATGTTTTAACCATTATTCTTAACTACTTACTAAACCATCAGTGTCCTTCACTACTGAAACGGACCAGAACAAAAGAGGTTCAGCACTAGCTTAAGGCAGCTGTTTGCCTGTTTATACTGAAACACATTTCCTGACAGGTCTTCAGTAAACTGTGAGAGAACAGCCAAACCAGTAGCCAGGATACATCCTGGAAGAAGACACATACAAAGAAAAGTCATAAACCAGTGAATCCTTGATATACCCTTCTTAAAAAAAAAAAAAAGTACTGGAGTTGCCAATATTCTTTTTAATTAACAACATGTTAACATGGCAGAAATTACAGTGTCAAGGGCAACCACGCTAAGTGAATTAGAAACAGGTGAAAAATAAACTGCAAGAGCCAGGCAAGCATGGAAGCCCATATTAGAGTACACAGGAATAGCAACAAAAACATTGCTAGACTGAACATGTGGTAAATCTGGAATCTAAGGAGAATAATAAAATTCTTGCTGGTATAGAGAAGAAGCACTTGCCATCTTTGAGGCTTAACTAGGTCAGGTCACACAGAAAGAATGCAAAACTAACAACTGTTACAAAACGAAAAAGTTCATTACCTGATTTGTTACATGCCTGTGCATGTTGGTGACTTTGAGACCAGCAAATTTAATTTGCAATTCAAAGACTTTCCTTTATAATAATCTCCTATATTTCTGTACAAAATAAAGAATATTTTAAAAATGATTTATTTTTATCAATTACTCAGATGCTCTAATACCATCCTAACAATCTCAATTAACCAGTTTGTGAAAATATCTCCTTTCTCTCTATGGATGGATCAAGTAGTGTCCCCTCACTAAGCTGCTCGACATTGCCGTAAAGCTATATGTTATAATATGATTTCTAGGTTACAACATCCACAAGGCATTGTCTGATTGTCTTTTCTTTCATTAAGTTCAATAGACAGTGAGAAAAGAATTAAGTTTCTTGAATATATGTGTATGAAAAAAAATTTGTAAATATTGAATTTTCCTTGGGTAAAGACGGCTTGTTACACTATTCAGGAAAAGTGGGGGGGATGGGGGGGAAGGGATATTGAAACAAAGACTTTAAGAAAAGAAGAATAATGCTCCTATGCCAGCTTCCTAAATGACTATTTAATCATGGACTGTGACACATTCTTAGAGTCATAATCAGAAAATGAACCTTCTTTCACAGATACCCTGTGATGAGGAACAGCAGTGAAAATGAAGGAGACAAAATCCTTCTGTCCTACAGGGAATCTGAAGAGTAAGAAAGAAAACAAATGTTAAGTATTTGCCTGCTGCCTTGTAAATGGAAAAAGTTTGGCAGTAAGCCCAGGAAACGCCTAACACAGTATGACAATGCAGAAAGACTGCATGAACAGACTGGTCAGGGCACCAGAGCTCATGCAGCTATGTGGAACAGATGACAGAATACAGCACATACCACATTTCAGTTTAATTTTAAATTTAAACAGGTTTTTGCATCTATTTTTCAATATCTCTAGAGTTTAATTCAGAAAACGAATACATGTGGAAATGGGAGCTTGCAGTTGGGTGCATTTCAAACAGATGGATCAGCTTCACTGCAACGGAAATGACTGCCAGAAAAATAAGCTCTAGAAATATGCACAATATGTGTGCTCCTATCATGTATCTTCCAGTACTGTAGGACTTTTTGGCAAGGACCACTCACTGGTCTTCCAAAGGGAAGACCTGACCTCTTTCTGCAAAATAGTTTTTCAAATATTGCACTAATTATGTGCAGCTATTTAGATGTAGGAACAGTTGAGAGGGACTAAAATTCTGTAAATTTTGAATAATTTTCACTCACACCGTACAAAACGTCATCATTCTCTGTAACAAAAAATACCCTGGAACAACCTTTCTCCTACTTTTCACCACTGGAAAAAGGAGTTGATTGTTTCAGTGTATTATATGACAGTGAAGTTCAAAACCACACTTTTCAATTCAAAGAGTAACACAAACAACACCCGTACTAAACTTGGAAATAATTGGAAACTGGAAGCAGAATTAACTAATGTTAAACTCATACCCATAATCCAGTCTGTCTGAAAACACAGCATTTTCAGTTACCAGAATTATATCTTTGCCCACAGAGGCATTAATCACAGCAGCTCAAATAAGTCAGCATAACAGATTCTTTCCTTTAGTGGCACAACTGGGAAGACTAATGCGGAACCAAAAATAGTACCTGACTTCATACAGCTAACCTTCCATCTTAGTCCCGAGTAGCTAGTCTAAAAATAAAAGCTACTTGTATTAAGAAAGAATTTTAAAAGAAAAAGCAGGCCTAAGAACAGACAGCTGGCTTAGTTCAGTAAAATATGGATTCAATGACACAAATGCAGTTAAATTATAAACTATATTGTTTTTTTCCACAGTACTAGCTCCTCTGCACTACTGAAGAAATCAGTGCCTTTAGCTAGAATCACCTTACTTGACAAACATGGAATTCACGTACTATGTACTATAGAGGATTTAGAAGAATGAAATTCACTTTCATTCCTTTGACTTTTTGGAGGAGAACAGCCGCTGGGGCACACAGCTATAATCTGCTGCAATCCTGGGCTTCCACTGTTTGTGAGCAGTCCTTGTCTTCAGGTCCTAAAATCAACCACAGTGAAACTAAACCATTTTATTTTGCATGGAACTGAGTGAGAGCTCCTCTGGCTGCAGCACCTCTCTGGCATTTCTCATGATGTTCCTATTACATCTGCCAACATGTGGAATTAATCAAGATTCAGCTCAGTCTGTCTGAATCTGAGCTACAGCACTACATGACTTTGCTCTTTGCTTTGCTCTGGTTTAAAGAGGCTGGCGTCAAGCTGCTCGATTTGGCTCAAAAAGCACCTGTTGTTGCAGCTGATGGAAACACCTAAGCATAACACCTAAGTGTTGGGTATCCTCAGATTTACAGTTTTTTCATTACTTTTACAAGGATTAATTTGCTCAACAAAAAAAAACCCTTCAAACTTCCCTCTTTTCCTTTCCCTAAGAAAACGAAACAACATCCTAACCAAGACTAAGCAGACATAAGATAATTTCATAAAGAGCTGAAAAGTGTATTTGCAATAGCTTTTCAATTTATTCCATAACTAGATAAAAATTATACTGAGGTTGGAGATGGTGGTAGGTTGTTATATTTCTGGGAAATTACACCAGGCTAAAATATCAGACTGAAACATGCTCAGTGTTTGAAAAGGAATTCAAAGACATAAATAATATCCATATAAGCATATATTATGTTTCTGAAAAATAATGTCTTTAAATAATCTAAAACAAAAGTAAGGTTATAGAACAAAAGACAAAGCTATTTCACAAATAGAATTGATGTTCAGTCGGCTTTTCTCCCCCTCAGATTTCTCCTTAGAAAAAGAATTAACAGGATTCTATATAGCATTACCATGGTACTTAAAAAAAAATACATAAATAGTTAAACAAATACTAAGATACAGGTGCACTAATTTATCCATACAGACAGAGGTGTACACAACATTGATAAACGTTAAATTCCAGTGATGACTCAGAAGAAAGCATCACTCACAGCTTTCCCTTCTCTTCCCTCTTTCTGCCTGCTTAAACATCTTTCAGTTCAATTACCAGCAGAGGTAATGGAAATCTGTAGTGTGGGTAGTTATCAGTTTGAGGAAAGAAATGCAACAATTTCAAAAAGCTCTATCTGTATGCTTATAAAGATCCATTCATTTCACCAGTATTTCACCTGAAACAAACATTGCTTTCCAGAAATATAAATCTACATGCAATTTTTAAATGGGATTCTGCTCAAATCCAAGGTAGCAGAGCTCTAGCATAAAGCTTTGCCTAAGCCAAAATATCAGCATTCTGGATCCCACCACCAGCAGCTGAGACTGGGCTGCTGCCAGTTCACTGCTGTTTGTAACACAGCCAACTTAAAGTCATGCTGCAATTGCACCTCTTCTCTATAAAGTGATCCTACTGGAACTGAAACATACTGTAAGTTCACGCCTGCTCCACACAGAAGGGAGGTATGTAGTACAAGACCAATGCACAGCTTGCACCTGGGTATGCAACTGCATAGAAATGCACACCATACACTAGAGTCACCTTGCAGTACCTTGGTATAAAAGGAGCACAGGCTGTCTCAAAATCACAAACACACTTTGCAACTAGCAGCAGTGCCAGGAAGTGCTACTTAACAGCACATCAGGAACAGATACTGCATCTGCTCTGAAGAGAAATTACATAAGTAACACTGTGGCAAGGCTGTCATTACCACCTACTTCCTATTGCACCTACAACAACATGGCACTAATACCATTCCTACAGTTTTCTGTAGTCAGGTCAAGATTTTATTCCTTTCGTCTCTGAAAGGTAAGCGTGTCCTAATTTAAGAAGCATATAACGTGATTAATCTTTTTGCTTTCTGCTAACTTTCATTACATGCATAGTTCAACTTATCAGTTGTCTGCTCCTGAAAAAGCATTAAAAAAAAAATTTTTCTCTTTTGACTAATATTTAGCATCAAATTCGTCATTCTCTTCTTCCTCTGGCCATGAGCACCTGATGCTCTGCAAAAGCAGAAATGCTTCCTCAGTGATGATTTCTGACATTCCCTTCAAATGCTGAAATATCACCACAGTCCTGAAATAATACAGACCGTAAAAGCAGAAAGCAGGCATTTCACAAAGACATGTCAGGATACTATCACTGAATCTCATATATTAGTTATGTAGATACATATTAGTTAGCGTAGGTTCACTTTACACTCATTCCCCTCTTGCTGTTTCTCCCATTGAGAGAGTTTCTGTACGCATTGGAGTTCTGGTCTGAATTTCAACCACTCCTACACTTGTTTACAGAAGTATTAGCCTTAATCCATTTAGTTGCTATTGCTAAAGCAGGAGTATAGTTCTGCCACTACTCCTTCATTTGGAGGTTACTGCTGTCCTTATTTCTACTCTCAAGGTCTAAAGCCTTCATAGATATTCACGAGTGCTTAAAGAGCTTCCTAAGCAGCTTCTGGGAACATATGTTGTTTTTACTAGCTCTGGGTAGAGTTTCACTGTGTGTGCCAATCAGGTCTCTGGGGGGCCCTGTCAGTGATAGACTGATTTAGTATTCAAAATTAGAATGCAAGCCCAGCTACTTTAGGCAAATTCACTAATTCTTATCTACATGAGCATATCTGATCATAGTTAATTGATTTACTTAGCCTGACATTTTCTGTACTGGTACATCAAATGGGCTGGCAGATACCTGTCTGGCTTGCAAAGCCCTCCCAAAGAAGCAATTCTCACAGAAATTGCCTTAAGGAAGATGTCTAGCAACATGGTTGGTATTGATACAAGCAGTCTTATTTGCCATTAACAAGTCCTTTTTAATTTAATTGCAAGTGGAAGATCTCAAGAACAAGAGGCAACATGGCTCATTTATTCCCAAAATAAAGGCACAATCCTAAAAGTCTTCTAGAAAGAACATACGGATCAGTGAAGTGTTTTTTTTTTCTTTCTTTTATTTTCCCAAGACTCCAGAAATATTTCTGGTGGAGATGCAGACACCTGATAAGTGAATTTAAAGTGATCACGTATTATTTTACTATTCCTAGTTAGGTTTGTACAAACCATCTGCTTTCCATGAACACCGTGCTGAAACTGCTGATTCACATACTGTATGGAAAAGCCAACTGCAGCTCTCCAGAAATCCATGGTTCACACTGCAGCTGCTAAGTATTCCATGCATGTTTTCCTGCCAGGTTTTTCTTTTGTTGAAAGGGGACTGTAGCAGTATTTTTTTGCTCTAAAACTCTCAACTTACTAGTCTAAACAATCCTTTGAAATTGTTTGAATTTCAAAGGATCAATTTAAAACAATCCTTTGTATAATTATTATACAAATATTTACATTCTGTACATGACGATTACATAATGGTGCCTTTAAAGGAGTGAGAAGTATTAATAAACTCACAATAACTCAATCATCCTGAAATCTGGTTACATGCTAGGAGTGAAAGAAGCTTTCTCCAAAGACCTGTACTGAAGTCTAAAACTAATTTTTATGATTTTCTTTTTTCTATTTAAGATCCAAATTAAACAAAACATGACAGCTCAAAGCCTGCAAGTGAGCAGTTTTCAGGTTTTCTGGACTTGTGATGAATTTTCCCAATTCAATATCTATCAATAAGGATATTCCTGAAGGTCTAGCTGGAGAATAGTCTAAAAGACACAGTACAAAGTGCTTCCAGTACAGAAATCGAGTTCAGGAAAATTTCTCAGTCTCCTGGAAAGACTCTTCTCTCCTTTGGATCAATTATTTGTAATACTTTCAAGTACTCTAAAAACAGTAGGCTAAAAAAAAAAAATAAAACAAACAAAAAAAACCACCTTAAAATTCACAGAAGAAATGCAATCTCCCCCTCGTTTCACATAGTATGCTTTACTTTCATTAGGTAGTGTCACCTCAAGCTTAAATTAACAGAAATACTCCAGAAAAGTTTGAGTATTGCCCTGTGCATCAATAAGTTAGTACTGCAAGAAGTATACAAAGGGAAGTGTCATGGTTTTATGACTTTTTGGTTATCGGTATTCCATATAATAACATCATGTAGTGCACTGGGAGTTAATGAGTTAATGGTCCAGTTCTGGGTACCTGTCCCAGAAGAGAAGAACTACATACTCCAGAGGACTTTGCATTCAGAGAGGAGATAAAACCCCTGGCAAGGTCATGAGACCTCCCCTTTTCCCTTTTGATCTTGGCAGCATGTGAGCTCCCCAGATTGTCTCGCCTCAGCATTAGAGCAAGGCCTTTGGATTTCAGGTACTCTTTAGCTTCAATTCTAACTATACTGTAGTATATTGTATTATAGTGTGCTATCTTGCATTCCAATATCTTATTTATACTAGTTTGTTTCTCCTCAGATTGTTGCCACTGTTTTGTTCTTAGGCCCATCTCTCTACCCTTTTTCCCCTTTTTTTCCCTGTTTCTCTTTTCCGATGTGCAGATCCGTGGGTCCCTCTGCCCTGCTAGTCATGGAACTGGGCCGAACCAGCCCGTAAACCGTTGACAGGAAGTAACTTGGCAAGAAGAGAAAGGAAGCAAAATTTAAGAATAACATAATGAAAATCACACTACTTAAAATACATACATGTTTCAACCGCCTCCAAGTTTGTGTTAGAGATGGGAGTGAAAGTTTAAAACATCTTTATAAAGAGATGAGTACTTTAAAGAGTACTCATCTCTTTACTCAACAAGTAAAGAGTACTTTACTTGTTTACCTTCCCTTGCATACACTGACACTACTGATGCTTAAAAACTGGAGGGAAAAAAAAAAAACAAACCACCTTTAGACTAAAATCACTTGAGGTATTTTCCAATACACCACAATAGTAGAAAAAATAAAAATAAAAAGAAACATAAATCAGAACCAAATCCCATCTGTAAGGTGATGGAGAAGGGTCACAGTGAATTAGGGGAAGGTAGACATCCCATTTATGCTACAGAAGTGAGGCGGCATTAGCAATTTGCAACCAGAGCTTTTATAATAGCTGTTTCAAAAATGACTAGTTTGTCTAGTGCTGCCTAACCTTCTGCTTATTCCCTGTAACAAAGCAGCTGGAGATGGCCCAGATGCTACCAAGAACTTCAAGCTTATCTAGGCATAAGTGCTGGTATTTTTGGAAATGAATTTCTCAGAGTTGAAATTTTGATGTGAGAATTCAGTCTTTAAAATAGCTGGATATGTGTTCATGAATGTTGAGATTTTAAGTACAGCTTAATATATAAGAACTAGCAGCCAGATTTAACCATCAAAGAATCTACTGCAGTTGGGTATTAGAAGTGAACAATCTGCTTAAATTATACTTCTGAATAAAGAATATATTACATTTTTTGTTGTTTTGAGGGTACAGATTTATAAAACATTTTTTAATGTATTTTACAAAATACACAAACTCAAGTATATGTATATGATAAAGAACGTATTTGATAAAGGTCACTTTTCTAACTAAATCCTAAATATTCCATTTCACAGAAAACCTACTTTCTATTATAGTAAATTATGAGTGAGATTTTATAGTATAAGGCAAAACTATAACTTGTTTCCTGACAGATGAGGATAGTTTCCAGATGAGGATCTCTCACAAACATCTAGGAATCATACACTCATTATCTAGCCCTTAGTTAAAAATATTTTTAAGTAGGCTAGTTAGGCTAAAAATGACTCATAGTATGAGAGTGGATGAATCATTTAAAACATTTTGAGAATAATTATATATAAATAAATAAAACACTAAGGAAAAAAAGGTCACGAAGGGCATGCGACTTCAGATTTATCCCTAGCAAAGCCAATTTACACAGGAGAAATTAATATCTCATTGCACACCTGCTAAGGCTTTTTTAGTTCAATTCCAAGTCATTTTGAACTCCACAGAGCAGCACTTTTTGTCTTTAAGTAAACAAGGAAATGTTGCAGTTCTCACTCAGTGTACCACTGTCCTAACAAGGATTCACGGAAGAGACTGAATGTGAAAATACTGGACACCAGCTTTCCATCCCTGCTTTCCTGATATTTTACAGCAACAAAGACTGTAAGCTCAGAGCAATGAGCAGCAATTGTTGCTGTTACCAGGAAACATACCAACAGCCACTGGCTTTTGAGACAAGATAGAAACAGAGAGACTACTACTTTGGAAAAGTTTTGGGAAAAGATTCCAGTTTAGAGCTAGAACCACTGTCAAACTCTATTGTGTAATCAAGTCTGAGGCACATTTTTCCTCTAATGCAGATGTGATTTCAAGATACTCTCACCAATACACTCTGCTATAGATGAATAAAAGAATAAGATAGACAAAGGAGAAAAAATATACTAAAAGATTTTGAAGTTATTACAGATATGTGCTCCACACCTGACAGCAGTAGAGGAATAGGGAATCAAATTTAATAGAGATATCCAAAGCTTATTCCCAAGAGTTTATCCATTGTCCTGTAAATATACCTCACTGTTCCTTGAGTACTTGTGTCCAAACACTTGAGAAAAAACAGAGCATGTAAGCTTCTTGTTTTCCTTAGCTTACCAGTTGACAATTTTAATTATAATTTTATCTTTTGTAACTAGGAGAGTTAGTAGAAAATAGTTTGTACATGACAGCATCATCCTACATACAATAATACCATGGACTTCTCTTTCCTTCTCTTAAAAGAGATGATTTTGAAAAACAAAATGCTACACAAACATCTAGGGAAGTCCCTGGTGACAGGACTAACTTAATGAAAGCTGGTTTTAGTACTGGCATTACTGGTAGTATTTATTATTTTATCGTTATTAGTCAAGAATCCTTATTTGAAGTAGATGAATAAACTGAAGTCTTCCATTTCAGACAAATGTCTAAGCACCGCTGGGCTTGCTCTCATCTCCCAAGAGATGAAGAAGGGTCATCTAGGATGTTACAGAGGAATTTTCCCTGCAGTGTAAGCAGGAAATAAGAATCTCAGAGGCTGGGCTACTAGTAGCTTTGGAGTCCTACTCTTCATACTGGAAGCCTACTGTGTTTTAAGTTGATAAAAATGACTGCAGTGTTTTTTCTGCCACTAATGCCTCAGCAGTGTAGTTTTCCATAGCTCAGCAATACTTAATATAAGGAATGTATTAAACTAAAGTGGACTAAGGAGAACCAGAACAAATGAAGTGTGTTTGGACAACACTGTGTTCTGCAGAGGTAGCTCTGTTAAATTACTGAAGGTTATGAGTCCATTCTTTATTTCAGTAATGAGTACAGGTATGAAAAATGAAAAAAAAACCTCATCCTAACAGTTCAAATATTCAATTCAATTTTGTGATACACAGAGATAAAACTGAATGTCAAATTTATAAAGTAGATCACTGTTTTACTTGTTCTCATTAGAAAACTACATATATTCACCATTGAAGAGTTTAAGTGTCTGTGATCTGGCCTTATTGATTCTGTTTGGTTAATCATATTTTCATAGCTTTTCAACAAGAGGTGTTTTATTTCATTTTATTTTTCTTTCCTTTTTTTACTAAGGACTCAGAAAAAGACTTCCTGAAAGTTTCAGATAAGATTTAGAAAGGTGCTAAATTAATCATTTTTAGAAGTAAAGAATGCATCAGTGCTTCTGATAATTTTCTGTTTGTGTCTTTTGATTTGCATTGGAACAAATTGTATTTAGATAGGTCTTTTAATTTTCATTAGTAGATGTGTAGTGTCGGTCATACTCATCCTTGGTTACATAGGTATTCAATGAGCATGAAACATTTCCTAAAAATACCACAACAAATATGTTCATCTGCCTTGCCTACCTATCATCTGCACATCTCTTCATACAGTTTTTAATCATGAAAATTTTCCCACGATATTATGACTAAGGCACACTCCTACTATTAGCATTTATTTTATATCTCCTAGACATTAAGATATACATATACTGACGACATAGTTAAAATAGGTTCATCTACTGTGATGGTAAATAAAGTTCTAAATTAAATTTAAAAAAATGCCAACAAATCTATAGCAAGGCTTCCAGTTAAAATAGTAAATGAAGCCCTCTCAGATCCAAAAAATTTCTCAACACCACCTTTGCATCTTGGGTTGCACCATTTCCCAGGGTGGTTTTTTCGATATTATGTGACAGGAGACTACGATGAGGTTCTCAATCCTCAAATAAGTAAGAACAAATCCTTTTAGTAAAGACTTCAGGGACTGAAAGAAATAAGTTGTCTGTTTATACCAGCAGCCTCTTTGATGTTGAACCTGCGTGGAATTTTTTTGTTTCCATGTGAAAACAAAGAGAAAAATGAATACAGAACTGCAGTGACACTTTATGAATCAGGCTTCATCAGCTGTTCATCTTCTTACTCTTAGAATTCCCCTACTTATAGTACTGATTTTACTGTATTAGGCTGTAAGTAATACAAAGTATAATCATGTTAAATTTTCAAGTATCCAACTACACAAATATTACAAATATGCTCTACTGTATTTACACAACAATGTATCAGAGCTTTCATGGGCATCAGCAAAGGACAGACACATTTGCCTGCATAAGCCCTAGAGCTTCAGGGACACTTAATTGTAGTAGGAAACTTCTTAGCACTATGCTTCTTCATATACTCATCAAGTATCAAGCCAAACGTGGTATATGGATGTCATTTAGTTTTTCCTGAGGCACGTCAGGTACAGTGTTCTCTTTGCTCAGAAAGCTAGAGCATCGCCCAGTTTCTAGGATTATTTTGGAAAAGCCCATTTGTAGCAGAAATGCTAAGTCATAGCCTGAACCAGTGATGGAGCACCTGGTGGGAAGGCAGAGCCAACTCAGGGCGCTCAGGTGCATGCAATGTACCTGAGTGACCAGAAAGGGAGGAGCCAGGATCCACCCCTTCCCAGACCTCATTTAAGGGCTGGCAGTGGAGGCAAGGATATCTTGCTGGAGATCTCTATGAACCTGAAGCCTTCTAAGGGTAAGCAGATTTTTTTCTTTTTCTTTTTCTTTTTCTTCTCCTTTGGTTCTGCGTCCTTGGCTGTTGCATTTGGGCTTATCCTCACTTGCTGCAACTTAGGGCTTTGCTACCCTACTATCATTGGTGTGCTTTTCATCGTGTTATACCATCTAAAGTTATGTGGCAATGTAGGGGGCAAGAATTTCACCAACGCTCTTGATCGCTCTTTCTCTGTAATATATTAAGTCACAAAATCTTAATGAATGGTAAGCAGTCTTCAGTCTGTTACAGGTACTGAGGGTGGATTTGTGGCAAGCAGTATAAATGATAAAGACATAGTGGGCACTTTTGGGAAACATTCTGGACATGAAGGATATTAAATTGCCAGTTCCAACTGAAAATTCTCAGCCAGGATGTCCCTTTTGGTTCTTGATCTGAACAGGTTGTACACTGACTGGACAGTTATTCCCAGGTGTAACATGACTGCATGTAATATGAAAAATGCCCCAGATTCTGGGAAACTAGTAGCCAAAAATTCTGAATACTTATTTATAACACAGTTTGTTAGAAGCATAATATATAGATGAAAAATAAAAAATAGAATATTAAAAAATACATCTATTAGTACAGCTAATCCAGAAATGGAAGTCATGTGGTCATGGTATGTGAGATAATGAAGGGTGATACCCAATCACTCAATCACATATCCTTCTTTAAAGTTATTCTTCAATTCCACAGGAAAATGAGAAACAAAGATTTGAAATTTAGTAGTGAAGCAAATACATCAGAAGAAAAAACACTAACTTCCTACAAGTTTTCTCATACTGGTACACAGTTAGGAGGACTCATAAGGAGGGAGACTAAAGAGAAATAAAGTGAAAATAAACAGTCTCTCTACTACCCTCACAGAAATCTGATAAGTATCACCAAATATACATGGTATATTTGGATTCTCTTCACAACAGAAGTGTAATACTTCCTGTTTCAAAAAGGATTATATACGTGCATGAATGTCTCTACTTAGCTAATAATAAGTAGATGCATTATTAGGAAGTCTGCAATCAGACATAGACCACCTACAGGTCTGCAAGCTATACAGGCCAAAGCTAGCTGTTGTTGGATGTCTCTCAGTATGACCATGTAGGCATATTCAAAGTGCCTGCAATAATCCCTTGCAAAATACAGGGAGAACAAAACAAGTTCTTAAATAAGGCCCCACTTCATATTTATCTACACTTAAATTTTGTTCAATTTAATTCCTATTTAAATCAACCAGACCCTTGACTTCTTTAAAAGAGAAACTGCAAGTTCTCAGCAAGCAAGAAAATGGCACCTTCATGACATACTTCTAAGGAGGATTCTGGCTCTCTGGTACCCAGCACCTTTTTTGTTCGTCTATCCAGCCTATATTTCAACTTCATCTGAAACTGAATTCCTTTACTGAATAGTAGATGAGTTGGAGGTTAGAGATAAGACAGGCAAAGCTAAGAAATGCCAACCCTGACTACAGTCCAAAAATCTAACTAGTCCTATAGCTTATGAGTTGTTTATATCCTTTGTATTCTTTTGAAATATTTTAGCATAAAAGTCTCCCACAATTGTGGAGTCCCTGTGCCATAAATCAATAAACAAAGCATCAATATGGACCAAGCAAGTATTTAAGAACACAACATAAATGGCAGAAAATGATTGTGGTTGACTTTGTAAGTATCAGAGGTGCTATGAGAACACTAAACTTCACTGCATCCAGAGAAAGATACTAGAATCCTTTGCAAAGCTTACAAATTTCAAGCCACAAATAGGGTCGTTACTCCATTTAAGTGCTGGAAAGCTCTTTTATTTAAAAAGCTGGCCAGTACTGCTAACTTTAACATTATATTCCCTCCAGTCTTCAGATTACTGCAGGTTCACTGCAAATTAATCAGATACTAATATTTTAAGCATTCAAGATGACTATTCCTTTTCCTGTCTGACTGTTCCATGTTTCCTGCCATTAGTTTTGTATGGGTGAGAATGGAATTTTTCTTAATGACTGGTATAAATCTAGAAGAAAAGTCCTTATTTCAACGTTTTGGTGTTACTGCTTCAGAAGACTTAAGAGACTGATAATCTGATTCCAGCCAACCAAGCAGCAGCTAGTATAACAGATCCATCAACGTGACAACCTGAAAGACGCATCTCAAAACTAGGTCTGTTCGCAGACTACTATGAAGAGGAACAGAAAATTCAGTCTTAAATCTCTTTCAAATGCGGTTGTAGTGTAAGGTGTAGAAGGGTTCTTAAAGAAAACTCTGCATATTTAGATTTCATAATCCAAAAACTGAAGTAAAAAAGGGATAATCTAGCTACAGGAAAAAAAATTCAAGATGTCCAAGTAAGAACTGACCTGTGAAACAAATTCTAATCTAGCATATGACAGCTGCAGAATGAATTCAAAAGACTTTTTTTAAAACCAGACTAATTATCTGTTAATGGCCAGGCTCAGCGGGACACAACAAATTCCCAAGGTTTAGTTTCCAAGTCATGTGATTTCATCTTAGTGTGGCAGATGGCAGACAATGACTGCATACCCTTCATTTATTCTAACATTTACACACAGTAAACCAGTATTGAAATTATTGTAATCATACATCAGCAAAGATTCAGTGTTTCTGTTGGTGACACCACTGTTTTTGCAGTGATTGTTTCCCACATTGTGCAGCCTGTCATTTGTATTAAGTGCTGTCAACTCTTGGAGTGCACAGACAAAAACTGAAAACCCAACAGGATTTATCCTCTCTGTGGATCCAGAAAGACTCTGGCAAGTTGGATGCCAGTTTTAGCAGTACACATATGCTTGCTTTTAGTTAAAATACCAGCATTTTTTTCAGTTAACATCCTCTAATTTAAAAGTGCTGACTTTCTATCAGGGTCTGATTTTGTATTCTTTTTGACAAATACTCTTATTTTAACATCCTTCTTCACTAATCTGCTGGTTTGATGACAGTGGGTACTACTGATTATTTATCTAAGCCTTACCTTGCTGGAAAAGATTAAATCTGCACTCAAAGGACCCTAACCATGACATTCTGAGTACTGCTACATCACATCCACGAAGCTAGTACTACGTATCCCTGTGGGAGTAAGGAAAGGAAGGAGGTATACATTCTCCATTTATCTGCACTCTATTTTAGACTTTATTTCCAGAAAGTAAGGATACACAGGTTCCTTCCCAGCATCTCCTTCCTCCAAATAAATTCCAAATATTTTTGTTTCAGAAAGCCTAGTTGTTTTTCAGCATTTGACTGTGGCTGTTTCATGCGGCATGACCTTAATTTTTTGCAGATGCAACAAAGCTAATGAGCTTTCTCAGCGTGATTGTTTACTGTCAGTTTAAGAAGCTCATCTTAGATGAATCATTAGATATGGTCATTTTTTTCCCCTTTCCTCTTTAATACCTTCAGCATCATAATTTTGATACTTTTAAGCAAAGTCCTTACTATTTGCATTTTCAATTCATTTCATTTTCATTTCTCCTCAGAATGGTGATGATCGTATGACCACTGTGGTAAAAGCTGTAAATACTTATTTGAAGTAAATCCTAAGCAACACACTACCTACCTGTGTCCTTTGTATGACTACATTAAATGAAATTACTTCAGAAAGTGTTCCCTGACAAGATCTATAGGTGGAAAAGTGTTATAGGTGCATTTTCAAATTTAGGGTATTTTTCAGATCTCTGCATCTATATCAGGGCACAGTTCATTTCGGGATAGTGTTATCTGAAACTGCCTTCCATAAATAACCACAGATGGGAAAACTTCTATATCCATGGACGGATGCCAAAATTATCTCCTCTATTTGAGTACACTATTTCCTCCTTCCCTCTAGCTATAAATTACCACTGATTCCAGTTCTGAGACTACCAACTGAAAGTCTGAAGAAAAAACCACAACAGCAAAAAAAAATCACATCGCAGTATCCGTGGATGAACTCTTTTCCTGTCATATGACTTCCTCAATGAGGCCACTTTAATTATTTTATTCTTCTTACACTCACATGACTTATATCCTACACCCAATAGACAGACATCTTTCTATGGTTATTCTCTGAAACAATTCTGGACTCTAGTATAAGACCATCTTCCCCTAAGTCACAATTTATTTCAAATGTTAGATGAGGTTTGTTAGTACTGGGTTTACTCTAAACAGTCAATCTTGCTCTATGGATTTTACTCTGACATGTAGGTGCATATACTTAAATATTTTAATGTTTAGTGGCATTCAAATTTTTTTTCTTTTGTCTCTAGCTCAACAGTTCTTCCAAAGCTGTAGACAGCCTTTAGTTACTGAAAACAAAAACATCCTCTTCATTCATCTGAATTTTAGAGCAAATATATACCCTCTAGTTTTGACAAGCTATAAGCCTTTAAAGTCTCTCCTACTGAATGCTTGTTTCAGTTTCTATTAAGACCTGCCATCTCTGATGGGTACCTTAATAGCTGCAGTTGATCTCTTAGAATTATCTCTACAAAACAAAATTAACTTTATATATGCTAGCATTTCTCTGCTAAGAACTTTCAAAACTGTCACTAGACAATAAAGAACAAAATAGTGAGAGAAGAGCAGGATAAGGCCAATGAATACTTACAAATATAATATGCATCTTTAATTACCCATTTACATATAAGGAGTAATCAGAAAATTATGGAGCTTTTGATTTCAAAGAGACCCACCAATATCTTTGTGGCCTATCAAAAAAGGCCTTTAGAAAAAAAAGGATGTTTTATCTGTGGTATGTTCTCAATACTTAGGGAATGGAGTATAGTTTAGATAGCTCGTCCACCTTTTCAATCCTGTTATACGCTTTCATCCATGAAAATGCAATGCAAGCTTGAAAAGTTATTGACTTTGTGGAGTGAAGATTTCCATTTTCTTTTTGGTGACAAATAACATGTTTCCAAGTCCTGTATGTTATTATATTGCTTCCTTCTACTTTGCAAGAATTGTTACCTGTAGCTTTCTAATCAAGATAGAAATGCTCCATTGCCTTTGGAGATATCAAAGGGTTAACTTCCCAACTGCGGAAGCTTCAGTGTGGCTGTCCTTTCTTCACAGTAGGAAAGTGACAGATTCCAGCAAAGAACAGAGAAAGGAAAACCCAGCCAAGTAAGGAAAGCACTCTGCTCAGACAAATTTATTAGGAAAACCTCAATGTTAGAAGGACAAAAACTAGAATGGCAGAAGCCAGCACAGCAAAGTAAAAGCCTAGTTACTTTCATGGGATTACTTTTCCTCAGAACCAAGCACAAAAGTTTTTGAATTTTTCTTAAATGTTAGTTGCTTAACAAGTGAGATGACAAGTTTTGCATAAATGTAGTTAGATTAAATTCTGTATTTGAGACTACCCAGTACTAATACTCCAAATTAATACTCTAATACCCATTTATTACACACAAGATGACAAAAGGAATCCTTCCAAATATTATAAAATCTTACAATTTAAAGCTAGATAATTGTTTGCCTTCATATAAAGTAGTCAAGGAAAATAAGCAAGATGAATGTTGTACCCTGTGTTACTATTATCAGGCCTTGCTATAGCAAAGATTAATGAAGTCAGATGAGTACACAAAACTTATGTTGTAGACATCCTTTCTGTCGTACTGTTCAAAATTAAAAACAAGATTCCTTCATGGATCACTGGTTTTTATTTCCATTTCTTACTACTCATATAATATACATCAACAGAAAACAAAATTGTCCCATAGTTAATGAGAACCATACAATCCTTAATAAAAGGGTACAGATTTTACACATGAGTGTTTAAACTCTTGAATTTCAGCATCAATGCCACATAAAACCTAAACGTACTGCTGTTGTAAAATTGTGTTTGCACTGTAACGGGACAATGCTTTATTGAGCTTGGGGGAGAGGGAAATGTTGTATTAGGTGACAGCGAGGCTACGGGATGTCATGGGATAGTGCCCCCCCGGCTCAGTAATTGGACAATACACCTTTAGGGGTGTAGACGAAGTACAGCAAGAAAGTACTTAAATGAATGCCACGTGTGATTAAATGCCATTTTTCTGCACATCATATTGGTGTCTTATGCAGTTCTTGGCCCTGATCAGATAGTTGATCAGTCTTGCAAAGGGTTAATACAGCCTGAACAGATCAATCACGACAACATACTGCCTCTCAAAAAAAGGAAGAAAAAAAAACGGTATTTCCTCAGAGTTAAAATAAGAGGGGGGTGGGGAGAGAACCTTGAGAATCACAAGAGCTACATTTATAAGAACATAGCCATTTACAGAGTCCTTTTTTTTTTTTTTTTTTAAATGGTTGCCTTTCAAGCTGTGCCAACAATAGGAAGGACATAAAAGATCTGCCTCCCTTGCAGATTTAGAAGAATAAGCAATTACCACATTAGAGAAAATAGGTTCAGAAACTTCCACCAATTGGCAGCAAAGCAACTCTTTATTTGCCAAACCCCACAAAGTCCTTGGGCACCAACCTCTAGGTATACCAGCAAGAAACAAAGAAAGAAATTCTCTTTGCCTCAAACCAGGGTCAGCCTTTTGCTTTGTCATTGTTGTTTTCCCCAAAACAGCCCCCAGACGTCTCTATCCTCTTAGAGAAGTAGAAGGCAGTTTTTATTATCCTGGTGTCTAAAGTCATAGGTGTTCCACCTGGGGCACTATATCGCATGATCCCTTAAATCACAATGATGCTGCAGCTGTGCAAGGAAAGGCTCTTTCCCAAAACCTAACTGGAAGAATAGAAGTCCTTTCTTCCAAATACATGCAGTTTATGTGGAGATGAAGTAGTAATGAGCATGCAGTAAGGATATGTGCAGGCTGCTTCCTGAGAGAAGTAGGCATTTCTCTATTCTGCTTGAAAATACCTACATCTGCAATCTAAGTCTGGCTACCAGGGAAAGGCAGGAGGAGAGATTTCATAGCACTGAGACATCTTACACTTATTTTGAAGCATTACTTACGATTAGTTGTCCTGACTGCAGACTGAAGACAGTTCATGGTGGACAGCTATTGTTCACCATGAGTATCATTAATATGCAAGCAACATATGTGAAATTTAATGTATGACTGCAAGTAAGTTAATTTTATTGCTCCCTGATGCACCACTGCAACTACCACATAAATGCAGACTAGTGAATTTCTACTGTGTCAATAATTCATAGAAGTGAATCTGAACTGTGTCTCCAAATTGTAGCAGTTGCCTTTCCGATTCTTCCCAAATCTTTTTGAACTTTCCTGAGAAAATAAAACTACTCTTATAGGGGGCAGAAACAGAAGACTTCACGGGCAGAAGAAAATAATTATGGAATAAATATCCTCAAAGCCATTTTAAATGAATTAAATTAAACGTGACTAAGTCACATTTCAGGACTTTTAAAAAGCAAAGCACATTCTTAGGATTCTCCTGTAACAAATCTTATTAACAAATCACATTTAAAAAAAAAAACAAACAAGAAAAAACAAACCTGCAATATAAAACTATTCAAGAACTAAAGAACATATTATAGAGCCCTCGAATATTGTGAATCAGGAGTCCCAGTTATATATTTGTCTCACTATTTAATACCAAAGAACAAAAGTACTTCTTTCCAAGCATTTAATTATAGAAAGTGTATCTGCAGTACACAGAACATAACCAGAGAGACAGACCTCACGTCCAGATTATTTGAATCAGTGCACTTTTTCTGCAATGCATTATCTAGCAACTTCAAATGTGAAACAGGTGCTTCTTCAGTGGTCCATAGGACCACTACTATTATAAAAAGCCTGAGGAAAACAAGTTCCTTGCTCTCCTTAAACAAAACCTTTCGAAGTAGCACATGCAAACATATAGGTATGTAGATATGCAAAAATATCTTTTGAATGAGCAAGGATCCCAATATTTAGTCAACAATACCATAGTCCAGGTATCAGGTATCAAACATGATCTACTCTTCAGCCTATGTTGCTCTGCATTACTAGACTCACAAAGCTGTCGAAGTTCCATATCAGTGTCAAATAAAGGCATCAGGTGTCAAAGTCCTGCTACACAAACGGCTGACTCATTAGCTGGACTGATCAACAGCTAATTATTACTGGCACTTATACCCAGCGCAGCACACTATTCTTTGGTCACTCCTTTGTATTTCTGGGTTAGAATAAAAAACCTACTGTATTATTAATCTCAACAGCATGTTTTTGCCATTTTAAAACTAAAAATAAAGCAATTTACAAACATCACCTGTGAAATACTATTTCAGATGAAATTCTTGACATTTGCAATTTACTATATCCAGGATGACATTCCAGTATTTTTGTTTATCAAATAGCAAACTGTAGAAGTGAAATGGAAGAGGACAGCAATATTTTTCATATACCACATGACACCACGCAATAGTCTGAAAATATGACTCTGCTTCTGAAAATGTGTATTTTAGACAAGTCTACTTTCAAAAATTTCAAGTGAAACTAAATTACTGAAAATAATCAGTTTAGCAATACAGCACAGTATATGAAAAAGTATTTTTTCTTTTACTTAAAGTAGTCAATTTCTTTTGCAGTAGAGAGAATTTTAATATTTTTTCTAGATATTTTGAATAGAAATGAAAAAAAAATGCAGTTTACTTAATTATCCTTACTCAGAAGCAGGTTAAAGCCTACATAGTAACAAGAACTTAAGTTATAAAAACAAGCTTAATTAGAGTAACTCAAAATTATTAGATTTTCACAGCAATTTAATCTTTTACCTGCTTTCCATCCAGTGTACAGAGTCTCTTGACTACACCCGAATCTAACTTAATGGCTTCTGTGATGTCAGTCAAGACCTGTTCAAAGGAGTGAGCAGTCTTCTTATTCAGCAGAATTCTTACAGCTTTTCGTGGTTTTACTCCACTCCTAATAACAGTCACCAATTTGGGTTTAATGAAATCTTTACTCTCCTTCACTTCACTCTTTGTGGATGACAAAGATGTCAGGGATCGAGTGGACCCAGTCCTTATGTTCACACACCAGTTTGGATTGACATTCTTGGTATAATCAACTTTCCGATATGGTTCATTGGATGCACATACATAACTTTCACCTGAAAAAAAGATGACATTTTCTTAGTTTAGGAGGTCTTGCAGCTATTTTTATCAATTTAAAAAATAACAGATTTGTCAAAAGGTTTTCCTCTATTCCAACTGGAGATCATTTTAAATGAAGGTTGGTAAAGTAGCCAAACTCTATCCAAGCAGTACTCTCAGAGTGCTTTCAGTAGGTTTCAAAAGACCTCTGGTTAAGCAATGAAACACAATAAAGGATAACAAGGAGGTTGAAAATATTTCCCATTTCTTTTGAAAGCGAGCAAAATGTGAGCATCTTAAGATCCCTGACCTGACCATCAGAAGGTATACGTTGTCTTTGCACCAAGGATACTGCTGAAATGTAGTCAACACTTTTTAGACCAACAGCTTCCACTGAGGCCACAAAAGAGACTGAGACTATGGGAATAAAAAAAGAACAACTATATTTTGTTTTCTTTCCTAATTCGAAGCATGCATTTCTGATATCTCCTCAAAAGGAAGGTGAGAATAGAAACCAACCAACCAAAACAAAAAAAAATTATAAAACACTTTATTACTGGTTATTAATTCAAACCTTTACAAAGTACTTGAAACCAGCCATGATGCAGATCTAAGGAGTCTTAATTTTCTCGTGCATGTTGGATATTTCTGTAAACAGCAACATGAACTTGAAGAATCACAGAATTGTAGGGGTTGGAAGAGACCACCGGAAACCATCTAGTCCAACCTCTCTGCTAAAGCAAGTTCCCTACAGTAGGTTACACAGGAAAGCATCCAGGTGGGTTTTGAATACCTCCAGAGAAGGAGACTCCACAGTCTCTCTGGACAGCCTGTTCCAATGCTCTGTCACTCTCAAAATGAATAAGTGATTTTTTTCTCATGTTCATATTGAAATTCCTATGTTCCAGTGTGTGCCTGTTGCCCCTTGTTCTGTTGCTGAGCATCACTGGAAAGAGCCTGGCCCCATCCACTTCCTCCCGCTCATTAGATATTTATAAGCATCAATAAGACTCCCCTCAGTCTTCACCAGGCTGAACAGATCCAGGTCTCACAGCTTTTCCTCATAAGAGAGTGCCCCAGGCCCCCAAACATCTCTATGGCCCTCTGCTGAACACTCTTGAAGTTTCCTGGCTTTCTCAAACTGAAGAGCCCAGGACTGGACACAGTAGTCCAGATGTGGAGACCTGATTTTGCTTAAAAAATTGCAAAGTTTATTCTACGAGCAAGACAGTAAACTCCCTTCAGATCTCTTAAGAATTACTGTGTTCTGAAGGATGTTTTTGCACTTCTTTTCTCTCCATACTAATTACTGCTTTCTAACTTACCATGCCTTTAGCCCTTTCTGAAAGATTTCTTGCTGTATTTGAAAGAAAACAGGATGAAATTAAGTTAATAAACTATTTTGTTCAGGAAAGTTTGGTAGCCAGTTCTGTATCCAGAAACATCACACGTACAATGTTCCAATGACGTACAAAGAAACAATTAGGTACAAGTTTTCATGGATGCCACTGCCTTGCCATTCATGCCCGTCATTTCTCCTTATATTCATAGATTAAAATATGCACAAAACAGCAACTGATTTAGATAGAAATCTCTCTTCTTCCAAAAAATAAACAAAGGAAAATGAGCTGTTTTCAGCCCATAAGCTCCTGGAATAGAATACCCATGCAGCTGCATGCACACTAGTGGTGGTAGGTAAACACACACACATAAAAAAATGAACCAATCTACAGACACACAGCTTAGAAAGAACTGTGGTGGCCAAGAAGCTTGCATTGCCACAGAACCACATGCTAAGTTGCAACAAGGCTCAAGTAATCTGATTTAATCAGACTGGTTTTGAGCAAGATGCTGGATTTGATGACCTTTAAGAGGTCCCTTCCAAACTGAATTACCTACATGGGTCAACAGCTTTTTTTCAGTAGCCTGAGCCTCCAGAGACATCTCATTAGTGTGTCCTGCTAGCCTGAAATAGCTCTACATCCAGTAATACTAGATTCAGAAAGACTATGGTTTATTATCTAAACAATTTCTAACAAGCTCTCTAGTTCTAAACACAGAGCTGCCACATACAAAGTATCTCAAAGAAGCTGGTAGTTCTCATTCATGCAAATACTGTTATTAACATCATGCTAGGGAGTTGCACAGAGAACAGCAGTATGCTTTTGTTTCCATTTAAGTTACAAGTTTTAATTTTTACAGACATCTATTTTCTACTTTACAGGGAGTTAACAGGAACAAACCTCTTCATATTGCTGATGCAGAATCTCGATGCAAGATGTGAGAATAGGATATTAGATTTTGACTGACAGAATGTATTCTGTGAAAAAAGAAAACCTCAAATCATTTTATTATTCTCTTCTCTGCAGTTAGCTTATTGTGTGATATAGAACCCTTGGGATAACATTTTTCCACTATTACATGCTAAACTTTCTGTCAATGCACCTAGGAAGTAGCTTTGGGTTGGGGGTTGGTGTGTTTTTCTTTGACTGTTTTCCAAATGCGTGTGTGCATACTCACAGGTTTTTAAGACATTTAAGAATGCTAACTATTATTTCCTCTAAAAACAACTAATAAACAGAACTTAGTCATTATTCTGGGTCCATAATACCAGGCATTCAACTTTGGACAGTCCCTGACCTCTTGACTTCAAGTTGGTTTGTATAAGACTTCGGTAAAGTTTAATCAATGTCTGGTAACAATCCTTATGTATAAATAAACCTGACAACACCCTATGCACAAGGATAATTTTCTAAGCACACCAAGTACAAGTACCCCTAGCATCTCAAAGTTTCTAAATAAGCTTCAGTACACAAAGACACCTACTACCTCAGAGTAACCTCTGAAGTACAGCCTGTGCAGCTGTATGTAGAAGTTAAATAAATTCTCGCAATGATTACTACAAGATAGCTCAAAACTCAACACCACTGAGCATGTTAAGAATTATCCTTTCAAACTAGAAAAGAATGCACATCCTAAACCATTAACATTAAAACAAAAAGCTGCTCCCCCCTCTCCTTGGAAAACAAACAGAAAAACCTGCAAAAAATATTAAGATCCTTAACACTCAACAAATAAGCAGTTGTCATTACAATGAAAAAGCAGGAAAAGCCTTTTCCTGTAACACCCTGTCACAAAATAACACCACATTTTTATCTCCACAGTTACTATGTATTGAAGGTTTAAAAAAACCAAAACAAAACAACAAAAAACGAATGCTTACAAGATAAGTAGATAAATCTGATTTAAATTTAAATTAACAAATCTGGAAAAGAAAATGAAGACTACTCAGAAGCAGGATCTCCAACTTGAAATAGTTACACACAAGGAAGCAGAAGTAGAGAACACAGGTCCCTTTGCTAGATTTACCATAGAGAAGTCTCAATAGTATATTCTAACTTTCTGATCCTTTAACAGATTATCTTCCTCACGCTGTCACAGAACATGACGTATACTACTTGCCTAGTCATATTGCAACACCCTCAGAAGAGAAGAATTCATCCTGTTACAAGACCTTCACTCAGTGCAGACAGAAAAGGATCTTTATTCATTTACAACAGCAGTGTAAAACCTGCTGGTTCATACCATTTTGCTCCCTGATGATCTGAACTGGCTTCAATACTCATTTATTAAAAATTTCTTATTATTGGTCCTTACATGTTAGTTTTCCTCTTTAAATGAAAAAAAAATAGAAAGTGTTTTTAACAACAAAAAAATTTCATCTCTTATAAGAATGAATTTCAAATAACTTGTTTCAGCTGCATTCAACCAAGCCTAAATGTGAAGCACAAACTGTTCTAGCTTTCCAAAAAGTGTATCTGGCAAAACTAATTGCAGAATTTCCTATAACTGGCAGATAGAGGAATAGAATAATTACTTGAGAATTGTAGCACATAACAGATTGTTCACTGTGTTTTAAACTGCACGCTGCTTTCTTTTCTCAGTCATACAAACTAAAATTGGTAATCGAGGTTTTTATATGAAAAACAAGTTTTACTACACCTGCAAGGCAGGCACATATGGCATGATAACACGGGAGAGAAAAATGCATGCACTGACTGCCTTTGTTCATAATTTAAAAGATAAAGGATGTTTTTATTTTACTGAAGTTAGCACTTAAGCTTCTAATATTTCACTGCAGCCAGGAGTTCACCCACAGTTTCTAAGTTTTGCTGAAACTCTTGCAAATAAATAGCTTGTATTGGCCATTTTAGGAATTAATCGTCAATTTGATTGGCTTAGCAGGGCATCCAATTGATTATACAACTGTATGAAATATTTAAGGAAGAAAAAAAATGGTAGGGGTAAGTTAAATCACAGTTATCAAGTACACCACAGGCAACTTTCCTAGAGAACGGTATACTTGGAAGTAAGCCTAAGAAAATCACCATTAGTTTTGGAACACTGTCACATTGTTTGAATTGTTGTTTTAGCCACCCTTCTAAGTAGACAATGCATTAGCACACATCTATTTTCAAGCCATTTGTAAAAATACTACCTCATTTTATTTTGTAGGTAAAGAAATGTAGAAGTGTTAACATTATATATAATATTTGTCCACAGATTTAACACGTGGACTGATTTTAAATCTACTCGGGATTAATTCAGATGATCTTCACATGCACCCAGAAAGCTAATTTTTTCTTTTCATTGGTGGTTGTTTTTAATTTGTCCTGTTGTTGTTTAAATCAGTCAAACTGAGTCCAACATTGTTAACAATGAAACAGGTACCTTTAAAAATCAAATCACATGTATAGGTAAGTTTGGCTGTTTCTCTAAGTGCCTTTTATGAGATTTTCATGTGTCTAACCTTAACATATAACCTCACTGTAGCGGAAATGCTAAGTCACAGCTTGAACCAGTGATTGAGCAGCTGGTGGGAAGGCAGGGCCAACCCAGGGAGCTCAGGTGCATGCAATGTACCTGAGTGAGCAAAAGGAGTGGAGCCAGGATCCACCCCTTCCCAAGACCTCATTTAAGGGTTGGCAGTGGAGGTAAGGGTATCTCACTGGAAACCTCTGTGTACTTGAGGCCTTATAATGGTAAGCAGACTTTTTCCTTTGTTTCTATTCCCTCCCTCCTTTGTTTTACGGCTGCTGCATTTGGGCTTATCCTTGCTTGTGGCAGTCTAGGACTTTGACACCCTGCTATTACTGCTGTGCTTTCCATTGCATTATAGTCTTACACTCACTAAGAAAACCTTTTCTGAGACTTTAGTAGGCATTTTGATTATGATGTAGCTTTTGAAGTAATTTGTAAATCTACCAGATACAGAAAGTTGACATAACTCCATAAACAATGCTTCATATATTTACATTATTGACTTAAATACTGTCAGGTTTAAGGTTTGAAGGCTCGCTTTCCGCTTGAAACCATCTTGAAACATTCTGAAGCTAATACATGCTAGTCTTAACCAGTATGTACTCATTGCAGTTACACAACTGTTAATAAATAATAAATAAGAAAAAATAAGAGTGTCATTGACTTAAAACATTAATAAGAGTCAGACAGCTCCCTAGTTTTTCAACCAGATTATGAAGTTACTCACCAGTACTACACAAGAATTTGCAGGTAAAGATGTGAAATATAGACTAATGAAGTAAAAACACTATTAACGCTATTATGTATGTATGTGTGAAAAAGAAAAGTAGGAATCACCAGCACAGGTTAAAGCTGGGGCCCTAAACCCAGCCAAACTCTTCAGCAGGAAGCCTAGCCAGCCTGCAGAGCAGTTTTGGCAGAAGTATGAAACTTCCTTATAAGTTGGCATCATAATTTCAACAGAACATATGTGCCACCCATCCAACACTTCACAATGGTACCCAGAGCAATCTAAAAGTGACACTTCTTCAAGGAAGAAATTCTGCTACCACGAGAAATTCCTCAAATGGGCCATATGCTAGCATAAAATGAATAACATCTGTTGACACGTTGAGTCACAATATAATCAACAAATGGAGTAAGTTTACTGATTCTCTATGTCTTATTAAAACTGAAAAAAACAAATAGAAGATGTGAAATATTGCCTATTAGTGAGGAAATGCTACCTGCCTCTTACTAATGCAGAACAGGAAAATTATTAATCAGGTACACTATTCATGAAGACCCACATGTTGGTAGTGTGTTCAAGCACGCTGCAGGATTTCAGTTACAGAGAGCACAGACTAAACTAAATATTCACCACTCTCCTGCCATGGTAAAGAGAGAACTGATTAAAAGAGAAAACAAGATCATATTGATCAATCTGACTGATAAATAGCCATAGACCATCAGTTGTCTAAATACTGTTTAGTCTATTCAAACTCATCTAAGGAAAGAGTTCTTTTGCCATCTGTTTATTCGATGCTATTATTCATGGGGAAGGTATCTAGCTTCTCTCAAAACAAAATTGTATGAGTGAAGAACTGGAGTATACACAAACTCTCCAAAATTCAGCCATACAATTGAGGTATGAGTAGGAAAAGAGATGTATCTTGGTGTTTTATACCAAAGCATACATCACTTCCAAAATTGTAGAGTTTTTGAGGAAATACAGCTGCCTTACAGCTCAAGGTTCTTCATGGCACAAGTTTTACGAGCTGAAGCCAACTTCAAGGCATTTTTAAAAACAGCAGAGAAGCATTCAGACATATTGTCCTTAAAAACAAAGTCTGCTAATAAAAGACATGCAGATGTTTAATTTCCCTTAAATATACCATGTAGTGGGGAATGCAAGGAAGAAATGAAATACATAACACTCAAAAATCCTGAGTCAGGATATTTGAAACTGAAGTTCCTGAACAAGATTTTCTGGTTAGATGTTGCAGAGTGTTAACAAGCACTATTATCTTCTGAATGTCATGCAGAGCACTGTGTTTTAAATGACACGCTGTGTAACAAAGAATGATACAGCTGACATAAGCAATAGCGTGTCTACAGGGGAAAAAATAAACCACACCAACACCACATTGTTCTCCACATTTTTAAAGCACGTTCCACTTTGAAGCACGTAGGACAAATCAGGGTTCTAAGTACACCTTATATCCATTCCATATCCTTCTTCTTTTGGTGGAACTCATTAACTTCAAGAGTGTCAGAAGTTGCTTTTTCAGTATAGCGTGGCAGTTGTTAAAACAACTAACCTTTCAACTTAAGGACCGCGACAGAGCATCCTTCTTGTACTCTGTAATAAAGTTGAGTGTATTTACAGCATGTATAAAAAGACTGAATCTAAAAATAAAAACAACCCTTTCATGAAGGATTACATTTTATTTAGATCTTTATTTTTGCTTCCTTTTTTTCACAGAACTTCCTTCCTCATAAATTTCTTACAATTCTTTCATGTCACCTCCAGTAACCTTGTATAAGTTACCAGCATTTGTTGTATAAAGCATTTATGTTCCCCTTGCACTGTTTAAAGCCTGGTACGATGACAAGAATTTTAGCAGATGACTAACTGCTTCTAGTTGTCTTTTGACTTTATTTAGCCAGAAGGTGCAGGTAGCTACAAGGTTTCTTGGAATCGCAGAGCTGCTCAAGTTGGAAGGGACCTCTGAACGTCTTCTGGCCCCAACTCCCTGATCAAGCTTTCTGAAAAGTTTTAGGAAAACAGTTGAGGGATCTTGGTAAAAACCCTACCAAATACCACCCGCTTCCTCTGCGGTAAGTAAATAAGTCTTAGGTAGATTACACTTCTCTTGCAGAAACTAGTTGATTTACAGTGGTGGGACTATCTTATTTTGCTTGGAAATAACAATTATTCAGTATTTTGCATCCATAACCCACTGCCTCAGGACTGTGGAACTACAGGAATTTGTACATAAACTCAAGAATAAATGCTTTTCACATTTTAAATCCTTTTATTCTTCCATTTTATCATTCTTTGTTACACTTGTTAGAGATTTCCTGCCTCTTAAAGTGTTACAGCTTTTGACTTTAGCACAGGAAGGTAATTATACCTTTTGAAACAAGTTACAAACTAATTGCCTAATTGTTGTTACCATCTACTAGCCCTGACAAGAAAATATATTCTTGGCCTAATCAGTGTACTGAGTAGTCACAGAAACTTAAATAGGATTTGGGCTGCTGAACTGTGGAAAGGCATTGCTGTTCAAATAAAGAATATGGTTGTGAAGGTGCATCATGTAGATGCTCATGTGCCCAAGATTTGGGCTACTGAAGAACAAAATAACAATCAGGTAGATCAAGCTGCCAAAATTGAGGTGGCTCAAATAAACTTGGACTGGCAAAACAAGGGTGAATTATTCTAGCTCAGTGGGCCCATGAAACCTCGGGCCATCGAGGAAGAGGTGAAACATAAATGGTCTGGAGAACAAAGGGTGGACTTAACTATGGATGCTATTGCACAGGTTATCCATGACTGTGAAATATATGCCACAATTAAACAAGCCAAGAGGATGAAACCTCTCTGGGGGAAAGAGTGATGGCAAAAATATAAAAATGGGGAGGTGTGGTAGGTTGATTGTATCACCTTGCCCCGAACTCAGGATGGTACGCGTTATGTGCTTACTATGGTGGAGGCAACCACTGGGTGGTTGAAACATAAGCAGTGCCCCATGCTACCACCTGAAACACCACATTAGGTCTCGAGAAACAAGTCCTGTGGCAACATGGCACTCTGGAAAGAACTGAGTCAGATAATGGGACTCCAAAAGTTCCCTTATAATATAGTTCCCTTATAGTTCCCTTATATACTTGGGCCAAAGATTGTGGCATTGAGTGGATTTATCATATCCCCTACCATGCACCAGCTTCTGGTGAAATCAAAGGATATAATGGATTGTTAAAGACCATGTTAAAAGCAATGAGTGGCAGAATGTTTAAGCACTGGGATAAGCATTTGGCAGAAGCCACCTGGTTGGTCAGTATTCAAGTATTTATAAACTGGGATGGTCCTACCCAATCCAGCTTGCTATGTACTGTAGAGGGAGATAAAGTCACTGTTAGTACTTGTAGAGAGCATGCTGGGAAAAAGCATTTTGGGTCCTTCCAGCTTCTAGAAAGGGCAAACCTCTCTGTGGAACTGTTTTAGCTCAGGGACCTGGATCCACTTGGTGGGTAATGAAGAAAAATGGGGATGTTCAGTGTGTACCGCAAGGGAATTTGATGTTGCAGGAGTGCAGTCAGTAATTCTGTGTATATATGTGTGTGTGTATAATGCATGTTAATTATTGTTTGTATGTATATTAAGCATGATGTGATGTGGAATAACAGGTGTGTATGGGAACTGTTGAATCATGGCCTGAACCACTGATTGATCACCTGAGGCAAGAACTGAGTCAGCCCTGGGAGCACAGGTGAAGGCAATTCACCTGTGCCACCGGAAGGGGGTGGAGCCTGGCTCCACCTCTCCTAGACCCCATTTAAGGCCTGACTGCTACTGGGGAAGGTTCTCTTTCTGGAGATCCCGCCCTTTGGAGTTTTCTACTGTGAGCCTAGGACACAGGTGAGTATTTCATTTATTTTTGATTATCTCTTTCCACCATGATAATATTTCTAACCATAAAACTTGTAAAAATACCATCCTAACCACACCACTCTGCTAGCTGTACATTTGTTGATTGTACAGGGTGGAATGTCATGGTTTTATGATTTTTTTTATTGATATCCCATATAACACCATGTAGCGCACTGGGAGTTAAAGAGTTAATGCTCTAGTTCCATGGACTGCTGCTAGTTCTGGTTACCTGGTTCTGAGAAGAGAAGAAGTACATACCCCATGGGACTTAGCATTTCCATTTTCTGTTCACAGGAAAAGGCAAAAATTCACAAGTCACAAGGCATTCCCTTTTCCCTTTGTGTTCACCTCTGCATGTGTGCGCCCTAGCTGTCTTGCCTTCAGCATTAGAGTAAGGGCTTTGGTTTTAGACATTCTCTCTCACTCTCTCTCCCATTTTATTTGATTTATTAGCCTCAATTCTGGTTATATTGTATTATATTGTTATCTTGTATTCTGGTATTATACTTAGTAAACTAACTTTCCTCCTTAGATTGTTGCTGCTGTTTTGTTTTTTGGCCCATCTCCCTACCCTTTCCCCATTTTCCCCTTCTCCCTCTCCCAGGGTGAGGGTTTGCAGGTACTGGCCTGTTAACAGTTGACAACTTTTTACAATTTAGGTTACTATGTGTTACTTTATATGTAATATGCAATAACAGTGATAACAATCTAAGGCAGAATGTACTTTGTGCAATGTCTGGTTTTGACGCACTCTGATTCTCCACCTCTCCACACAGACTTCCTTACAGGTGTCTGCTGATTCCAACCATGCAGACGAAACTACTGACACTTTAAAAGGATTGTATCAATTAAGCATTGCAATTGAAAAAAACAAGGACTCTTACCAGTGGTTCCTACCTAAAGAACTAGAAAGAGTCCCTACCACTTAACAAATCAATGACTATTCTTGCCAGAAATGGAATCTGTTGCTTTCTTCTCCCAGCTTTACAGGAGATCTTAATCTAAGTTTCTCCAAGTTTTTCACCACCAAGACATCAAATCACAGGAGAGCAAAGGCAGGGCATAACCAGTATCAGTGTCAAACAGAAGCTTCAGTGCTTAAGAATTGCACGGCTCTTTCTACTACCATTGTGTTTATGCTTTAGGGAAGTTACACTTGTAAAGACAACAAAGGATTTAGATGAATGCCTAATTAGCTAATTTTGGTAGAGAACGGAAATGAAACTATTGTTTTATTATTGTTAATGAAATGGAAACTTTAAAATTGCACATGGAATCTACTATTCAATAGTAAAGCAGAGTAGCATCAGATAGTAAAGGTGCATACAAAACCAGAAGAAATTCATAACATTGCCTAAATCCATCCTCTCTCTGGATTTCTATGCTCAAACAAGATCAGAAGCAGACACTGAAGTTTTTCACTACTCCTAGCCTAAGAGAGCAATGAAAGCTGTCAAACTCATGATCCATAATGTTCCCTAATCTACAGCGGCTGGAAATATGAATGAAATTTGCCTAGGATTGGTCCTGCAAAGCATGGCTTTTTTCAGATCCAGTTAAGAAAAGCAATATGCTTAAAATGGAGCTTGTCAGATTTGTATAAAATTGTGACCAGATCACATTTATTAAGATGACTCAACCTGTGACCGTAATATTTGAAGTTGACAGTATGCCTGTGCCTTTGCTGTTTTCCTTTTACAACAGACTACCAAATACACCCAACATGCATTTGTGACTCAATTCAGCCAGTTTGGACTATTGCAGCACAGAATTTGACGCTGCCAGCTTTTATCCAAAAAAGATAATAACCTGATAAACAGCAAATAGGCCACAAAGAGCTTGCTTTGGGTAGGTCAGTGTCCAAGAGTTACATGCACAGGCTGGAGTCAAAGGAAGATTAACACACATCTTTCTGGCTTGGTAAGGGTGACCAAGGTCTCAAGTTCTACTTAATTCAGAGAGCTGACGCTAGTGAACCTTCCAAAGATTAAAACTTTCCAAAGATTAAAAAAGCAATACTACCAAAAGCCATACAAAACTACTTGTGGTGTACTGCAGTTCAAGATGCAGTATATTATCAATCTTCACTTAATCAAAAAGATCAAGCCTGCTCTGCTGGACAAAGAGAACCACAAGGAAAAAAAATCTCCCAAGCCTATCAAGAACAAAAAACAGCTGGAAAAGAGTTCAGAGAATTTCAAGGAATGATGGATTCACTACTTCTTTGCTTTCTTCCCATCACTGTATGTCATTCCCTATTTCTGTATGGTGACTAGACTTACACTGGTAAAGTTTTTGGCATGCTTATTGGAGCACTTACTAATCCAATTATGATGTTACAGGATTTTCTTAAGATTCCTGAGAATTGTATTCTCGGGAATAGATCATCATGGATAGATGACTAAGTAATTGGGAAACTCTTTTCCCTTTCATTTTACAGAGCAAGCAAGCGGCATTTTCATTGCCACTTGCTTTGCTTTATTTTTCCAGTGAAGTGCAATGACAAAGGTCACTCTTTCAATGAGTATTTGAAGAGACAGGAAGTCAGTTTTTGCTTTCAGTTATTAACTTAAATGTAGTTATGAGATGATAAGCTGCATTTACACGGTTATACAACAGTTTTTTTTTTAAAGCACGGATGCTTAAGACTCATTCTTTTTCCAGCTTTTCAAAAGTCACTCCAACTTACCATTAGTTTATCCAAGATTTCATTTATCTGCTTTTTCCCCACCATCTACACTCCAGCTTCTTCTTTTTTTTTTTTTAGCTATTTCTAAATTAACCACTAGGATCCATCCCATCCCAGACCTTATTAAAGGGTTGGCAGAAGTGGCAAGAATATCTTGCTGGAGATCCCTGTGTACCTGAGGCCTTCCACGGGTAAGCAGTTTTTTTTTTTTCCCTCTTTGTTCTGTTGTCTATGGCTGCTGCATTTGGGCTTACTCTCGCTTGCTGCAGCCTTGGACTTTGCTACCCCACTATCACTGTTGTGCTTTCCATCACATTATAGTGTTACAAATGCTAAATTTAAATACTACAGACGTCTTGAGAACATGATGGAAGATGTCTTAACTGGAATGTGCATGCATCTACTGAAAATACAGCATCTGCAGGTATGCGTACTCTGCAAGCAAAGCATAGGACAAGAGGCATTGGCTTCATGTTGCTGCAGGGGAGATTCGGGTAGAATATTAGGGAAAAACTCTTTCTCAGAAAGAGTGGTGAGGCATTGGAACAGGCTACCCAGGAATGTGGTGGAGTCATCCTCTCTGAGGTGTTCAAGAAATGTGGACGTGTGGCATTTAAGGGCATGGTTTAGTGGACAGGGTGGTGATGGGTTGACAACAGGACTAAATGATCTTAGAGGTCTCTTCAAACCTTAATGATTCCATAAATCTCTTTGTAGGGGTGGGGGATTCCCTTTGAGGTGAGTTGCTGAGTCAAATGTGTGAGAATTCCCTTTTAGTATACAGTAGAAATAAAAATCCTTTCCCCCATCCCACCTCCATCTACAGAGTGAAGAAGTCAGAGCGAGTCCTGCACATGACACACAGAACCAGCCAACAAAACAACCTGAAACCAATACAGAGTCTATCCTGACAAGGAATTCTTTCAACATAAATTCAGTCACCATTAGTATATTAAATTCACACCTAGATTTCACTTACTACTCCACATCAATCCTCTATGCACACTTGAGCATTGTACCACAGAAATCATTTCATCACCTGAGCCTCACCAACACTAATTACAAGCAGGGAGGACAGAGGCCTGTAAGGGGAGAAAGTCAAATGACCCTGACCTTTGTGGCCTGCTTCAGGGCAAACTGAAAAAAAGTTGGTACAAATAACACCCAGCTGAGGCTTAAGCTGAGTAATTTGATTGGTTCTGCAAAGATGAAACATGCCCATACAATCTGGTGCCACTAAACCACATTTGGAAAGCTGGAGCCTCGCAGCTGACCTAGAAGCAAAGTTACACAGGTGAGTTTGAACTCTGTAATGATTCTATGGAAGTGTACCTGTGTGCCTAACTTGAGGTGTCTTCTCATATACCCAGATTTGGGCTTACGACACCTGACAATAGTTTACACTTTCAAACTTGAAAAGGTGCTGCAGGCTAAAATAGAAGCCATGGAACAAGCTTACATGACAGTAAGTTAAGCTGCAGAAAGCACTTAAAGGCTTATCTGTTCCTTGTCCAGGCAATTATCATTTCATACGAACAAGAGGTGTATGTTTCATTCAGTAGAAGCACTTCTAGCCTCACTATGACTGTGAGAAGTAGTGAAGCACTGCTCTACTCAGATTCTCAAGGTCTACACAACCTCTGCAGCAACTCCCATTACCAAAGGCTACTAAGAGACAACTCTGAAAAGCGTTTGATTCCTTTAATGGTTTGGGAATTAGGTAGCTATCTTACTTTAAGAGTACAGACACTAGCTGTATTTGAAAGCAGAACTCTACACTGGTTTGTTTTAGTAGGTGGGAAGCTATAAATGTCCCTTTTCACAGCACCCGGTAAAGCTTAAGCTGCTGTGAGGCACCAGTGACAGCATAGTAACAGTTAGGGAACTAAATTAAAACATTTTTCTTTCCTACAAATGGTGATGACTGCAGGGCAGCTAAGAACTTCCCTGCAATTCTTGAAGATGAGAAGCACCTTCTGCTTACCCACTGTTGCTGCCAGCCCACCTCTGGTGGGAGAAGTGGACAAGCCCCACTGTCAAAGCAAGGCCTTAGCAGCAGGCAGCTGCAGCCCACTTGCCCTCGTGGTCTCCCTCAGCTTCTTGGTGTGCCAGCAGACCCCCCACAGCCCCTCACCTTCCAGCAGCTCGTCCAGGCTGGAGAGCTTCTTGCTGCCGTCGATAGTATAGATGGTGCGGACGCCCTGGGGCAGATTCACGTTGTCCGACAGGGAGCGGGTGAGCTCGGCGAGGAGAGCGTCGAAGGAGCGGAAGCGGTCGCTGGAGATGGCATACACCAAGCCCTTGAAGTACTTGTCCCCATTGCGGTAGAAGCGGGCTTTGCGCGCTTTCTTCTCCGAGCTGAGCGCCTGCAGAGTCCGCGTGCGGTAGAGGCTGCAGTGGGCGCTGTGCGCCGGGCTGGGGATCAGCCCGTTGCCCCGCGGCCCCGCGCCGCCACCCGAGCCCGATCCGCCGCGCCGCGGCCCGGCGCGCTGCTGCCTCTTGTCCCGCTCTTCGAAGTGCTCCAGCTCGATGCTCCGGCTGCTCGCCATGGGGACCGCTGCCCGCCCTCGGGCCGCACGCGCCTAATTCAGCATCGCGCTCAGCCGCTCTCGCCGGGAGGGCTGCGCCCGCTCGCCCCGCGATGGCACCCGCCGGCTCCGCCGCTGCCCGCCGTTGCACACAAAAGCATCCCTCGCTCCTCGGCGGCTTGCGGCTAGCGGCGGCGCCGAGGCGGGAGGCTCTGGGGAGCCCCGCGGCCGCACCTCCGCGCCGTGCCTGCGCAGCTCGCACAATGCGGAGGTGCGGAGGATGCCGCTCGCTGCTCCCCTCCTCAACCCGTTCCCAGCCGCGGAGAAGGGGGGTGGGGACCGAGCGCCTATTCGGCTGCCGGTCAGCGCGGGGAGCGGCGCAGCTTCCCGACTCCTCCGCGGGCGAGCAAGGGCGCCGCCGGCTCGCGCCTCGGAGAGACAACAACCGGCGGCGGCCCGG
Organism: Pavo muticus; assembly: GCA_016647715.1. Classification (NCBI taxonomy): domain Eukaryota; kingdom Metazoa; phylum Chordata; class Aves; order Galliformes; family Phasianidae; genus Pavo; species Pavo muticus. Next base: position 2,449,760 of record JACDJE010000063.1, read on the forward strand.
CGGGAGGAGCGAGCTGCGGGGCGGCGGCTGCAGGGCCCTAGCGCCGGGCGCGCGCCGCAGCTGAGAGCGCGGGGGAGGGCGCCGGGGCTGCGGGTCCGTAGCGGCGGCGAGAACGGGTGTGGAGGGGGGTTCAGGAGGTGAAACCGAGAGGAAGAGGGGTTCTTCGAGGAAGCGGAGTGGTTATAGGGAGGTAGGTTGCCCCTTGGGCGCAGCTGTGCCCCTCAGGCTGAGCTGGCTCTGTGCCTCAGGTGCAGCAGTGAGGCTGCTGCCCAGCTCTGGCCTTGTTGTGACACTCTGTTTTTCAGCTGAAACCTCCAGGTTCTGGGATCCTTTCTATAGGGACCTCTCCAAAACGTTCCTCAGGACATAAATCTACCACCCCCCACCAAAAACAAACAAACAAACAAACACACACCACCTTTTTCCATTTGCGGATCACATATTTGTAGGGTTTGGAAGGGATCTAAAGCAGGATCCCCACAGTAGATTACACAGGATACCACCCCAACACCACTCACCTACCCAGCAGGTTTCCCACTCTCTCAGAAGGACCACATCAGCAGTAGCCTGGCTCTTACCACCCTCACCTCCTACACTGGCTGTAGCCCACATGTTCCCCAAGTGGCCTTTATATACTCCCAAGATTGCTGAAGTTTTCTGCAGGCAGATGTGGCCTGCAGGTGCACTGAAGTGGATTCATTTTTACCTTTTATAAACATTTTCAAGCAACACAGAATATACTTTCTTAACATAGTACTTAAAAAACAAACAAACAAAAGGCATTTACACCTGGGCACAAGCTTTCATGTCTTTTTTTTCAGGTCTTTCTCTTGCTTTGAGAAATTCCAGTTTTAGGAGATCATTACAGATGATCACGGTTTCCACTCTTCTGTCCAAGGCCCGTACAACCCTTTGTATGTTCTTTTCCACACTGCCTACTCACTATACATCAGAAGGAGGCTATCAGTTTGATTCTCTGATGCACATGGAGATGTTCTATACAAAAATTAAATTGGGAACCAGAAGACATAAAAGATGGGTTTAAGAAGGTCCTTTTCATGCTTAGGACAGAACTGCATTTAGTAGAATGACATTCTGTAGAGATTAAGAATCATTTTTTGGTTCATGTATAGAGGGAAAGGTTAGAGGTTGTGCCAAAGTTTTCTATTTCTTTTTAGTAGCTTTTGAAAATAGTTTACCGTGCTTTCTACGGAGATAATCTTTCACTTGTTGTATTTTGAGATACCAATAAAGTCAAGTATTATCTCACCATTATTGATGGCTTACAGAGTATATGTTTAGCTACAATAAGTATATGGAGAACATAAGCAAGTCTCACTTTTTCTTGAATTATCAACTTCTGTCATACCTGGAAAACCCCCCTTGCAAAAGAAATTGATGAACCACTGTACTAGATTATCATCTCCTACCAAAATCAACAGAAGGAACTGAATAAGGAAGGAGAATTTTAACAGGGTACAAATGCACAGCATAGAGTAGAAATACAACTCTTGCCTAGAAGCCACAAAACAGTCAGACCCAGCTTCCTAGACTGCTTCTGATGTGTGGCTTTCAGACCTTTTTTTTTAAAAACAAACAAACAAACAAACAAACAAAAAACCACCTGTGCAACTTTGCTCCAAACTGGATTGGTGTCAGCTGTGAGGCTCCAGCTTTCCAAATGTGGTTTAGTGGCACCAGATTGCATGGGCATGTTTCATCTTTGCAGAACCAATCAAATTACTCAGCTTAAGCCTCAGCTGGGTGTTATTTGTACCAACTTTTTTTCAGTTTGCCCTGAAGCAGGCCACAAAGGTCAGGGTCATTTGACTTTCTCCCCTTACAGGCCTCTGTCCTCCCAGCTAGTAATTAGTGTTGGTGAGGCTCAGGTGATGAAATGATTTCTGTGGTACAATGCTCAAGTGTGCATAGAGGATTGATGTGGAGTAGTAAGTGAAATCTAGGTGTGAATTTAATATACTAATGGTGACTGAATTTATGTTGAAAGAATTCCTTGTCAGGATAGACTCTGTATTGGTTTCAGGTTGTTTTGTTGGCTGGTTCTGTGTGTCATGTGCAGGACTCGCTCTGACTTCTTCACTCTGTAGATGGAGGTGGGATGGGGGAAAGGATTTTTATTTTTATAGTAAAGTAAAGCTAAAAGGGAGGTTGACTTCTTGCCTGTAAGACCCAACTGCTCTTCTATAAAAAAGCTCTTTACAGAGAGGTTGCTATTATACCTATGTGTATAACTGCTAAAGAAATTCTTGGTGGCACCCAAAGCATGTTTCTCCACTTGTTTTCTTCCATTTTGATTCTCTGCAGATGTTGTTTGGATTTTTAATAAGCTCTGTCATCTCCATGTGGGAATGGTGTTTTTTTTCATAAGTATGCTTTTACTTTTTCCTTACCACCTTACTTCCATTAAAGAGTTATCTATACTTAAGCAGATGTTTGGAAAGGCTTTCAGAGGTGAGGGACGGAACTCCAAAACAATACAATTTGAAGCTGAGTTACATTTCCTGTTATACATGAGTAAATTATCGTGTGTGATACACAGTCATATATAGAACTGTTTAATTTTTACAAATAGGGTTCTTAAATTAGCAGTTTGCTTACCAGCAAACAATGTTACATGAATAATTTGACTTTTTTATGAAAGGAAATCTCCTGACATGATAAATAACGAGCTTATCGTTCATTCTTGAGATATTCTTATTCTCGGAATAAATGTACATTTCCTATAAATCATTATTCTTACAGAAGAATAGAGCTTTAGTCTCTTATCAGGTTATATATCTGAGAACGTTCATTTCTTTAGAAATAAGAAAATAGAAATTATTGTATTGAAGGTGTAAGTTCAAACAACTCAAAAACATATTAAATTCAGTTTGCATAGGAGAGTCAAGAAGACTGTTTGGTATGCTTTATATGAATTAAATATGTTATAGGTTGCTTCCAAGATAAGGACCTGAGCATAATTTTTTTTTTTTTTTTTTTTTTTTTTTTTTTATCTTTTGTAAAAACCATCAAAGTAGTTAATTTCAAGAGAAAAGGACACACGACTTACAGGCAAAGGAATACTTATTATACTTACCTTATTTATTTATTTAGACCATTTGGAAGAAGTCATTGGGGCTTTTAAAACATATCTATCACTGTATTGCTTTTAACGCTATAATCATTTTTTGTAGAATCACTAATAATTGTAATTCCATCTGTTGCTGTTTAATGTAAGAGCAAAATTTTGCGTCTTCAATAGAGATGTCAGTCTGGTTGAGCAATTCATGATCCAGGACTGAACGAATTGTTTCATCTATTGTCTTACTTACAAGTATGATTAGTCACATGGTTTTAAAAATAGAGGGAAGGAAGATATATGTTATTTCAGAGAATGAATAATAAATAACAAGAAGATTCGGATAAGTTTTTCAAAGATAATTCCCAACAATTATTTGTTGTAATGAATTATCAATATACTTTAAAATGAAAAATTAATTGTGCTGGCATAGCTACTTCAGTAAAGAAGACTGAAGCTTGTTGCTGACCCCTGCCTGACCAGTTGTGGTAACTAGAGGAGGAAAACAACACGGAACAGTATCTATTCTGCAACAATTGCCAAATCTTTTACAAAGGGCTAGCTTATAAGCACACAACGTCTTTCACGTTCAGAAGAGAAGCAACTAATGCCATTCGGGAAAAAAAAGAAGTGCCAAGCTTAAGTTAATCATTTTAATCAAATTTAAGATCAGAGTGGCTTATTAGCAGGAGAAAAGGCAGTAAGCTTGCTAGCCTTGTGGTACAAGGAGTAAAAATGTCTTTATTTCTTGTAGGAGACAGAGGCATAACAAGGAAATGACACTAAGAAAAATAGAGTGAGTAAAAAAGCAATCTTTATTGAATCTATGAATACCTAGTAGAATTAGGAATTTTACTTCTCAGGTTTATTCTCCAGAGGAATTTTTTAACTCTCTGAGGATTTTCAAAGACAAAATTAATGCAAATAATGATGATACCTTGAATACCTTGAAGGTTGGAGAAGTGGGATGAAATGTAGAATTATAAAGTCATATATTTAGTGATTATATTCTACTTCAAGATGCGAGTGCATCACTTGAAAATAACAAAAATGAAGAAAGTGGAATAAACTGTTGATCAGAAGTATTCTCTGAGCTGCTAACAAGATACAACTGTGAGAAAGGCAAATGTAGTTGGGAATAGCAGGTGGGGTACTTCATTTAGGGAAAAAAAAAAAAGGATGAGGGGGCCTCTTTCCAAGCACACAATGGCTGAGTGTAAAATAAATTATGAAGAATGAAGCTGTAGTTATTCATTGAGAGGAGGCAAATCATCGTTGCTAGTATGTGTTGTTAGGTCTAGGGTGAGCAGGGTTGCGTATGTGCACATTTTACTTTGGAAGAACTTAAGTGGCCCTTACCCTTCTAGCTTGGTTGTAGAAGTTCTGGGTCACTGCCATAACTGATTATGGTTGACTTGTACTCTAACAATACAGTGATGGAAACAATCAAGAAGGGTTGTGAAAACCATTGACAATGATCTTCTAGCATTATTTTTATCATCTTGATGGTTATGAGGGGAGACTGTGAGTGGTCATAGGATAGTGGTTTCACATTTTTCATGTTAACATATGCTTATGTGTACCTTACTGGAGACTGGTTTCAGCTGAGAGCTCTTGCAGCCTTTGTTAGAGAACTCTTGCATCTAAAGAGAAGTGTTATTTTGGAGTTGAGAGGTCACACCCACTCCTGAATGTCTATGTGACTGCTCTAGTAATTATGGTGTGGATGTTCTTATGTGTGCTGTCAGATTTATTGGAGAGTGCCATGCTGCTATTTTGTTTTGAACTACAAGCAGAAGTTTTAGTTAAATTTAACAAAACTATTATGTCTGTTCAGAAGCACAATACAAAATGAAGTCTGGTCAGCAACAGCAGTTCCTGTACAGAAAAGAAGATAGTAATTTGGCTTGCATTTTATAAGGATCTTGCCTTAATTTTTAAAAGGAAATCAGATGTCTTTCTGCGAAATATGTCTTCAATTTTTACATGCTCTTTCTGTACCTGTGATACTTCAACTGGTACATTTTGGCATTCTTTGCATCTTTGACAACAAATCCATACATCTGACTGTTGGCTACCAGAAAAACCATTTACACTGGAGCAGAATCATATCTTGCAGCTGCTAAAGCCAGCATGGTTAAAGCTTATACCCGTGCTTTGCCAAACTGAACTTTTGGCCCTAGTGAAACAATGATGTGTTCCTTTAGGTCTTAATTGTTGACAGTTTACTGTTGCCTTTAGTTTCACTCATTCTGACACAGCTGAGAGGAGAAGAGTTTGATTTATCAATTAAATAAAGAAATCATGAGAGATAACTGAGGGAAATCTGGTGTTTTTTTTTTTTTTTTTTTTTNGGAAAGCTGAAAGTAAATAAATACTATAGAAATGCACAAAGTGTGTTAGTGGTTCCTCTTGAACATCAGGGTATAGGCAGTCACACAAGGAAGCTGCTTCTGCAAAGAATGCTAGAGATATGTTGTGTGAGAAAGATCTGTGCCTTGTTTCCCTTCCCAAAGCAAACCAAGATTTTTGAAAACTTAGAATGTATCTTCCAGAGCATTTCTATCAGTTCTACCTCTGGTAATTTAAGCTTCTACTTCCCCATCTATCTTTGTCTCTGAAGAAGGTTACCTCTCCTGTTAGCTCTTTAGCTCCCTCTGCTCTGTCTGGAAAGTACTAGCTGTGCTATTGTCTTTGCTGGTGAGTTTATAAACAGCAGCAGCCTCTAAACTGTGACACCTGAATAGTATTGTGGATTTTCTTGTCTGGATTGCTATGGGGGGGATATCTTATAGACAGGAAATGGTAGGTGATGGTAACTGCTTAATCAAATGCACTCCGGTTCAAAAGATCATAGACTAAAAGGCATGATGACCTGCAATTCATTTTCAGCTGTAAATGGGGAAATACTCCACAGATTCTGAGCTTCTTTTTAATTTTATCAGAAGTGGGTTTTGTGGTTTAGTTTTGTGGTTAAACAACTTTTTGAACCCCTAAGAGAAAATACAAGAAAAGAAGCAAGTGCTACTAAAATAGTAGTGCATGGAAAATAACTAGGTCACAGCTTGAACCAGTGATTGAGCACCTGGTGGGAAGGCAGGGCCAGGGAAGCTCAGGTGCATGCAATGTACCTGAGTGAGCAGAAGGGGTGGAGCCAGGATCCACCCTTCCTAGACCTCATTTAATGGTATCTTGCTGGAGGTGAGAGTGTCTTGTTCCAGAGACCTCTGCCTACCCAAGGACCACACCGGCCTTTCTAAGGTAGGCAGATGCTTTCCCTTCTTTTTTGCACCTACTGCTATTACATCCAAGCAGGCTATTTCTTGCCTTGCTGCTTGATCTTGTAACAAGTAGGTTAAAAAAAAGCAAAGACCCAAAACAATTAAAGAAGCAACTACCTGGCTCCTAGGAAATGTTTTGTGCTGAGAAGCTAGAAGTGACAATTTACATTAAATTTTATAAAGTGCCTTTGGATGAAGGTAGAGCAACTGAAGTAATAATAAAAAAGCTACAGTTGCAGGGATTTGAGTACCTCTTGCAAATGTTGTGGAGAAAGCAGCAATAAAACAAGAACATCGATGCTAAGCATGATCAGCAAAACCCCTGATGTTTGACAAATCATAAGATATGTTGTCCTTGCTAAAAGGCAAATGAGGTAATTATGAAAACACAGCTACATTTAAAAAAAAAAAAAAACACAACAAAATGAAAAGACTTGTTAGGTAACTGGTTGAGGCTGGCTTTGAAAAAAAATCATGACTTTACAGCTGGAATAAAAACCACTTAAAGCAATGTTTTATCATAAAGACGCTAGTGTCAGCTGTCCTGTGTACTGATTTGCAAAGTTTTAGTTGAATTACAAGTCAATTCATTTTTGAATTTTTATAACATTGCTGATTGCCTATGAAGGTATTCTAATATTTCAGTCAAGATATCTAGTACAGGGTCATCTGTCTCTTTACTTAAAATAGATCCATTCCATCCCGCTTCTCAACTAATATTTTCTATGCTTTCAAGCTGTTTTCTCAGAGGAGAGAAAACAAACCCCTTTGCCTGGATGCTGGCTGACATCCAAACAAAACTGCAGCATGGGTAGATTTTCCCCCTTTCAGAACTTGTGGAGAAGCTTAAAATTTTTTTGTGAACATTACAGTTTAAACTTAGGTATTTTATTCTTACTGTTGAAGAACTCTAATTTTTTTGCAAATAGGATTCCCTTATTTACATGTAGTGAAGTCAGTGTGTTCTTCTAATTGAGAACAGCTGGATGTTCTGCACTGTGGAGGATGGCAATATGTTAATGTCTACTTTAAAAATTGTAGTGGTTTTCAATTGTTGTTCCATGGATGATGTGATCCTTAAATGTGAAGGGCTGGATTTAGCAGGACATAAGATTTTAAATAGCGAAATTAACTGTTTAGCTACTGACTTTGTGCAGTGCAATACACTGTGTCTGGGGTTAGAAACCTGTGTAATGATTTGTGTGTTCAGGTTGGAAAGATGAGAGAGATGAAGCAAATCACAATCACAGAATGGCATTAGATTGGAAGAAACATTTGGAGGTTATTTGGTCCAATCTTCTGTTCAAAGAAAGGCCTGCTTTGGAGTTAGACCCTGCTTGGTCAAGATCATGTGGTGAATAATTACACGGGTATGTATTAGTCCTGATGCTCCTCTGATGTAAAGCTGCTAAGCCTGTAATTCTTTACATATTTTGTAATAAGATTCAGAGGCCAGTACACTCACAGGAGAGTCAGCGCTGTGACAGTTTCTCCAAACGTGCTGTCATTTGACTGTTAGTCCGTAAAATGCCTTATTACAGCATGTTAAATAATGCTGAGCCAGTTGAAAAATGGCGTAGATTTTGCCTGGATATGAGGAAAATACCATCTGAGAGCTGTGCGCACAGTCAGGAAAAGGCTGGTTGTACTGAGTCACTTACATGCTTCACTCATTCTGACACAGCTGAGAGGAGAAGAGTTTGATTTATCAATTAAATAAAGAAATCATGAGAGATAACTGAGGGAAATCTGGTGTTTTTTTTTTTTTTTTTTTTAAAGTTCTAGTAGTGTGAATGGGCTAGAAAGTGAATAATTTGCTGCAAAGATAATAACGTTTCTTCTGGAAGTGGTAATGGTCTGTGCTGCATTACAAAGAGTTGGAAACAATATGAACTATTAGTTTTGAGAAGCCAAAATCTTGAACTAAATTATTTCAAGGTCAGCTGTGAATTAACCAGGAATAACTCTCAGTTATATTTCTAGCTGAAGGGCAGGAGAAGCTAGCTGCTGACATAAGAACAAGCTTGACTATAGGCATGAAGTAACCTTGAGCTTTTGCAAACTTCAGTTTATTTGCTGAGGTCTGAGTTTGAAAAAAAAAAAGAGTAAGAATTCTGAGGGTTTTTTTTAATGCAGAAAAGTCAGATGCCAGAGTTAGCTCTAAATCATGTGTAGAGAAATTTTAGGAAGGATAATTCTTACAGATAAAAATAAATAAAAAGAGATGTAGCTTCAGCATGCATACTACTTCATAGAACAGAAAATAGTAACACCTGGAAACTAGTAGTTAGCCAGAGCAGATAACAGAGGATTAAGCTATTAAACTGCTTAACAAGGACATATGCCAAAGTAGTTTAAATTGTGCTGGTTTGTAATTCTGCTCTTACATAAGAGGAATTCTAATTCAGTGAGACATACAGGGGTGAAAAGAGTATAAGCATACAAGTTCATTCAAAGTCCAAATCCAAATGCAGTAACTGCCCTATTTCATTGTTTTAGCCTTTCATATGCAGATTTATGGATAAATGTGAGCTAGGTTTATACCAGCTAGGATATGGCATATATTTGATTGGTGTAAAAACCTACATATGTTGAAGGATATTCCATCTGGTTTTCTGTTCTATTGTCTGGTCTTTTACTGGCAAATTAATCATGAGAGTCTGCTGTTACCATATTATGAAAATATTTATAGTTTGGATTTATCATATATACTTAAAACTGAACTATTATATAGCACACTGACTTGCTGGTGTTGTTTTGAATAGCAGGAAAAGAATTGTGCTGTGGACATGATAGAATTTTTATTCCTCTGATGTTCATCTACTGTAGAACAGGAAATTCTCAGAGACTTAGTAACCTCCTAAATTGTAGGTAATATTGTTTAGCCTTTAAATGTCTATTTTAAGGATATGGTGTGGATGAAGCCAGGAGAATGGGATATTGTTGTCTAGGTTGTAGGGTATATCTTATGTGAAAACTTTTGCAGATAAAAGGTGGTGATCTTGTTCTTGTTTGACTGACAATTTTTTTCACAAGGAGATCTTTGAAAAGTTAGGGTTGAAAATGGTAGTATCATCTTTGCATTAGATTTTATTTTCTGTTACCTACTTATCTATCTTCTATCTATCTATAGTTTCACAATAGCAGAAATATTCTTCATGTTTTGCTCTCATGTCTGAAGCAATGGTTCTTTGCTTTTTAGGTAAAACATGATTTAATCTGAATAGTGAAAATCTGTGCAGCTAAATGCAAATACAGCTGTAGGCTGTGCAGGTGTTCTGTATACATTTAATATTAACGAGTGACAGCAGCAATTAATAGAAACTAAGGGTGTGTGAGGAGTTCATACTTAAGTTGAAAGCATATGCTGTTTTGTATTTGTTACTGCTGTTCACCGTAATAACTATATAAAACTAGTATGCGCATTGTAACACCTGCACAATTGTGACTTTATTTTGCTGCATAGGCATAAGCAGGATGATAACTGATTATTACAGTTCATCCCCAGTTTGGACTAAGATGTTGAGTGGTTCTTAGACACCTAGCCAGCTGTCTGGAGGAGATAAACCAACCCATTTAGCAGCCCTCGCATTACTCTTTGCACCAGAGCTGAAGCCTGTAATTCTTTACATATTTTGTAATAAGATTCAGAGGCCAGTACACTCACAGGAGAGTCAGCGCTGTGACAGTTTCTCCAAACGTGCTGTCATTTGACTGTTAGTCCGTAAAATGCATTATTACAGCATGTTAAATAATGCTGAGCCAGTTGAAAAATGGCGTAGATTTTGCCTGGATATGAGGAAAATACCATCTGAGAGCTGTGCGCACAGTCAGGAAAAGGCTGGTTGTACTGAGTCACTTAGGTCCCATTACTCCGCATGATGCAAGCACTGCCATCTTGTGGATTATCTGAGGATGTGGAGAGTTCTGGGTTATTTATTTAATAAATATAAAACTTTCTAAAATGATGAGAAAATTTCTAAGTGTATTTATTTAATGTAAAAATTTCCAAAATGATGCTTGCAGGAAGTAAATTTTAGTATTGTTACATTTAAGGAATATATGTGAACAGAACTTAATTTCTGAGACTAGCGGATGAAAATGTGTGTTAGTTCTTAGTTGACTGTGTGTTTTTATCATGTTATAAAGCTTGATTTCTTCTTCCTCTTGTTGCTTTTTGTAAGCAAAGGAACAAGTTTGCTGCTTATGGCATTAAAAGTAACAAAAGGGAATCTTAAACCTCTCATGCTGGAGCATTATTCTTTCCTCTAGTAGTGCAAAGAATGGATGAAGGGGGGAGGAATGGGAGGAAAAACAACAACACAGTGTCTTTGATTGCTTTTATAACAGATTGCTTGACTACTGTTTCATTGTATTTCCATCACTGAGGAGTACTTTGTGCTATTGCTGACATGCCTGGTATCAGTCCTGTTGTGAACTAGACTAGTCCACAATGAATTATTGGATATTCTCTAACTGGGATCTAGGAAGAGACTAAGCACTGTTGTAGGCATCTGAAGCTCACAAATTTCTGTTAAGCAGCTGCACAGCTCTTGATAGCTATATCTCAGTCTATGTGCTGCTCTGTTTTGTGCAAGTCTGCTGGTCATGCTCATTCTTCCAAAAAGAGGCATGTAAAAAGGATATTTGGTTATGCAGACATCAACATAGTTTTCTAAACCTGATTAATATAGATGTATTTCTTTGTAGAACTCAGAAAAATAGCACTTGGAAGACGTCAGGTGACTTTCTTTTGCTATAATACCGTTCAATTATGCTGTGAGTAATGAGATGTAATACGTAGTTTCCAAACATACAATATACAGTACCCACAGAGTTTACTTTTAGAGCAGCCTAAACATAAGAAAGGAAGTAGAAAAGACATCACCTTAAGAGAAAGGGATAAGTAAAGCAATATCATGTGACAAAACTCCTGGAGCTAGAAATCAATCGTATCGCCTTTCTCCTAGCCCCCTTTTGTGTTCACAGTTTTACATATTGTGAACTATTTACAATGGAAGCAGACCAACAAGAAAATAAAACCCGTGAGTTGATCTTTATTTAGAAATCATATCTCATACAGCAAGGTAGTTGAATAACTGAATGAAAATAGTGGTTAAGCATCGTTATAAAAAAAAAAAAAGTTACCAACTTGCACCACTGAGGAGAAGGCTACATGTCAAGGTGAAGCACTTCTTGAGAGTATTGTGGTTTCTAGTCATTACAGTAGAGATATTTTACAGGTTGTCATGGTTTTATGATTTTTGGTTATTGGTATTCCACATCATAACATCATGTAGTGCACCGGGAGTTAAAGTGCTAGTGCTCCAGTTCCGGGTACCTGTCCCAGAAGAGAAGAGCTACGTTCCCCAGAAGACTGTTCACTGTGCTATTATTATTTCTGCTCAGGGGGAACAGATATAAGGCCTTGGTAGGTCATCTGACATATCTCTCTTCCTTAGGCTCTCCTCTTTGTTGCTCAACCTGACTGCGCGTCTCACCTCAGAAGTATGGTGAGGCCTCCAGTTCTCAGACACTCTTTCTCTCATTATATTTGATTTATTAGCTTCAATTCAAATTTTATTGTATTATAGTGTGTTACCTTACATTCTGATACCATATTTAGTAAATTAGTTTGTTTCTCCTCAGATTGTTGCTGCTGTTTTTAATTATTTGGGGTCCCCTGTTTCCCTTTTCCAGAGGCGTGGATTTTGTGAAATCCCTCTGCCCCGCTTGTCACGGAACCGGGCCGAACCAGCCCGTAAACTGTTGACACAGGTTCAAACTGTTAAGAGCGTGTTGGTTTTGCAGAATTTTTATGAATAATGTATGCCCAAATATAATAATGAATGTGAAGAATGGGAACCATAAACTTCAGACATCTTAAGCACTAATACTTTACTACAGGTGTCGAGTACTTCACTGTTGCTGTTGAATGCGTCACAATGCTTTGTTAGAACTGAGACAGGAAAATAGAACAAAAAACCTGAGGTAAACTAAATTGTAGTTTTGAAAAAGAATAAGGTAGAAAATGGAAGCAGAGGACATCCTAGCCCCCAGAACTTGGAGCATCTGGGATGATATAAGCCTGTAACTAAACAATGTGCAAATATTTTATTGAATAACAGATTGGTATTGTTTATGATTTCGTCCTGTGTTTTTAATGGAAAGTGAATATCTTGGAAAAAAGTAGCACAGATCCTTGTAGTGGAAATGCTAAATCATGGTTTGAAATGGTGATTGAGCACCTGGTGGGAAGGCAGGGCCAACCCAGGGGAGCTCAGGTGCATGCAATGTACCTGAGTGAGCAGAAGGGGTGGAGCCAGGATCCACTGCTTTCCAGACCCCATTTAAGGTTTGGCAGTGGAGGCAAAGGTATTTTGCTGGAGATCCCTGCCTACATGAGGCCTTTCAAGGGTGAGTAGATTATTTCTTTCTTTTGTTTCTGTGCCCTCACATGTTGCATTTGAGTGAGTCCTCACTTGCTACAGCCTTGGACTTCGCTATTCTGCTGTCATTTGCTGCACTTTCTATCGTGTTGCAGCATTATAGATTCCTGTATACAATTCTGCTCACTATTGTTGCAGCTAAGTCAACCCAGTACTGATTAACTGTAGTTGACGTTCTGCGTATGTCTGATCTCTGGTTCCTTTGTCTAGACATTAAAAAGCAGTTACAAAGCAATTAGTGAAAGGAGAGATGCCCTCATTTCATTGTGAGTATTTGCCAAAAGAGTTTTCATAACATCTACTACGGACAGTTTGCTCCCACAATACTTTTTTTCCTGTTAATTTTGTCACTTGAATGAACTCTGAGCATGAAAGAACTGCAGGCTTTTCCTTGGAAGGTCAGAAACTTAGCTCTGAAACACAGTTGAAAACAAAGAATAACATTCTCTGATAGTTAAGTCTTACAAGCATGTGAGCTTAACCTTGCAGACTGTTGCTCCTTGAGATAATTTTTCTCTGATGGAAAGCTGAAAGTAAATAAATACTATAGAAATGCACAAAGTGTGTTAGTGGTTCCTCTTGAACATAAGGGTATAGGCAGTCACACAAGGAAGCTGCTTCTGCAAAGAATGCTAGAGATATGTTGTGTGAGAAAGATCTGTGCCTTGTTTCCCTTCCCAAAGCAAACCAAGATTTTTGAAAACTTAGAATGTATCTTCCAGAGCATTTCTATCAGTTCTACCTCTGGTAATTTAAGCTTCTACTTCCCCATCTATCTTTGTCTCTGAAGAAGGTTACCTCTCCTGTTAGCTCTTTAGCTCCCTCTGCTCTGTCTGGAAAGTACTAGCTGTGCTATTGTCTTTGCTGGTGAGTTTATAAACAGCAGCAGCCTCTAAACTGTGACACCTGAATAGTATTGTGGATTTTCTTGTCTGGATTGCTATGGGGGGGATATCTTATAGACAGGAAATGGTAGGTGATGGTAACTGCTTAATCAAATGCACTCCGGTTCAAAAGATCATAGACTAAAAGGCATGATGACCTGCAATTCATTTTCAGCTGTAAATGGGGAAATACTCCACAGATTCTGAGCTTCTTTTTAATTTTATCAGAAGTGGGTTTTGTGGTTTAGTTTTGTGGTTAAACAACTTTTTGAACCCCTAAGAGAAAATACAAGAAAAGAAGCAAGTGCTACTAAAATAGTAGTGCATGGAAAATAACTAGGTCACAGCTTGAACCAGTGATTGAGCACCTGGTGGGAAGGCAGGGCCAGGGAAGCTCAGGTGCATGCAATGTACCTGAGTGAGCAGAAGGGGTGGAGCCAGGATCCACCCTTCCTAGACCTCATTTAATGGTATCTTGCTGGAGGTGAGAGTGTCTTGTTCCAGAGACCTCTGCCTACCCAAGGACCACACCGGCCTTTCTAAGGTAGGCAGATGCTTTCCCTTCTTTTTTGCACCTACTGCTATTACATCCAAGCAGGCTATTTCTTGCCTTGCTGCTTGATCTTGTAACAAGTAGGTTAAAAAAAAGCAAAGACCCAAAACAATTAAAGAAGCAACTACCTGGCTCCTAGGAAATGTTTTGTGCTGAGAAGCTAGAAGTGACAATTTACATTAAATTTTATAAAGTGCCTTTGGATGAAGGTAGAGCAACTGAAGTAATAATAAAAAAGCTACAGTTGCAGGGATTTGAGTACCTCTTGCAAATGTTGTGGAGAAAGCAGCAATAAAACAAGAACATCGATGCTAAGCATGATCAGCAAAACCCCTGATGTTTGACAAATCATAAGATATGTTGTCCTTGCTAAAAGGCAAATGAGGTAATTATGAAAACACAGCTACATTTAAAAAAAAAAAAAACACAACAAAATGAAAAGACTTGTTAGGTAACTGGTTGAGGCTGGCTTTGAAAAAAAATCATGACTTTACAGCTGGAATAAAAACCACTTAAAGCAATGTTTTATCATAAAGACGCTAGTGTCAGCTGTCCTGTGTACTGATTTGCAAAGTTTTAGTTGAATTACATGTCAATTCATTTTTGAATTTTTATAACATTGCTGATTGCCTATGAAGGTATTCTAATATTTCAGTCAAGATATCTAGTACAGGGTCATCTGTCTCTTTACTTAAAATAGATCCATTCCATCCCGCTTCTCAACTAATATTTTCTATGCTTTCAAGCTGTTTTCTCAGAGGAGAGAAAACAAACCCCTTTGCCTGGATGCTGGCTGACATCCAAACAAAACTGCAGCATGGGTAGATTTTCCCCCTTTCAGAACTTGTGGAGAAGCTTAAAATTTTTTTGTGAACATTACAGTTTAAACTTAGGTATTTTATTCTTACTGTTGAAGAACTCTAATTTTTTTGCAAATAGGATTCCCTTATTTACATGTAGTGAAGTCAGTGTGTTCTTCTAATTGAGAACAGCTGGATGTTCTGCACTGTGGAGGATGGCAATATGTTAATGTCTACTTTAAAAATTGTAGTGGTTTTCAATTGTTGTTCCATGGATGATGTGATCCTTAAATGTGAAGGGCTGGATTTAGCAGGACATAAGATTTTAAATAGCGAAATTAACTGTTTAGCTACTGACTTTGTGCAGTGCAATACACTGTGTCTGGGGTTAGAAACCTGTGTAATGATTTGTGTGTTCAGGTTGGAAAGATGAGAGAGATGAAGCAAATCACAATCACAGAATGGCATTAGATTGGAAGAAACATTTGGAGGTTATTTGGTCCAATCTTCTGTTCAAAGAAAGGCCTGCTTTGGAGTTAGACCCTGCTTGGTCAAGATCATGTGGTGAATAATTACACGGGTATGTATTAGTCCTGATGCTCCTCTGATGTAAAGCTGCTAAACAAGTCACCAGAGTCTATTTCACATACCCTCCCTGTACAGCAGAGGGGATTTCTGCATAAATAGCTGCAAAATACTTTGATTTCTCAGT